>NW_010729081.1:8430673-8463810 GCF_000365185.1 Nelumbo nucifera
AAATCGAAATTAAAAATAAGAAAAGAAAATATCAGATAACCTTGTAAAAACATCAAAATGCATAATAAATCAGTAAATCACCATTTACTAATTTGTTATTGATCTTAGTTCCTTAGCTTTATATAATGGTTGGGAGTAAGATAATAGTCTAGAAATATGTATTAATGCTTCTTTTATCATTTTACAAAATATCATTGCATATTTCCACAATGTCGCTAATTTTTACAATATTTCCCCTCAACATTTCCGACATATGTCCTATATTTTGGTAAGCGACATTTCCATCGACATCAACATTTTAAACCTTGGTTCTATTAAAAAAGAATAGTAAAAAGTATGTAAGATAGCCCATATGAAACAGAGAAAATAAGCTTTCTTATAGATAAATGGTGCACCATGATTCCATTAAAGCACAAACCAAAGGAGGAACTTGTACAGAAAAATAACATTATCAAAATTATCAGTTTATATGCTGCAAAAATAGGTGTAGCATAGAACTTATATTTAGCAGGTTCTACCAACAACTCCCAAAAGAAAAGATCAAAACAACTAAAATATGACATATAATGCAGAGGACAACGTGACACAAACCTCCATATTTCCACCTGTTTGAGGCTTGTACATGATGTATTCAGGAAATTTGAGATCATTGGCAATATTGTGATGCTCAACAACTCGTCCACGCAATACTATTCTAAAATGTTGAGGAATCCGAAGGTACAAGATGGATGAATATGCCTGTGGAGTTTGTTCAAGAACAAGGTTTAGTATAAAGAGACTTATTCTAATTCCTGGTATATCAAACTCAGAAAGAGCAACCTGAACTCACACGAAGAGAATGACGGAAGCGATTAGCAATATGCTGTTCACTTGGTATCTTTGAGTGATGACCAGTCTTAACTATTTGGTCAGCACCAATGATTAGAATATCCTGTAATGCCAAATCATGAGAATCGATGTCATTGAAAACAATTATGCAATATGGATAAGATGGGAATGAGAAGGAGTAAAGATTAACCTCATTATTAGATTCAAAATCAAGCTCCATTTCCCCATCATTATTGAGCCATAGATTGTAAACAATAACTTTTGTTCCATGATGTCCAATGTCATCAAACTGCTCATTAAATCCAAAAAGAGAGTGCATTAAATTTAAACCTGTCTTTTGTGCGCCATATGCAGCCTAAATCAAACCAGACTTTTGTGTCCTAAACACTTCCCGTGCACCATCCATAAACCAGAAAATTACCCAAACTAGGGATTCAAGTAGGGAACCCGATTTGAAGATTTTACACTTCATCAAGCCTAGGTTTCCAGGTTTGCCCATTCAAATTTTAACAAAATCCCAAACCAAGCCCGCCCAAGTTGCACACTCCGATCTGCTACCACAACATGTTCCCACATCTCTACCCACGGAACACCACTGCCGTGTATTGGGAACATCTCCCAATGAATGAAAAGGGAGATATTCCCATGGGTAGGGATGTGGGAACAACTTTTGGGTAGCAGATCCAAGCCCCACGTTGCACCTCTAACCCAACTGAACTTTCAGTTTAAACCACACATTAGAGCATCTTTACCTATCTAGTCCTATATTAGGCACTTAAAACCCAACTGAACTTTCAGTTCAAATTCTAGACATTGATCACCAACTGCCATCTGATAGCATTCTTAAGACTCTAAAGATAGCTAAACTGGTGAATACAGTTAATCAGGCCCAAGTTTTTCTAATGAAGTGCTTTAGGAAACTAGAAACATTTATCTATTCACTAATATCCAAAAAAACAAATAAATATATAAATAAATAAATCAAGCAAGCAAGCAAGCCATAAAAAAAAAGAGATCTTACAAACATACTTGCTTAAGCAGATCTGATTCTGTTGCATACGGAGACCACTTCAATAGCATGGACAGATTAGACAAGAAATGCTCTTTGCTATAGCGTAAAAAGGTTCCAAACGTGCCAGTTGATATGTTGAACTCATAATCCACCTACAAATAACAAATATCATGAACATTGCTAGGGAGACAGCATCAGTCAAGAAGGATATGAGGCAACAAACAGTAAACTCACAATCTTAGTATTATGCCAGTAAAGTAGCCCTAGACCAATGGACCATCAGGATGCACTATCCATGTCAAGCATTAATGGACTACCATTCAATGACTCTCCCCTTGAATATATCCCTAAAGCCAAAGATAACTATCTAACTATCCATGTTACAAACATATAAATATTTTTAACACTTGAAAATTACTATCATGTGCATGATTGCAATTATCCAAGGTAAACACAAATGTTTTCCCACCATTAGAAGTTAACCCTGAAATGGTCATTTTTTGCATGCATAGACTGTATCATTTATTAGTGCTCTCAATGGATTGGGTTGACTCAACAGAAAGAAACCAATCCAACCCCATTATACAGGTTCTGTCTCACATTTTACATGTAATGATTTCGTGTAAAGTGTATAAAATTGTCACCAATGCAGAAGATGCAGTGTGTTAAAAGCACAAGGTGCAAAAGAGGCGCAAGGGCCATTTTGTGTCCGAGGCGCAAGGCAAGGTGCGCACCTTTTTGAAGCAAGGCACAAAAATACAAAAAATTGCTAAAACGTAAAAATGTCAGAAAATTCAAAAAAATGCAAAAAATCCAAAATATTAAACATAATATTAATAAGAAATATAAACTTAAATTTTAAAATTAATGGTTTAAAAAACCTATTATCTAAAATTAAAATACATAAACATAACATGTAAAGCATATTATTTAAATGAAAATTTAGAAATAAAATCAAACATATAAAACATTTTCAAGCATGTAAAGCCCACAATCTCTTTTTTTCCTCAATTGCATTACTTCAAGTAGCTAATGTGATGTAAAACATATTGCATTTCTGATTCTACGAGTAGCCTTTGTGCCATGCCCTTAAAAGGTAATTAAAATTATAAAACCATTATTTTTTTTGTGTGAGAATTAAGAATTTAAGACCCTAACATGGACTTGTTTGGCCTTGCCTCAAGGGGCATGGTCAGGCTAGGTTCAAAAAAAGCAAAAAAGCGTACAATTTTCAAAAAGGCGCACGCTTGGGCCAAGGCACAAGGTGCACCAGGCACTCGCCTAGGTGTATCAGGCGTGCGCCTTTTGGAAAGTGTTCCGCCTAGGACCTGAGCGAGGCGCCTACCCTAAAATGCACCTAGGCGCACCACAGGCGTGCCTTTGAAGATGTACCTAGATAATAAGATAGAACCATAATCAAAAGCACAAGGTACATAATCAGTCTATTACTTACAAACCTAGCTCTAGGTTGGAATTGGGACTGAGACTGGGTATTTTCTTATTGGTTTGGGACTGGATCTACCTGACTCGAACTAGACCCAACCCATTGACAGCCCCCACTTATACACCACTTGTGCATGAAAATTACCATCAACAATACTCAGACAAATAGATACCCCGCTGAATATATCTAAACCCTCTAAAGCAGAACTCATAAATTGATATTGACTAAAGTCAACCATCTAGAAGAAATATAACCAGCTACAGTAACAAGATGATTTAACCAGACTCACCATTGGTACAACTATTCTATCATGACCTGTTTGTCTCAAAAAGCTATAAGAAAGGAGTCCAACACTCTGAGTCAACGTCCTGTTTAAAAGAAGTCCGTCAAAGAGGAAACATGAAGCTTAATGATAAAGTACATCTCAAAAGAATTAGATATTTCATTTGTCCAGAAACATGATAAGATAATTCTATAGAAGAGAATAAATCCAACGTACTATTTACTTGTTCAAAAGGAAAATGATACCAATCTATTATCTACCCAGCAGGTAAATCATACCAGAAAAAAATAAAATACAAAATTGAAACAATGTTTCACTCATACAGCAGTTAAGTAGCAATATCAATTTGGCAGGTAACTGATGACTATCTACATGTTCTAAAATATTCTATCAGAAAGAAAAAGTTTAAAAGATTAACAATAAAACCTACTACAACATATTAGTGAAAGTTAGCAGTAAACTCATTTCCCATATGAATAGAGTTTTCTCAGAAAATACATTTCAGGTGTATCTCAGATCCAATTAGAGGTGGTATCCCCCCTCCCCCAAATTGTGCTTAACCATCCTATATAAAGAGGATATCTGGTTTTTGGTTTCCATATAATTTCCCACACTCATTCCCCAACTATAATTAAAACAATACAAACTTCTGACATTCTCAACAATCGAATTTTGCAGGTCAAATAATATTTAATTTGTTTGTACTTATTGATGGAAGACCTTCAAGAAATGTTATTAAATAGTGTTCAATGTTACAAAAGTACCAACTAATCATCTCAGTTGAGAGCTAGACAAACTGCATCACTAACTAGTTAGTCAATGTTCATAATGCAATCACCTACAAGAGATATGTCTATAACTCCTTAAGACTAATCTGACTTGACTTGTAAAACTCATCTATGAAATAGCAAAAGAAGAAAAACAGCATAAAATGCTAATTAAAGATTTTGATATCGCAATTCAAACCTCTTGCCCATATGACGGCTGAAGACAATAACATCTGCTCCAAGTCTCATAGTGCTTGTCTTGAAGCCATTTCCATCTGAAAGTCTACAAGCCACCCAATTAAAATAACGGGAAGAAAACAAAAGAATAAGAAATGTGCAAAGAAGAAGGCACAGACTCCTTACACTGCCCAATAGCAGACTTTGATTTCTTATCTGAAAAACCAAAGCTCATACAGCGACGCATGGCATCTGGGTCCATTCCTCCACCATCATCTTGTTGGACCAAACCAGGTTTTAGATGAACAAAATACAGATGAAAGAACACAAGTCAACTATGAAAAGTTCTCAAACTTACATCAATGACCATGGTCCAAATGATTGACAAAAATCAAGAAATAAAAAGTACCTTGAATTAGCAAAGCTGGAGACCCGTCTCTTGGATTTGAGGTTTTATCAATGATGACAAAGGTGGCCCCACTTTGTATCTAGCAATCAAAACAATAATAAACTGCAAAACATGAATGAACTGATGCCACGGGAATGAAGTAACCACCTTGACTGAAATCTTGGCTCTACATCAAGGAGTAAGATTGGCCAAACATTTGATGCTACAGCAGATTGAGATAGAGGGTTACTCCAAATTGGTAATTGGGTGGATGCAATCAGGGAATCTGGGAATGTGGCAACATAGACAGCTGATAGAGAAGTTTTTAGCATAACAAGGGAGGTGGGTGTTTGTTTTAAGTGGGTAAGGAGATCGGCTAATGGTTTAGCTGATACCTTAGCAAAATAAGGGACTGTAAGGGAGAGTTTGTAATAGGCAGTTCTGTAATGTATGATGTCTATTGGCTCAACCTCTTCTACTAAGGGTTGACTTCTGTATTTCAGAATTTAAATCTCAATAATGAAGTTACCATTTCTGATCAAAAAAAAGTAACCACCTTGACTGAAAAGAACTACAAGATAAACTTGTAATCAAGAAAGTAGAAGGTGAGAGAGAAATCCATACAAATAAACAATTTAGAAATTAGAAAGTAGAAAACATGAAACAGGTATGCAAAAAGCTCTATCAAATTAGAAATAAGCATTTGCATTTGTCAACATGATAGTCAATAAGCACTTAATTAAAAATACAGGGCCATATATCGAGTCATCACGCATTTGATGCCCCCAACCTCCTCTGCCAATATTCAGTCTGAATGACAGTAACACTCTGCAACAAGATTGCATTATGCAACACTTGACACCAAAAATACTGAATAAGAACATCTAGTGAAATGCATACAAAGCGGTAAGCTCTTTCATATTAACCTACTACATGACATTAAGGCTTAAGAGACAGTAAATATAAATGTAATTCCTCTTATGTTTCTCCCAGATGGCCCCATTGGAGCTAATACTAGGTGCCCCTTCAATGTTTGAGGTCAAAGTTAGCATGACACAGACATCATTTCTGATTTTTGAAGGTTAGGCCAACGTTGAGTAGTGGTATCATGATATGAACAATAGAAAAGAGTAAATGATCAGCTCAAAAGCAACAAATAGATATATACCTCATCCACTGCATTGTCAAGCAGTTCGGCAATGGCTGCAAAAGAGACAAGAAAGATCTCAAAAAGAGTAGTAAATATGGGCACAATGTGTAAAAGATCTACTTAATATAACTACAAACAGAATATCTGACAAATTATATAAACCGATTGCACAAACCTCCAAATGACCATTTATGTGAAGTAGCATTTGAGTGAAGAAACTTTGGATGAACATGTACATGATTTTTCCCATCTGCAAACACAAGAAGAAACAAAGCATTCAGGAATTATATACCAATAAGTATATTTTTAAAGAAAAAAACATGGGCCATGGTGATTAGTTAGGAATGTTCAACTAGATAAGATTAGATCCTATTCTCATGGGCATATTGTCTAGAAATAAATATTTTCCAGGGTTTGGTTCTACAGTTTATAAATGCTTGCTTGTTGGATTGAATGATAATCTTGCCACATGATTATGTCAACCATCAACTGGAAGATCAATCAAAATATACATATGCAACATAAACAGATGAGTGAGGCCAATCAAAGTGAAAGGCGAATACCCTGAAGTAAAACTCTCGAAGCCTGTCTGACATCATACTCCCCAGCCTTCCAGAATTGCCGACAGAGTGGTGCAGAGCATCCAGGTGGTGTAGAGGAAAGACTTGACACATCAAGCAGAGAACCCCCTTCATCCAATATAACAGAATCACTTTGGCCAGTATTTAAAGGATTAGAATTTCTGCTCTCTTCAGATTCTTGCCTTGTATTAAGGATTTCAGAGCTTTGCTGTTGGACCTGTTCGGCTTTACTGTACTCACTTTGTTGCACTGTAACTGTGGCTGGGGCTAAGTCGGGTTTTTCAACCTTCACAACTGCCTCTCCTATCTCATCATCACTACATAAATCTATGAAATGTGTAACACTCATCTTGAAACCTGAAAAGAAATTAAGATACAAAAAATTGAATGTAACATGGTCAGTGAAATGGGAGGAAACAACATGTTTTTAATGCCTAGGCAAAATGTTATTGGGAGGAAGTTCAAGTAATTTGACGCAACTAAACAGCATTTTGGTTCCTAATAAATGCACTCAATAGCCAAAGGTACAATCTCTATCTTCTGTGATAGGAATGCTTCAAACATCTAAAGAAGAGACAAACGTTATGACCCTTAAGTTGTCAGACCAAGAATAAATAAAAGATTGAGCAGGAATGAGAAACAAAGGGAGACAGAGCTCCTAAACACACCTCTTGGAACAAAATGTTCCATTTGAGCAACACCTCATTAGTTTCTTTCCCTACTGTTTCAGAAATTTGGCATACATAAAATTAAAACAGTAAAGTGAATATTATTTAGATACAGGTCAAAGGCCATACCTAACGCTGGTCGTGACATTATTTGGAGACTTTGGAGGGAGGGATTGCATACAAACCTAGACAGCTAGACTCCAGCACTTTTGCACACAATGGTCGCTAACAGACTCAAACCCATGTTTCAGACCCTCTCTGAGCTCTAAGGAAATGCACACACTGGTCCTGATGCCATCACCAAGAAGAAAATGATGGACAACGAAAATAAATTTAAAAGATAATCCAATAGCTACAGTGTTCTTAAAGTTAAAAAAAAAAAAAAAAAACCGCAAAGAGCCAGAAATATGTATCTTTGCCCCTTAATGGATTTTATATGCATTGTCCCGGGAAAATTGCAAGGTGCAGTTTGAACATGCTTCACAACAAATGGAGTTCAGCACTACAAGCAAAATGGGCAATATCCATATCTCCAGAACACTACCTTTTATCTATAATAAAACCAATATTACCAATTCCTAAAATGCAAAAGGAGTCCTCATATTGCAAATAAACTTTATTTTTATCTAATATGAATATTAACCACAACCACCACTAGGAAATTTTCAAATAAACAATATTAAATTAAATGTCTAATTAGGAAGACATTACTCATACTAATTAGGAAGACAAGACACAAAAATGACTTTACTCATACTAATTAGGAAGACAAGACACAAAGCTGGTTTAACAAAAATGGGGAAAAAAGGAGAAAAAAGTAAACCCACAAAAATAAATACAATAAGAAAATAAGTATAAGGATCAGTGGGATTAGAAAGATTTCTTGTTCAAATCAAGTAAGTTCCAAATTGGAAAACAAAACCAAGCAAATGTTCAGAAAAAGACTAATGGAATCAGGGACACATACCTAATTGCTAAACACTGAAATCTACATTATTAGGAGCAGTACAGCAGAAACCTTCTCATTTTTGAAGAAAAAAAGTGAGAAAAGAGAAGAACTAGGGTTAATACCTAATTGCTCAAACTAATGAAATCAGGGATTAGATAACACATACCTAATTGTTAGGCTCTGAAATCCACATTCTTATAAGCAACACAGGAAGAAACCCTTTCCATCTTTAAAGGAAAAGACTAATGGGAAATGAACCAGTGTTCATACCTAATTACTCAAACTGAGAGGTGCCTTCTACCCAAAAAATCCCTGAGAGGTTTGAACTTTGAAGCCCAACCAAAGAAGCAAATTCTTGAA
This sequence comes from Nelumbo nucifera, assembly GCF_000365185.1. Next base: position 8,439,281 of record NW_010729081.1, read on the forward strand.
GTAAAAGAATATATATAGTATTAAAAAGTCACGTGATTGAAGGCATGACAGCTGTATTCCACCCTTTGACATCTGTTAGGATCATTGTTCCCGTACCGAAGATATCAGGCTCGGACGTGCAACCAGGCTCGGAGTCATCTCGAGCATTTTCCGGCAATAAAACAAGAGCCTCGTTCAGCGCCTCTTACTAGAATCGAGGGTACTATAATCGAGAATAGAGTGAGGGATCTCGAAACTGGCGTTGGAAAGCTCATCTGGCAACATGGCATTTGGCGATCAATGGTTTAGAATGAAACTCCCACGCTAAATAACGAAATATGAAAGTTTATCGACTACCGCCTCTTTGAATACTTTCGATGGTTCGGCCGCTGCGATTTAAATCTTAGGCTTTTAAATTGGGTAAAAATGCTTGGCATATCCGAAGTTTTCAAAATAAAAAAGATTTGTACTAATTTTTTAAATTTTCTTTAAAAAGAATCTTCCTAATGTTTGGTACCATTGCGCATGGCCGCTTTGACATTTATATCACTAATTTTTCGAGTTCATTAAATTAAAGAAATTGTTTATTAGGGACCGGACATGGAATCATTTTCGGGACCGGGTCCTGGGCCGAATGGTCTCACCGTCTAATTCAAATAAGTGATACATTCTGATTTAAAAAAATAAAAAGATATATAAAAAGATAATTACAGTAAAAAGCGACAAAAAAACCCGTTGTTCAAGTTAACTGTTTGACTACCTGGGTCAATGGATCGCTAACTAAATCAACGGTTTTTGGCCCAATAACAGTTTTAGGATGAAACGGAACCAATTATCTGACCAATTTTTATGTCAAGTGGTCCAACCGTCAGGTATGGTCCAATTTTTAAAACCATGGTTTTGTACCATTGATGCCATGTCACGGTAATGGGTTTGTTTGATGAAATTGAATTTGGTCCTCACAAGACCGTTCTCATACTGTTTGCACAATCCCTTATTGCCTTGTATTGGGAATATCTCTCCATGAAAAAAAAACATACAAGTACAAAGAAATTCCCGATACAAGAAGGGACTGTGTGAACAATGTGAACATGGTCTTTTTTTTTTTGAGAAAAGGCATAAGCCTATATTTCAATAGATAACTCAGTAGAATCTTCAACAATAATCTTCTTCAAGAAAATAGGAATATCTAACCAGGTGGTACAAGGAGAAGAATACGACAGACCAAAACGAGTTAATGCATGAGCCGCTCTATTAGTCAATCTTGGAGAGAAGACTACTGAGAAATCACTATGGTGACACAGGATATTCTTGCAATCGTAGATGAGTGTAGTTACACTCCACGGAGGTTTGCTATAGTCCTCCAACAAGAAATTTATCAAAGATGTGTAGTCACCCTCAAAAATTGCCTTAGAAATTCCATAGGAAATAGCAAATTGCAAACTTTCAAACAAGGCATTGAGATTCAGCTTCCAAGGCCGAGCACTGCCAAAGAGGGATAGCTCAAGCAAAAATCAAGTTTCTGTGATGGTCCCTAACTATACAGCCAGCAACGGCACGGATGACTTATCTCTTGTTTGATAGTGAGAACAATCTCCCTTAGATTGTTAAAAAAAAAAACATAATTGGTTTTAAAAGAGGAATTATTGAAAATGGTGACTTATCTTTTAGGCCCAAATTTAGTAATCACTTTCAAGTTTGTCGATTTTTAAGAAGCCAACAAACCAAATAACAAATTCATTAGACATCTTTGAATTGCTATGGTGGCTTTGTTGTGGCATCGATTTATGAAAAAACAACAATGGTACCAAACATCACCCCACTTTTTTTGGCAATCAAAATCACCATTTACTATTGACAAAAATGAAATCTTGATTTTACCCATTAAATGCTAAAAAATTCATAAACCACTGCAAGGGCAACATCACAATTCTCCTTTTGACAATTTCTACAATGGGGGGAGAAACTTCTAGCCTTGGTTCCTTTGGTAATAAGATACTTATCTAAGTAAATGCATTTATTCATGTGAGTGTCAATTGGGTAAATACATCTATCCATGTTCTTTTGCCAATTGGGTAAGTAAACAGATTTTCTAAATAGTAATTCTTTTGCATGGACATTTTAGTCCTACATAGTTTGTCAAATTTCCCCCCTTCATGGATAAATAACTTATCCACCTCCAAGATGGGTAAAACTTCCTTACATAAGTTGTCAAAAACTTACATAGGGAAAAGTTTTGTTATATGGGACCAATATTTCACTAGTAAATGAAAATGAAAAAGTTTGTCAACTTTCCCATTGACCAACTCCCCCTTGTCCACAAACTTACCTCCAAACTAACAAGGCCCTAATGAAACTCCTATAATTAATTTATACCAATAAAATCTAATGAACCATTTAACCAAATTTTGAAAGATGCAAATCACGATGGTTGGAGCTTCACACATAATGGAACCCACATGTGTCCTATTAGTTGTAATTACATGACCACCATACAACTATACTCATTGGTAAAAAAACAACGGTCTATTATAGTTCAAATCAAACACGTAAACATGAAGCTTCCGTTTGGAAAATCAACATCCTCCCATTCCCTTGCATCGGAGATCTCCTTATTCATTAATGTTTGTGATTCTATGCGAGTACAACCAATGGACACTAATTCTTATTAGTTATTACTTGAAGAGAGGTGCCCTTTGGGGATTTAATGCAAGGTTTTAAAAACTGACCCAAAAACGAAACTGTTCTGACCACTGGTTTTCGGGTTAGTGGTTTGACCGTCTGGGTTAAACGGTTTGGACGGTTTGAATATTTTAACGGTGATACGTCATCTTATCCATTAGATTGGAATATTAGGGTAAGATGCATATAAAAATAAGAGAAAATAAAGATGGAATGAGAGGTATTTGAAAAGTCGGCTGAAAGAGTTTAGAAGAAGAAGAAGAAGGAAGTGGAGGAGGAGGAGGAGGGCTTGAAGGCTGCAGCGGTGACGACGGTGATGGCGGCAATGGTGAAAAACTAGAGTGGATATGAGATTTCTCAGTCTCAAATCTCTCTCTCTCTCTCTCTCGCATATCTGTCATCTAGAGTCTAAACTTCTCTCCCATATCTCTAAATGTGAGATCTCTCTCATTGTCTCACACATCTCTCTCAGTAGATCTCAGATCTGAGAGATCTTCTTCCCTTTTCATTTTGTTGTGACAAGTTAATAAACCGCAAACTATTCCCTGGGTCGAACGGTTCAATGGTCAAACCATATGGGTCAACAGTTCGTTGACTAATTCAACGATTTTTACCAGAGATTGGGTTTGGGGTAAAATATAACCGATTGTTTAAACAGTTTTCGATCTGAACGGTCCGACCGTTCAGGTCAACGACGGTTTGAAAACATTGCTTTAATGAGTGTAGGAGGTTTTACTCCTAAAAACACAAGGAATACTCCTCTGATGAATGTCTTCTATCAGGATATGGTGATTTCTACAACGTAAAATGGAAAGAGAGATGTGTATTGGATTTTAAGGAGGAACTGTGTTGAGTTGCCTTTATAAGCGGTTGATGGGTTATAAAAAAAAAAAGAGTGAGATTTGTGGAAGAATGCAAGAGTTCCTATGATATAAATTGTAGTTATAGGGGAGATGTTTTCAACAATGAAACTATGTATTGTTACAAGGATCAATAAACACATTGGAGGCTTGAGAACAATAGAGCTATTTGACGATGCCCACAATTGGTTTGTTGAAGTTCATCATCCAAACATAGTTTATTGGGTGTTGGATACCAAGGAAGTCAAGGCCCATATATTCACCCTTAAGACCAGCCAAGAAAGGGCCATGAATTCCATAGAAAAAGAGCATCTCTCTCTCTCTCTCTCTCCATTCTAGTCCAAGGGGGTGTTTGACAACATGGTTGGTCTTGGTTTTGAAAACAATAACAGCCACATCCACAAAATTATATATATATATATATGATGTTGTTGAACACCCCCAAATCTAATAATTTTACATTGCCATTGCATTTGTATGGGTTAGATCCAAAAACAAAATAAACCATTTATACTCATGTAACTTTACAACTAAAATCTTTCCAAGCATAAATGGTTTCAACCTGTTGTTAGGACGATCCGTCATCCAACCAGATTTGTGGGTCCAATTTAGCCCATGGATTGTTTATACGAACAAAAGATTTGATCAACTAGTGACCTAGTGTAAGAGTATGATACGCCTATTGTCATGGAATCACATAATACATTGCAAATCCCATTCATCAGTGCTTTATAATTTGTGAAGCCTACAAGACCCTAGAGCATGTATGTGACAAAGTGTAACAATTTTAATAAGCTTTGATGGTAACATGTGGCAAGATCACATGAAAGGGAAGGAAAATTGTACATGTTAGTACATATTCCCTTCACCCACATTTTTGTCAATGGCCACCCTTCTCTTTAAAGAAGGGGGTAGCCTCTTTCCTAAGAACCTTGGAGGTAGAGATATTGGAATAGAATATGCATCAATAAAAGGAATTGGGGTTTAGGTTTTAGAGACTCAAGAGACTATAATCTTGTTCTACTAACTAAATTAGCTTTGATGATTTGCACTAAATAAGGGTTGTCTATGGGCTAAGGTCATGAAAGCAAAATACTTTCCAAATGGAAATTTCCTTCATAGTGGTGTGAAGCAAAATGGGTCTTATGGTTAGAAAAGCTTTATTGTAAAGAGAGAGGTTCTACTAAAAGGGGTGTTAAACATCTAACCTGATCCTTGAATCCTAGGGATTGAAGGGTTAAAGGTTATGGGGCCAAGTATAGAGCCCTTAGGACCTTCAAAAGTAAAAGACCTTTCCCAACCCTCTAGTAGATCATGGAATACTGATCTAATAAATTATCTCTTCTTGGCTGAAGTAGTAAGGAAAGTTTGTGAAATTAATGTATCTCACATCCCCTGGCAAGATTCTTTGAGATGGGTTCCATGTTCTAAAGGGAACTTTTTAGTTAAGTCAATCCATTGCACCATTACAAGTAGGGATATGGAGCCTAGCTCCCCTAACCTTAGCTAAAAAGAAGTGTTGGCACACAATTTGGTCTCTACATGTACAGCAAAAAATTAAGCCATTCTTATGGGAATGCTCAAATAAGGCAATTACTGAGAATTAATTTCTCTAGGGAAATGGTATTGGAGGTGGAATGAACAGACCATGAGTCAATAAAGGAAAGTAATAGAGGTTAAGTACAACTCAATGAACTCAAGCTGGGACCTAGGGGAATCAAATTTGCCTTATGGATGTACAGTCTAGATGGGTATTCAAAAATCAGAAGAAAACTTTAGTCAATGATTAAGAATGGAAGAGATGGTTCTAGAGTTAGTTTTTTGAAGGAGGTCTAGTGCGGGGATAACCCTCTTAAGGATAGATTTCCCAACCACTTTGATACTTTTATTAGCAAGGAGTGTATGGTGTTAGAGGTGTTTGCTCAAGATGTAGGGGTAGGTGTGCGGTGTTATAGTTTTAGAAGGAACCTAAATGATTGGGAAATGGAGCAATGGGAGGAGCTAATGCAGATCATGAATTCGGTAAGGGTGGTTAGTACAATGGGGGACAAGAAGATTTGGGCAAGGGAGAAATCAGGTGTGTTCACAGTCAAATCCTTCTACAACATCCTATGCAGTGAGGAGAAAGCTAATTTCCCCGAAGACTTGGTATGGAGGGCAATGGCTCCTTTAAATTTCTCCTTTTTTTTGTGGGTGACAACTTTAGGGAGGTGTCTAACAATGTTTTAAAACACAAATGCGTGATGTGAGGCATTCCACTACCTAGAGGCGTGAGGCATAGTTTAGAATATAAGATGCATAAGCCTCCCGAACACAAGGAGGCCTAAGCATCCTTTAGAGGAGGAGGAAGAAGAGGAAGGAGGATCTCATTTTTTTATTTTTAATAAAAATCTTTCATTCCCCTTATCTTTTCTTCCCTTTCCTTCCCTTTTATTTTCTTTTTCTCTTTTTTTTTTTCTTCTCTTTCTTTTTCTTTCCCTTCCCTTTTTTTTCCTTTCATTTATTTTTCTTTTTTATCTTTCTTTTTTCTTTTTTGCCTTTTTATTTGAAATGTGCATGAGGCATATGAGGCAAATGCCTCTAGCATGCCTCATGAAAAAATAAGTATAAGGCATACACCTCAGAGGTATCAGCACCTATGGCATACGCTTCAGGGCATTTTGGGGGCACCTCGCTTGAAGGGCCTCCAGGCGCACGGCTCCCACACCTTTTAAACCACTAGTGCCTAACAATTGATAATCTATCAAAGAGAGGTTGGGTGGTAGAGCCAGGCAAATGTGTCCTATGTGGTAACAATTTTAAGAAGTTGGAGCATTTGTTTATGCATTGCGGATTCAATTGGGAAATTTGGATGAAAATGCTAGAGGTTTTTGGAGTTCAATTGTGCCTCCCAAAGATTGGGGTTTGAAGGGTTTGTCGATGAGAGGTAAGATTGTTTGGAATGTGTTGCCAACTCTTGTAGTGTGGTCAATTTGATTGGAAAGAAACGTGAGGCTTTTTGAAGACAAGTTGAGGTCATAAAAGCAGGTATTAAAGAGCATTTGGGGAAAGGTTATACTCCTAGGTGGTGACTCACAATATGTTAAAGAATTGTCCTTACAGTTCTTTTTTGGAGCACAGTAATATATTTTTTTATGATGTTCATATAATGGTTTTTTTGAGATGTACAAAGTGTTTTTGTCCTGCCCAATGCTGTATCTTTCCAGTTTGTCTTATTAAAATACTTGACCTTTTTCTCTCTAAAAAAATATGAATTAATTTCTCTATAAGAGAAAGGTTACCAACTCCCCTCTTCCCCCCTCCCTTTGCCAAGTTAAGGAAGAACCTATCTTATATGCTCTGGTTGCCTACCCCTTTGCTAAAAGTGTTTGGTTTGGGAGTTCTCTCTCTTTGAGATCTAATGTGCCAGCCTATATATGCAAACTTCTGAGTTTTTGAAATAGTTGGATAAGTGCTTTCAAATGTGTGCAAAAGACAAAGCTTCAAAATCTTCCTTGTTGTACAAGGCAATCATAACTCTTTGGATAATTTGGAACAGTATGAATAACCATGTTTTTGAAAGTACTAACATTGATCCTATGTTATCTATTGATTGTATTAACAAGAAGGTGTAGGAGAGGATATGTTGCTTGTTGCTATGCTTGAAGATTGAATCTCGAGGCTGCTTTTTGGTCACCTCCAAACATTGGGTGGGTAAACTTAAATATCGATTGAGGTTTTTTACTACTAACAAAGCTTCCTATGCTGTTGTGGATCTTTTTTGCTATCTCGACACTGCAAGCAGAAGTTTTTGCCTTGATAGAGGGAGTAAAATTGGCCAAAAGGTTAAGTGTCACTAAATTATTTTTTGAGAGTGGTTGTTGGAATCTTGTTCTTGCCTTCCTTAACTCTAAGAAGGAAGTGCCTTTGAATATCCTTTTTTTTATTTATAAAAGATGCTTGATCCTTGATGTTGTTTCAAATGTGCCTAGTTGGACCCAAAGCATCAATATTCGTGATTCCTGAGAATTTCTAGTCTAGTGTGTTTAGTTTAGTTTGTTTGGTTAATAGTTGTTGTTAGTCTGGTTCTTGTTTTCTACTGTTCTCCTTTCAGCTGTTGTTCATTAGGCTCAGTTTGGAAGGAGTACATATACAAATATATACAATACAAATACATACAAAATTATATAAAATATAAGGCTTTGCGCTCTACATATTTGTATTTGTACTCCTTCCAAATGGAGCCTTATGGGTTGTTTCTCGTTGGATGTTTTTTGTTGTTTGCTGGCCTTTGTGCCTAAGGCTCAGTTTGGAAGGAGTACAAATACAAATATGTAGAGTGCAAAACCTTGTACTTTGTATTATTTAATATCTATTTGTATTGTACATATTTGTATTTGTACTCCTTCCAAACTAAGTCTAATGAATTTCCTTTTTCACCAGAAAAACAAGTAATTCTTCCACCGACATAGTTCCCATTAGTTGTTTTTCTAACGACATTGCTCTCCCTCAACCACTTCATTCTAGTATGACTTTTGGCAACTCAGAGACCACCACTACACTATCCCCTTTTGGCAACTCACAAATCATGAGGTTTGTCAATTTGACAAAAATCAATATTGGTTAGGATGGGAAAAGTTTATTCTTTGGACCAAAATGCTCCTATGGAAATAAAAAAAAGTGAGAGAATTCTGGTGTCCCTCTCTACAAGTAGGGGTGTCAATTGGACTGGATTTGGTCCAATCTGATTCAATCCAATGTGAGTCCATTACAAATGGACTAGGTTCAATCCAATCCCATGAATATTTTGGACCATTTTGGATCGGTCCAATTCAATGTACGGACTGTTCAATCTGTTCAAATTCATTTTAATTTAGATTGGTTTCAACCCAAACCCGATCCATTAACACCTATATTATTATCTTAGATCAATGGACCGGATATTGGCTTAATTCAACTGAATCCAATATAAATTTATTACAAACGGACCAGGTCCAGTCCAATCTAATAAATATTTTGGATCAGATTGGTTTAATCCAATATGTCTTGTTGGTCCATCCAATCTGTCCAAATTGATTTTGGACTGTACGGGGTCCGGTCAAAAACCGGTCCATTGACACCCTTACCTACAAGATGGAATCCAAAACCTCACCAGTTTTTGTAGTTAGATCATAAGACACCATCTCCCAACCGGTGTATCGTCAATTAATGATGCTCTATATTTATAAAAATGCCTCCTCATTTTGTACATTGAATAATTTACCAAAAGGAATAATTTAGTTTTTCTACAACTTGTGATAATGAAGAATTAACTAAGATTGAGGAATCTCATTTCATTTCTCACCCACTTCCACGAGTATAAGAAAACAATACAAAACCCCATATAAAAATCAGAGAAAAAAAAAACTTGGACCTAACCTCTGCAAACAGAGGATAATCACATAAAGCAAAGTAGGGTTGTTCACGGGTCAGGTTGGGTTGGTTTAATAGATTTTTTTTCAACCGATCCGAAGTGGTCGGGTTACTTAAAAAGCAAACCAAAACTGACCTGCCATTAAGCAAAACCAACCCAAACATGAATGGTCGGTTTGGCATTGTTTGTGAACAGCCCTATATTTGGTGTAAAATTTCCTACTCAAAAAAGGCAAACAATCCTAAAGACAGAAGTAATTCCCATTTAACTAATATTTTATTGTTCTTTAATGTTAAAAATAAGTAACTAACTAGAAAGAATAAATTAGGATAGGAATTACCTAGTGAGGGAAAGAATAGAAAATCAAAAACTAACTAATTCGGTTTGGTTTATCCCCCTCTTCACAACCCAAAACCGACCGGTGGTGAAGAAAAACCGACCAAATCGGATTAGGTTGGGCAGTTTGGTTGGTTTGGCATTGTTTGTGAGCAGCCCTAAAGCAAAGTTTACAATGTCAATTCTAGTTGAAAAGGCGATGATTAGGTACTTCAATTGATGAAGGGGTGCTGTAGGTTTGATTGGGGCTAATTAAAAAGGATTGTGAAATGGCTCAAAATGTTTTATTAACAGAAAAGCTATATATGTTATGTAGGGCGATTTTACAAGGTATATCCAAGTAGTTTTGCAAAATCATAGGGTATACTAAAGCAATTTAGGCTGTGTTTGGTTTGAAGGAACCTTCCTTTCCCTACTTTTTCCTTCAAACCAAACATAGCCCTAGCGAAACCATATATAGGTATATTTAAGTAATTATCCCTGTATGTTTTTACCACATAATACCAATGCTTGCCTTGGCCTCATGTCAAAATGACAACCATTCAAAAAATTTAGTCCTTTGCTTTCCTTTCTCTCTTTTCCTCTTTTGCCAATTATATGTTGCCTTCAAACTTATGGATCAAATTGCATTCTTTGATACATTATTTGGACGTTTCAAAATAGTAGCTACATCTTTGGCTTACTTGTTTAGAGGACAATAACATTTAACTTAAGTACAATAACATAAAAACTGAGACTAAAGATGATAGAGTTCTTTCAGTTTTTAATGATCATATATAATAGAATGGGGCATCTATACTATCATGCATTTATCATTAAGAGGGTGTTGCCTAAGAGTTTCTTAATAGTTGTAATTTTAGAAACATAGGGCGAGTATCTCTTATTGTTGGAAATCCCATGTAAGAGCATTCGTAATCCATCCTTTTCTTCATTGCATGGGTGTTAGTATGAAATGAAATACACTTGGATATTTGAGTACAATCCTAACTAGTCTCTGTTTGTTTGCAATGCAACTCCATTTGCATTGGTTCAAATGCATGAAAGTGTAAACAGAAGTATAATTTCTGATTCTTTAATTTTTGCCTTAAGTTTTACCTTACTTTGTTTTAGATTTTATTATACTCCATTTGCATTGCAAGCAAACAAAACAAAGCAAAAATTCAAAAACATAAATCAAAATTCATATAAAACTCACCTCCACTTTCATATTTTTGCATTAGTGCAAATGAAATTGCACCGCAAACAAATCAGGTCCAAAGATCAAGAAAAAAAATTTTAATATTTACTATTCCCATTTCTATAGTAAAATACCAAGGGAAAGGCATGCTACCACAAAAAAAAAAGCAATTGCCATTAAATGTTCCACTTCTATATTTATCATCTTATTCAAACACCCTAATATCAGACTCTTGTTTGGGTTACAATCCAAATGTCAATACATCTAATCAAATCTCTTATATGAATTCGTTGTCTTTTGTTTTTTGAACAATTAATATGATTCCTTAAACAGTATGGGAAATCTCTTTGAAGTTGTCTCATTTCATCCATTACTAAGTCTTAGAATCCAAATATTTAAATAGAGACCTTGAAGCTTATGTTGAAAAACCACACCTTCATTCAGAATGACAAGAAACATTAAAAAAATGTGTAATGGACAAAATCTTTTCATTGTGCTCTTAATTATCACCACTCTTCCCTTTGTGATATATTTCAAATCCACCACTACTTGTGCTAACCTGTAAGAATCATGTCTACTTGGCATTATCATTTGGATAATATTTTATCAATATTACAAATGAAGCTCATCATTAGAGCTACAACGAGGATGTTTGCCATTTTTTTTTTTTAGAAAACCAAAGCCATTAATGTTGGCAAGCACGATTGAAGAACTTACTCTTAATTGCATGTAATCTTTGATTTTCATGGAGAGTGCTACAAAAATATTAGCACACTCCCGAGTCTTGGACGAATCCGGAATCCCCTCTTGATAGGCTTTTGGCTTCCTAGCAATTTGTGTCGTTTTTTATAGATGTTGGACTGGGGATGACGTTTCCATTCTAACGTAGGACCCCATCTCATGCTTTTTTTATTCATAAATAAATAAAATAAGTTTCCAATGTTTTAACTTCTTAACCACAACTTGATTGCAAAAGATAAAAGAAGGAAGAACAGAGGTGTAAAACGGGCCTTGGCGGCCACTGGGCCGGTACGATATGGTCTGCTTGTGGCCCATGCAAAGTGCAGGCTGTCTTGGGTCGTGCCGTCTTCCCCAGGGATAATTTGGGGGGCTGGCTTGGCCTGGCACGACCCATGGCCCAAGCCCGTGCGGGCCCATGCCATGTCGCGGGTCTGGGCTGAGCAGGCTATAGACCATTCTATGGGCCAGGACTAGGGCTGTTCATAAGAATGCCCAGCCCGACCAAACCGGCCAACCCAGACCGACTCAACCCGAATCGGCCGGGTTTTCATCCATACCAGTCGGTTTTGAGTTGGGCACATACATAAACTGAAATCTCGGGTCGGTTTCGGTTTTCTTGYGTGAAAACCGAAACCAACCCGACCCGACCCGAACTAGTATTCTACTAGTTTGGTAGTTCCTACTTCCTAGTTTGAGTAGTTTCCTAATTCCTACTAGTCTTCTACTTTTAGACTTCTACTAGAACTAGAACTCTAAAAGGCCCATTAGGCAATTACAATTAGAATTCAATTAGGTGTCATTTTTTAGTTTTTTACCTAGATTAGAATTTAGAAGGTTTCTAAATTTTTATATTACTGATTTACCTACCTAGATTTACCTAGTTTTTTACTCTATAAAGCCCATTATTGACACTTGTTTTTACATGAAGAATTTATTGATTTTATTCTTTACCTAAATTAAATTTAGATTTATCTTGGACTCTTGAATATCAAATTATCAACTAATTCTGATTTTATTTGGCTTTGTACATGAGCAAAACCGAAACCGACCCAACCCGACGCAAACCGACCTGGTCGGTTTGGCTTGTCAGTGGGTCGGTTTCAGTTCCCACCTTAGCTAACCCAACCAGGTCGGGTCGGTTGGGAAAATCCCAAGAAACTGACCCAACCCGACCCGTGAACACCCCTAGCCAGGACCGTGCCGAGCCTTGGGCATGATCCGAACCAAGCTAGACTATTTTTTTTTACATTTATTTTTTATTTTTTATTTCTTTGCTAAGTAAAACTAAAATATTTAACTTTCCTTTGGGAACTATTTGAAAAAATAAGAAATCTAACAAAGAAATGAAAAAAAATACTTAACCAAATAAGAAGTCAAAGAGACAAAGATTCAAAGTGAATAACAAATTGGAATAAAAATAGGAATTTTATTTCATTTAAATTTGAATGATACAAAGCATGCAATGGTTGGATAAATGAAATATGAAAATTGAAAAATGGAATAAATTAATAAAATATAAAAAATACAATATAGTTATAAATTGAAAATAAAAAAAAACTATGTTATTAAAAATATCAAATAAATTAAAAAAAATTAAAACAAAGTTTACAATAATTTGAAAAAAAATGCTATACAACTATTGAGTATACAAAAAATATTGGTTTCATCATTTTCTCCTATTGTTATTGACTTTAATCATTTGTTCAGGTGAAACATCAAGTGTAGTGACATGCCCTCATTTGTTTTGTAATTTATCTTCAACATCCAACCAATTTTTAAAACAAATGCACATCTCTAGACTTTCATCATTCATATAGCTTATTTTGTTGTCCAACACCCTAGTATTTACATTAAAACAATACTTCAATGGAATTGTAGACACTGGACTAAAGGTGTAAAATGTGCCATGTTGGGGTTGACTCAGCACGACCCACAGCCCAAGCTTGTATAGGCCCTGGGCCGGGTGAGTTGCAGGCTGTACTGGGCTAGGCCACAGGCCGGGCCTTGGGCGTGGGCCGAACTGAGCTAGACTGGTTTTTTGTTTTTTTTTTTGACATTTTTTATTTTTTTGCTAAGTAAAACTAAAATATTTAACTTTCATTTGGAAACTATTTGAAAAAATAAGAAATCTAACAAGGAAATGAAAAAAAAAAATACTTAACCAAATAAGAAGTCAAAGAGACAAAGACTTAAAGTGAATAACAAATTGGAATTTTATTTCATTTAGATTTGAATGATACAAAGCATACAATGGTTGGATTAATGAAATATGAAATTTGGAAAATGGAATAAATTAATAAAATATAAATAATACAATATAGTTACAAATTGAAAATAAAAAATTATGTTATTAAAAAAATCAATAAATTAAATAAAACTAAAACAAAATTTATAATAAATTGAAAAAATTCTATAAAATTATTGAGTATACAAAAAATATTGGCTTCATCATTTTCTCCTATTGTTCTTGACTTAGATCATCTGCTTCATGTGAAACATTAGGTGTAGTGTCATGCCCTCCTTTGTCTTGTAATCTATATTCAGCATCCAACCAATATTTAAAGCATATGCACATCTCTAGACTTTCATCATTCATACAACTTATGTTGTCGTCCAATATCCTAGTAGATTATGTGTCTGCACTAAAATATGTGTCATACCTTGTTTTAGTACCTACACTTAAACAATACTTCGATAGAACTGTAGACACCGGAGGGGTTAATAGATTATGTGCCATGGCGGCAAGAACTGGACAATTTTTTGCATGTTCACTCCACTAGGCTAAAATATGAAAACTATTTATTCCCTTAGAGGTGAAGGAATAACCACCTTAAGTAGACAAAATTGCTTATAAATAAAAATTAAGTTCAATAAATGAACTTGTTGTTGAGGCGGTGGATTTTTGCCTCTTACTTATTAAATAAAAAAAATTTCTTCCACTACTGGACTCAAGTTTTGAAGCGGAAAAATGCAGTTGTACAAGTTGTAGAATTTTTATTATTTCCTATTACTTCAGATTCATATAAACTATACATTTCAAACAATAAACTATTAATTTCCTCTTTTTTATTTCAAATTTCAATATTCATATTTTCACAATATGTTTCAAGTAAAATATTTAAACCATCTTTCCTAATCCTAGGATATAATATTGTAGTTAAACAATAAAGAAGAAAAATGTTCTCCCAATATTTTTTAAATCTATTTTCCACTATTTCTATAATACTTTTAAATTATGATTTTTTTTTTATATTTTGCAAAACAATCACTAATCATCATTAATTGATAAGCTAAATTACAACTAGTTAGATAATAAATGCCCGATAATTCAATAGTTTCTTCATAAAAATATTTTAAAAAATCTCTTATACAAATTGCCATTTTCTAGTTTTCTTCAAATATAACATTAGTAGGCATTTTTGCATTATAAAAATCACTAAGAATTTGTTTGTGGAAAATACAACTTTTTAACATAGTATTCCATCTATGTTTAACATATAATATAAAACATTTATATTTTAAACCATGATTTTGACATAAATATTTAAATTCTTGTTTTATTGCTCTAAAACTTTTGATGTATATAATACAATTTCTAATTTTAGAATTATGAGTATAAATAATATTTAAAGAATCATGAATATATAAATTTAAGATGTGACATGCACATTTGATATGAAATAGTTTACCATTTAAACATGATTTTAGTTGAGTTTTTAAAATCAATTAAAATAAGCATGCAAAGTATTTAAAAATACTTGTAGCAATAGCTGGGCCAACATCTAGCCATTTAAGCCTAGTAAAACTTAAAATTCTTTTATTTAAAATCTAATTTTTATCAATAAAATGATCGGCAACACAAATATAACTTATGTTAAATTTAGAAGTCCAAATATCAGAAATAATTTCATTTTAGAATTAAAATTTTATAACATATAAATTAAATTTTATTTGTATGAATAGAAAATTTTTAAAGCATATGATCTAATAGTATTCCTATAAACTTTTTAAAATTGTGGATTTACTGAATTACATAACCAATTTTCAAGTTTAGTATCTTCAGCATGCACAATGTATTTTGTTATTTCTTGCATCATTTTTTATTGAGGATATTTAAAAGTACTAAAACCCCCCGCCCAATTTGTATTTGCATTGTTTATCTCCCTTATTCTTATTCTTCCTCATGGGTGAGCAAATGTCTACCCAAATGGTTAGTACCACCTTTGCTACAATAGGTAAAATCTTTTATACATTTTTAGAAAACAACTATTTTTTCCCTTCCCTTGGACCTCTTATACTTTAAATATTTTCCAAACCTGACTAATCATCTTAGTGGCATTCTTTTTCTTTCTCATAGTCTCAGTACTAAGGGTGAAATTTCTGTCAATATCAATAGCATTCATATTGGTGTTAACACTACCATGCTGCGATTGAATATCGTTGACATTGAATGCATTGGGGAATTGGTTTCGGGAGAAGCCAACCATTTTTTTTAATTCTAAAAAAATAAAAATTAATTTAATTACACTTACCCAGATTGCTAGTTCGGAATCTTAGTTTGATTTCAATGGTTGAAGACTTTCAATTCCAAGAGTCTGAGCCTCCCAAATTGCTAACTTGAGATATTTATTTGTTAAGCAAGCATTCTTCTTATTGAAACTTCAATGAAGTTAAGAATTAGAGAATCAAATAATGTATGAGAGATTGGAAGATTAAGACTTGAGAGAGTATGAGAACTAGATAAAGATTCAAATAATTGTTGAATTGATTTGATGAGAATGGTGGAGGATAGAGCTATTTATAGGAATTGAAAATAATTAAATTACCCAAAATACCCTAAAACCTAGCCGTTTTTTAGTTGTTGGGAGGAGTATTTTGGTCATTGTAAAGTTATTTATCACTTTACCCAAAATGCCCTCAAACTAGTTGTTTTATAGTTGTTGGGGGGCATTTGTGTCATTCTTTCTCCACCCAATACCAAAATACATAAATGCCCCACCTATATAGCTATTTACTCAATTCAATTTTCAGTTTGGTTCGCTTTTAAGATTCTAAAATTCTCGATTTTCGATTTTTGGTTTGGTTTGAGAAAAGAATGCAGCCCGAAAACCAAATTAACCAAATATACACATATATTTACATTTTAATTATAAATATTCATATTAATATTAGCATTAATATATATATATATATATTAACATTACTATTTATATTAATAATAATATATAATATATATTTTAATTATAAATGTTGTTATATTTTAATAACAATCATTAATATAAATATAAACTATATTTATATTTTAACTAGATGAGTTAACAGAATTAAAACCGAACCAGGCCGATTTAAATTCGATATGTCAGTTAAGTTATATTTCCGAACCGAACCAAAATGAACACCCCAAAAGAAAATAGACAAGACACAGCAGAAATAACAACAGAACAGAAAAAAGGAAAACTAATAAACTAAGGAGGCTTCACAACACAGCTGAATCAAACAATTAGACGGAAGAGGGACGAGGGGATTCCTCCATTATGCATAGTAGCCTAACCTTCCTCTTGAGGGAGATCGGCTTCCATCAGTGCATGCAAACCTGTGCCCGCATCCTTCTAACAGTTTTTTACAACCATGCATTGAGTATCTCTGCATGAAATAAAGCACACAAGTACGCCTCTTGAGTCCCGGCTACGCCATTCACAGATCTGCTAACAAAACCGAATTTAACAGATAAAGCTTCACAGAGAGTATAATTCCCGTGACAAAGACCACAGCGATGGGGGGCAATCAAAGGATCTCTGATTTAAAACATTTAGAATACCAAGTGCATGGATGTGGGAAGAGTTTGTGGGTAGGAATGTGGGAAATATTTTCAATACGAGCATGAAGTTTGGCGTGGGTAGAGATATGGGTAGGAGATCAAAGCTACTAGCCTACTATGGTATCATGTATTTCCAGCAGCATAGAACTTTTAGCCATGCGGAACTTCGTCTGCCACGTCTATTTTTTGGTAGAACAACAAACACCAACACAAACACAGAAAAACAAAGGAGACTAAAAACTAAAGGAAGGAAAAACAAGGGAAAGAAATTAAGCCTAAAGAGGGGCCAGCGACCCGATCATCCACTACTATATCCAAAAGCACAAAGGAAAACAATCATCCATTGCCAAAGCCCAAAGCCAAGCTATCTAGCTAAGTCCACGCCTACCCAACTTGTGAGCCTGTCTCTGCACACTGCACAGAGCTGTAATATCTTTTAACAGAAACAGGATATCTTGATGACACAGTATAAACAGAATAGTCTGCCACGTCTGCTGGTGCCATGTTAAAGAATCTCCCGCCAAAGAACGATTCATTATTCATCACCGCTTCGACCACACGTTACTGACACAGTATAAATAAGGTGCGGATGTCGCTCTACTTCTCTGTTCTAACTGCAAAGCTTGTGCTTCCTACGGGTTTAGGTACTGCGGATGTCGCTCTACTTGGATCTATTGATTCAAGTAACATTCACCTGTCAGGATTATCAATCGATTCATCCCTGCCTGCTTTTATTGCATTTTCGTTGGAGGAATTGAAGATTGAACTTGGCGATTTTGTTAATTTGTTTATCCGTTTGTCGGTATCGTTTTGGTTATTATGGTCGAATGTGTGAGTTCCTGCTTCGAACTCGATTGTGTTCATGGTGTCGCCGAACTTATTTTGATTTGTTATGGTCGAACGTGTGGATTTCTGTTTCTAAGCATTTTCCGATTGCTTAAGAAACTCAGATCGGTGAATTGCTGTTGCTTAATTTGAAAGAAACTCAGAATTATTTTTTCTTTCTACTGGTCCTCTTCTTAACAATGCGTAGAAGAGATGAACTTCGCATTCTATTTCATTTTCGGGATTCTGGTACTCTTTTTTTTTTTTTTTAATCTTCTAAAGAAAATCTTTGAGTCAGTAGAAGATGGACCGATTTCTTTTGGCATTTCATGATTTTTGATATTTTGTTTCATTTAGATGTAAGAGAGGAAGACTTGCTACATATGCATTGGTATTTTCATCTGTATACGGCAAATCTGGAAGCCTTAAGTTGATTCCATTGAAATTTTAAACAGTGGACAAAATTCTACTGGTCCTCTTCTTAACAATGTGTAGAAGAGATGAACTTCGCATTCTATTTCATTTTCGGGATCCCGGTACACTTTTTTTTTTATCTTCTAAAGAAAATCTTTGAGCCAGTAGAAGATGGACTGATTTCTTTTGGCATTTCATGAATTTTGATATTTTGTTTCGTTTAGATGTAAGAGAGGAAGGCTTGCTACATATGCATCGGTATTTTCATGTATATACTGCAAATCTGGAAGCCTTAAGTTGATTCCATTGAAATTCTTAACAGTGGACAAAATTGCAAGCTTGTCGTGCTTTACTGCTTTTTAAGATACAAATTGAAAAACTTTTATGCATCTGAAAATAAGTGCTCTCCACGTGGCAATGATTGAGGTTTTGTACTGTTAGATTGGAATTTCCATGTCTCAATTCAGTGATTTAGTCTATCCAGAAAATTGAAAAACTAAATATTACCAGTCAACTTTTAATACTTTTCTTTTTTGCTTGTCAATTTCTTATGTACAATTTTGCATTATGATGGATGAGAAAATAGAAACACATTTCATAATCTGGTGCAGCTTTATTTGTATGATCCAATGAAGAAAACAAGTTCTACGTGGATACTCTATTCATGATTTATAACAATGAATAATGCTAGCTTTCATCTGAATGCCCATAGGCCACTTTTGTATCTTAGAATAATTTTTGTTCCTGTTATATGCAAATCATTTTGAATGTAGCAGCTGTCTGAAAGCAGAACTTAACTTTGCTATTCTCTTTTGTTTAGGTTGGTGAAAGTGATCTTCATTTAGTCTCTTGTTAACATCAGTCTTAGAAGAGATGAGCTCAACTATTGATTCATATGATCTAAAGTCTGTGTCAGATTTGCCTGCACCTTTTCGTTCAACTTTTAGTTTCAGGTGCTATTCCCAATCAATTGTATTTTATCACCTTGACATTGGATCATACAAATAATCTGTTATCTTGGTCATGTATTGTTTTCTGAAAATCATTTGCAAATGTGTATTTGGACTTTAGGGAATTTCCTGCATAATAATACAAATTGAATAATCTTTTTATTTCAAATAACATAGGTTAGGTGCATTTTCTTTGAAACCAAATCTATGGTGGGCCCAAACTTTATAACACAAGGAAGCGCCTTCGTATTCTGATCCCTTTAGACTTATATGGCATTATTTGTCCAATTGAAATGTGGTTTTCGTCCTTTGTATTCTTGTCAGTACCAATTATATATAGCTAATGGTGTAAGCTAAATAGATGATAACTATGTAAGAATTTAATTGCTAACTTGGCTCTGGCAAAACATCAGTTCCAGCTTTAAAATATTAATATTCTATGTATTTCATTTTGGCTTGAATTTGAACTGATTTGGCATCACTCTTAGATGTGGTGATATCGAGAAGCATTGCAGCTGCATTATGATAACAAATGGTTACTGCAAATGCAAGATGTTCATGTTGAATTGAAATTCACAGAGATTCAAATGTTTGAATTAATATGGGTTTGTTTCTTCTGCATGCAGATATTTTAATTCATTGCAGAGTGAGTGCTTCTCTGGATGTTATCTCTCTGACATAAACATGGTCATTTCAGCACCAACTGGTAGTGGTAAAACGGTCTTATTTGAACTGTGCATTTTGAGGCTTCTCTCAAAGTTCCTCTCAAAGGAAGGAAAGTTCATTCATATAAAGGGAACTCTCAAAACAGTACGTTAACTACCTCTAGATTCCTTAAGACTCAAACGTCCATAATCAAGCCTTTTTCAATCAAGTTTTTCATTTAAGAGTTCTTGATATTTTGTTCTATTGATTCTGATCATGTCTAAACTAAATGTTCTCAAGGAAACTCTAAATCTCAGTTTTGGTGCATTTAGCCATATTATATGTCGATAACCGATCTTGATTAGCATTTAGTACCTTCTAATTGACATAGAACAGTTTACATCTTGAGTCTTTGAACGTGCATGCTTGAGGGGAAATCTATGCCTTTCTGCCTGGTATTTTATTTCATTGGTAAAATATATTCCCTTACAAAGACTGACACCTTCTTTCATTTGCTTGAATGTTGCAAAAAAAGATCTATATAGCTCCATCAAAGGCCTTGGTACAAGAGAAGCTCCGGGATTGGAACCAGAAGCTTGGTTCATGGGGGGTCAATTGTTTGGAGCTTACAGGTGACAGCGATTCTTATAACATAAGAAATATACAAGAAGCAGATATTATTCTAACTACTCCTGAGGTAAATAATTGGGGATTTTGCCCTTTTTTACTAACTTGTCATCTGCTTGAATTTTATGTCCTGCTACAGCATGGCTTATCATTTGCACAGAAGTTTGATGCAGTGACCCGGTACCGTATAAGAGATGGTGGCTTGAGCTTTTTCAGTGATATAGCACTTGTGCTTATTGATGAAGTTCACTTGTTAAGTGACACACGTGGTGCTGCTTTGGAAGCAATTGTTAGTAGAATAAAGATGCTTGCATGCAACCCCGAAATGAAATCAAGTCCTTTGGCCCATGTTCGCTTCCTTGCTGTTTCTGCCACTATCCCAAATATTGAAGACCTTGGTAAATTTTATATTCGGTAAAATTTAAGTGTTTGTAACAAAAATAGCATGAGGTATATTGTATTACTTCATCTGAAATAATCAAAACTTCATACATTTTGAGTGTTTCTTGCCCCATATTGATCTCTGCAGCTGAATGGCTTATGGTTCCAGTGCATGGGATCAAAAGGTACTCTTTGATCTTGATGTTGTCATGCTGACTAATCACAATTCTTGGTTCTTCACTGCCGAGTCCATTTAATTTTTATTTTATCCTTCTAACACCTCTTTGCAGATTTGGAGAAGAAATGAGGCCTGTTAAATTGACTACCAAAGTATTTGGTATGCAAAATGAACCTTCACTTTTCCTTCCTAAAGAATTTGCTTCCGCTTAGTGGTGTTGCTCCATTTATACTAATAATTTGCAACAAGCTACAATGATAAGAAAAGATTATAGTTAGTTCTAAGAAGTGTCTCAGAGGGTGTGTGAACCTCACAACTGGGATCAAGGAAAAGGACTCCAGTTGCAGCCTCATCTGAAATCCCTCATGTTAACCCCTCAAGGTCTGAAATGTATTTGATGGGCAGGCATGATGAATTATTAAACTATTACTCATCTTATATCCAGGTTATGCACTTTATAGATTAACTGGAAAAATGATTTTTGTGTCAGGGCTGAAACTGAAAAAATAAAACCACTACTCATTTGTATTAATTTGTTCATATTAGTTCTTCATTTGTTCATTTGTTATTTTCAACACAACAAGGGCTAAGTAGACTCCATACTCCATAGGGCAGTCTATCTCACATGTTTTCTCTTCTAGGCATTGAGAATTTCAAAACCATCAGGTACTTACAGTTCTTTCTCCATGATTTCCTTGTGACAATTTGTTGAAACCCAAATCCACAATTTCTGTTAGATTTTGATATGAATTCATTACAACATCATTTAATTTCAAAGTTTGATGTAACAAAAAAGTAAATTTTGTAGTTGCAGTACTTTCTTCCTCCTAATTTAGTGGGCAGACTTTTGATGTGACATGACAACCAACTACAGTATGAGATCCTTTTTCCCTTGCTTAAATGAATGATTGTCCTGAACGGCTGAACCTTGCTGCCTTTTGAAAACTATTTACCACTGCTGTAATTTAAATTTAAATGAACGATCATGAGGATAAAATTAAAACGGAATTACCTTTTCTTTCTTTTGTTAGTTTCTTTCCTCTTGAAATTCTTATTGATAGTACTATACAAACATCGGCTATGTTTGGATAGACTTCTAGTTTTGTACTTTTAATAGTACTAAAGTACAAGGTACATAAAATTCTTTTACTTTGGTATTTTTGCTTTGAAAACCATTTGGGTAAAAAAATTGTTAAGTATACTTTCCAGAACAGAACTAAGAACCAGTTCCTATTTGGTTAAAGCACATTAACAATCATGTGATTCAGTTGTTAAGTCAGTAATGGGAATGTCAAAAAGCAGGGAAATAACAGTTCGTTGACAGAGCTACATCAAGGAATCCATTAAACACATGAAGTGGGTTCCTTTCAGATCAGAGATCGAATAGGTAGAGTGCATAGCTATAACAGGAGAGGAGGAAATAGCAAGAGCCTTTGTGGATCACTTTAAATCCATATATGATAGCCCAAGAAGAGAGAGAGAAGATATTCCTGACTTTGATTGGCAATTGGAAAGCAAAGATCTGATGGCTGAGCTAGAAACAGAATTTTGAGACCCAAGCAATACAAAATGCTGTGTTTTCAATGGAAAGATCTAAAGCCCCAGGCCCAAATGGATTCACGGTGGCCTTTTACCAAGATTGCTGGGACATTATAGGTGGTGACTTAATGGAGGTTTTCTCTAAATTCTTTGAGAGAGGTAAGATCAATTCAGGAGCCAATGTTGCTTTTATAGCTTTGATTCCTAAAAAGGCAAATGCAAGTCACCCAAAGGATTTTAGGCCCATAAGCCTAAGTGGTAGTATGTATAAGGTAATCTCAAAGGTTTTAGCAGAGAGAATCAAAAAGGTGCTACAATCTATGATTTCTCCAAACCAAGGAGCGTTTGTGTCAGGAAGACAAATTATTGATCAGATCCTTATTGCCAATGAATGTGTGGATTATAGAAAAAAGACACAGAGAAAAGGGGTTAATTTGCAAACTAGACTTGGAAAAGGCCTATGATTTGGTGGATTGGGGATTTTTGCTTTAAGTGTTGAGAGTTAGAGGATTTGGAGAGAGGTGGTGTAATTGGGTTAAGGGTTGTATCTCTTCTTGCCACTACCCCATCTTGGTTAATGGGGTAGCTAGGGATTTTTTTCCCTACAAAGAGAGGACTAAGACAAGGGGACCCTCTCTCCCCTTTCCTTTTCACTCTAATAGTGGATGTTTTGAGTGTTCAAATCTCTATAGTTGATGCTATAGACTTGGTTAGAGGGTGGAGAGTATGGAGGGAGGAAATAATTTTTACCCACCTTCAATTTGTTGATGATTTGATCCTATTTTGTGAAGGAGACCCAGAGGAGATGGAAAACCTAAAGTTTCTAGTAGAGAACTTTGAAAAGGTCTTCAACTTGAGTGTAAATTGGAATAAAAGTTGTGTAGATGGAGTTAATAAACAATAAGCAAAGGTGGCATTTTTGGCTAGATCTCTAGGTTGTGAGGTAAGTGATTGGCCCCTGAAATACGTAGGTTTACCATTGGGGGGAACCTGAGGTTAGAAAGTTTTTGGTACCCAATGATGGAGAGATTCTCTAAGAGGTTAGCAGGATGAAAAAGAAACTACATTTCTTTAGGGGGTAAAATCACTTTAATTTAGTCAACACTAATGTTAACAGCTGTTATTTTTTCCTATGTATAGTACTGCAGGGGTATTATTGTACTTTTGCTCCTATTTTATTTTAGTTGTTGTCGCCCTAGTATATATATTAAAAAGCTGTGCCGCCAACAGTAATCTTTTTGCTCTCAGTTCTCTCTTCTTTCTTCTTCTCTCTCTTTTCTCTCTTCTTTCATTCTTCTCTCCTGCATAACATGGTATCAGAGCAAGACAACTAGATCTGAAAGGAGAAGTCGAGCGGACAGTCTTTTTTCTTCTTCGCACCAGATTTCCAGATCTGCCGCCCTCATCTGCTGTTTGGCTGATTGAAGATCTCACACATTGAAGTAACCTTTCTCTCCTACCTTTTTTTTCTGGTCGTGTGCTAGGGCAGACCCTGTACTAGGTCTGCCGATTGGATGTGAGGTGATCAACACCTCTTTCTTTCTTTTTTTGTGAGGTCGACTGATCCCTGTGAAACTGTAGGTCGTGAGGACCTTTTTTGTGTGCTGCAACAGCAACTTTTATGGTGAACTGTGGGTTAGAAAGTGACCAGTACCTCTTGTGTGCTGCAGCAGCAGCTTTTATGGTGAACTGATGGTCAGAAAGTGACTAGTACCTGCTGTAACAGTAGTTCTGTTGATGTTGATGCATATGTCAAGAGATACCTGTATGCACTGTGGCAACACTAGTGTTGAACTAGTAAGTCAAGGGATGACCTGTTAGTGCTGTAACAGCACCTGTAACAACACTTTAAGGCTGTGTACCCCATTTAAGAGTTGCTTTTGAATCTGAAATCATGAGTGGTGAAGATTCTGCTACATCCGGTGTTTCCTCAATGCTGAATGGAATGAGTGGGGGTGTGGACCTATCCTTTCCCATGGCTGTTAT
>NW_010729081.1:8467742-8494189 GCF_000365185.1 Nelumbo nucifera
TGAATATCGAGCAATGGCTCATGGAGTGGCTGAAATTATGTGGATAAATAATCTGTTGAGTGAGTTGGGTTTTCCAGTGGACAGACCTATAACCCTATTCTGTGATAACAAAGCAGCCATAAACATTGCTGCTAACCCTAGAACTAAACACAAGTCGACAAGCATTTTATCAGAGAAAAAGTTATCACAGGGGAAGTGTGTACTCCCTATGTCAGCTCTGAGGATCAACTTGCAGACATCTTTACAAAAGGACTACACCATTCAAGACATCACAATTTATGTGACAAGTTGGGCATGATTGACATCTATGTCCCAACTTGAGGGGGAGTGTTAACAGCTATTATTTTTTCCTATGTATAGTACCGTAGGGGTACTATTGTACTTTTGCTCCTTTTTTATTTTAGTTGTTGTCGCCCTAGTATATATATTAAAAAGCTGCGCCGCCAGTAGTAATCTTTTTGCTCTCAGTTCTCTCTTCTTTCATTCTTCTCTCCTGCATAACAACTAACAAACCTGCTTGTGTACTTTTGGTCTACCTTCAAGATGCCTGTTAAGATTGCGGACCAGATTGAAAAAATAATGAGAGATTTTCTTTGGGAACCTGGTGATTCTAAAAAGGATCATAGGGTAAAGTGGGAAGTGGTGTCTAGAAAGAAAGACAGAGGGATTGGGGATTGGCAATATAGATTAAGAAGCACAACATTGCTAGGCAAATGGTTGTGGAGATTTCCCAAGGGCTTCTCGCTCTTCCCCATGGAAAGACATTGTTGGTGTACTGCCTGTTTTCTCACCTTTCATAAGGTATGATGCTTGCCTAAGTAATAAGGTACTTGTTTGGGAAGACACTTGGACCGGGGACTCTCCCATCAAGGATGGTTTACCAATCATCTATTCCCTTCTTTGAAAAAGTTTCAAGTTATTTCTTCCTTTCGTTTCTCTGAGGACTTTTGGGATTTGGGACTAAGGGGAGGTTTGAGGGACTCAGAAGTGGTATTGGCAGATGATCTTTTTTATCTACTCCGTTCAGTTTTCCTGGGCCCTTCTTGTCCTGATAGTAGAATTTGGACTGAAAACCTCTTCAGGCTGTTTCTCTTGCTCTTCCTTTTTCAACACTCTGGTGCCCCCTATAAACCTATCTACTTCCTGCAAGTTCTCTACTGTTAATGGCGATTCCAGCAAAGTAGTAGTGGTGACAATTGACCGTGCTTCCAGCGACAATTCCTGGTGGTTGGTGATCAGAGATAGGTGACGACAAAGCAAGTTGAACAGCGGCAGGTAGGGCCGTGGCTTGAAGACGACAGTCAAAGGAAGAGTCTTCAGTCGAGGGGTTTTATCTAAGGGTGGTCACATGTGACCACCGTTCACACGAAAATGGAAGCACAATTTTGCCAAAAGCATTAAGTAATAAAAGCTAACTTCGTGCTTTTAAAAAGTATGAAAGCATAAGTACAAAGTATGCAATCTAAATGATATGTAGTGCTTTTTGTACTTTCGTATTTTCAAAAGTACTTTGTAAAAGTCTATCCAAACAGGGCGTTAGGCTTTCTCTATTTATTGATATATGCTGTGCTTGTGTCTAATTTGTTTAGTGAATTAAACTTGTAGGTTATGCTCCTACCAAGAATGACTTCTTATTTGAAAAGGTATTTGGTTACCTTAGGTTGGTTTGTTTTGCTTTCTATATTCAGTGTTTTGGATCCTCTTAAACCCTATTTTCATTTATCAAAAATAAATCTTTGATTTCTACTTTCAAGTACTATGTAGATTCTTAGTCATAAATGGAAAATTGAAATTCTGATTGGATGATCCCTGGGTTCATTGTTCAGCGTCTTCAAAACTTCATTTTTGGTAAGCAGGGATCACATATCTTACAGTAATGTAGATCCAATCTCCCCTCTTTTACCTCTTTTTACACTCTCTTACTTTCATCTTAAAATGTTTGGAAATAATCTGATGCTGAGATTTGGTTTGAAGACATTCTTATGCAACACTCAAGAGGAAAATCTGCCTTGATTTTCTGCTCCACCAGAAAAGGAGCACAAGAAGCTGCACTCCGTCTCTCTCAGATGGCAATGGACTTAGGCCATTCAAATCCATTCATAAAATACAAAGAACAACAGGAGAGGCTAAGAGAAGCTTCTCTAGCATGCAGTGACAAGCAACTTCAATCATGTATTCTTTATGGTGGTATGTTCTTGGCTTACTATTCGATATTGTCCTTTCTCTTTTCAATCATGTTTTCTTTTATCTAATTTTCTTTGTCATCTTAGGCTAGCTGCTTGATGCTGGAGTATCTACTGATAACACTTGGAAATGGGCTTTATAATATTTTATCTTGTTGTTCTTCTTATTAGCTAGTTGTTGTTGCAGTTGGGTATCACAATGGTGGACTTTGCTTAAAAGATCGTAACCTAATTGAAGGTCTTTTTCTTAATGGTGATCTTCAAATTCTGTGCACTACAAATACTCTAGCACATGGGATAAACTTACCAGCACATACAGTAGTCATTAAATCAACACAATACTAGTAAGTCAAAGTGTTGAACTCTATTCATATTTGGAGTTTAATTCTTCTGAATTATAATGATCAAAGAGTACCATAAGTGACATCATGTTTAGACACTAAAAAAATTTTTCCCTTGTTCAGCAACAAGGAGAAAGGCCTTTATGTGGAATATGATAGGTCCATGATACTACAGGTATGCCATATCACAGTGTTCGGGTTCAGTTAAAATAGATTTCTTTCCTTGCATTAGGAATATAGTGGAACTCGTTGCATATCCATTCCTAAAATTTGGAAATAAGATAAAATTATTTGGTCCAATGTATTCATSTAAGTCKAACTTTTTATCTCTCTCCTCCATGACATTTCTCTTTGACTAAGCAACTCATAGCTATGGTTAATTCCTTTTTGTAATATATCCTGCATCTCATATATTTAGTTTTTCCATATAGTCTGTGCTTTGTTATTTACATGAACATATAAATGGCATATAGATGCAAGTGGAGTCCAGCACTGTCAGAATGGAATTTCTTGCATATAATTTTATTTTGAGAAATGGTAAAATTTGAATTAATGGAGGAAATGCATTCCTCAGAACATCACAGAAAGGCCACAGAGGTGCCAGATGGAACAGCCCATCAATAACAAAGTATTGAAAGAATTGTTCCATAGGATTTGAAAAATACATGGAACATGTATAAGAGCCTTTAATAACTAATACACAAAATCTATACATGCATTCCTTGGTATTCTTGCACAATTAATCCTTCTTTTAAAGGTGAATCAACTATTTGGAACCTGCAGATGTGTGGAAGGGCAGGTCGCCCACCATTTGAGGATACTGGCATGGTTATAATCATGACAAGGAGAGAAACAGTAATTTGTTCACTCTATTCTTTGTAGTTAAGACATTTTCTTCAAAATTGGTCTTATGTTTCTTAAAGTAATCCTTGTTTCTATATACAACCCCTTTGCTTCACTCCATGAATCCTTATTTTTAATTTCAGGTTTATTTGTATGAGAATCTCTTGAATGGGTGTGAAATGGTAGAATCTCGGTATGCCCTTGGCTTTATTTTCCTGGATATGTTTGGTGGCTGGGGCTTTGTGTCATGTTAATATCATTGATGTAATGTTATTGTGTTCAAAATAGATTGCTATCATGTATCACGGAGCATCTAATTGCAGAAATAGTTCAGCTAACTATCTCTGACATAACTCGGGCCATTGAGTGGATGAAGTATTCCTATTTGTATGTGAGAATGAAAAAGGCATGTGTTCATTGGAATCATTTTAAAGATTTCACATGGGTATTCTTTCCCTGTCCAAGCATGTATCTTATACTCTGCTGTATATTAGAACCCTGAGAATTATGCTGTTAAGAAAGGGATTCCCAGTGAACGTCTAGAGAAGCACATGCATGGTAATCTTATATACTCTCTTAAAAGTTCTTGGCTTCTTTTTTTTTTTTGTATTTTGCCAAATTGATTAATTTCACACAAATTTATAGAGATATGTGTGAAGAATATTAATGAGCTGTCAAGACATGGAATGATTTGGACAGATGAATATGGTTTTCTCTTGAAGCCACTAGGTATCTTGAGCTTATAATAGTACGGTCATTATTTTCATGATTTACAATAATGCCATTAATTTTTTATCTGAGCTTTTTGCCATTCTTTGTTTTCACTATTTCAGAACCTGGAAAGCTGATGACAAAATACTATCTGAAATTTGACACAATGAAACACATTATAGAAGCTCCTGAAAGCTGCAGTATGGAAGATGCACTTCACATTATTTGCCGGTCTGAGGAGATAGCTTGTATGTATATCCATCCACTAATGACAGATCCTGGTATTTTACAATTTAGCTAGACATGTAATGTATGTACCCATACACTGCGACATGAAGGGATACAACTCAGACGCAATGAAAAAAAGCTTCTGAATGACATAAACACTGATAAAGATGGTCGTCTTCGTTTTCATATTGTTGGTGAAAATGGCAAAAAGAAAAAGCGTATCCAAAGCAGAGAAGAGAAGATATTTGTGTTAGCAAATGACTGCTTGACTGGTGATCCTTCAGTGCATGATATATCCCTCAACCAGGTCTATCTCCTTCTAGTGGATGATACCATGTGGCTTCATAATTTTATCATCCAAGCTTGAGACCAATGTCAGAACTCATCTATATTGTACAGGACATGAACTCCATATGCTCAAATGGGTGCAGAATTGCGAAGTGTATGAAAGAGTATTTCATTTACAGGAAGAACTACAAAGGAACAATCAACTCTACTCTTCTAGCCAAATGTCTACACCAGAGACTCTGGGATGACAGTCCTTACCTGCTGAAACAATTACCGGGCATTGGAATGGTGACTGCTAAGGTTCTTGTTCCATTTCATTCCTTATCATACTTTGTTTATATTTCTGAAAAAAAAGGCCAATACCCAATGTTGACCCAGCTATCTGGGTCTTGAGAGGGTGGGCTGGATATGGACCTAACGTTTGAGTCTTTAGATTTCTGAATATATTCCTTTAAATACATGATGCCTTAAATCCTAGATTTAGAACAAAAATGATTTTATTTGTCATCAAATCTACTAGGCATTACATTCAATTGGAATTATTTCATTTGAGACGATGGCAGAGGCTGATCCAAGGAGAATAGAGATTGCCACCGGTCGGAAGTACCCCTTTGGTAACCATATAAAGGAATCTCTCTTGACACTTCCACCAAAAGTTGAGATGAAGGTTGAGAAAATTGAATGTCGAAGGCAAGGAAAGTCAAAGTTAGCAATAACATTGACTAGGTTATCACAAGCCACTGCATCAACTAAGCGGCATTATGCTGATATGGTATACAATCAAGAAATCTCTTGCCATTTTCTTTCTGTGGCCCAGTTACAATTGGGTTACTCTAGATAGTTTCCCCATTTTGCATTTGAACACAGTTCTTTTAACACATACAAGTGATTATGATTGCATGCAGGTTGTTGGTTCAGAGGCAGACAACCACATCCTCTTTCATGAGAAAATAAGGTGATATCGACTTTTTTTATAGAGAATAAAGGGGATACTGGTAATAATATTGCAAATATAACCAAAGGCGTCACCACATGTCTTGTATCCTCATTGTCCCACTTTGTTAATCCATGCAATTTCCTAGTTCAGATCTCAACCCGGTAGAATTATTTGGATGATCTGGTTAACTGCATCATTTCGGACATGGGGCAATTTTCCATAAAATCCCATGTATTGAAGACAGGGTTGCCTTTTGTGCTAGGTGATCTTCCTGTGGTGGGGGTGGGGGCTATAAATCTGACTCTCTAAAATTTATTATACAAAATCTTGCATATGGTAGATTTCCTATAGTTTATACTTATAATACTATTTACTAAGCCATTATTTATTGTACTGGTATTTTTATGCCTCCATTTTGTTTGGCTGCAACAGAGTGGATGAATTTTCCAGGTAAGGAAACCAGTATCCTTGTTGATCTATCTGATTTGCATTTCTATATTTTCTAAACAATAAATATGATATGCTTGCTTCTTGGACATTGGATGCTTTTGTATGGTGTTAGGTTTATTGTCCCATCTCCAAGCTGTTAAACATAGGTATTTTGATATGATAATGTAGTATTTTGGTTTGATGTAGCCACCTGGGCATTGACAGGATGTACTGAGCACTAGGGCCTAAGAAATCCCAAGACTTTGGAGCATCCATATTTTTATGAAATAACATAGCACCATGTCTTTCTTTCTTTCTTCTTCCCTATTGCAGCAACCTGTCCTGTTATTCTTCAGTTTTTTTTTTTTAAATAATTAAAAGCAAACTTACCAAGATACTAAATGTAGCCACTTGAATTGCATTGCTGAGACTTACAAAGTACCACATGGTTGCCCAAGCCCAAAGGCAATTAATGTGTCTTGGAATCTTGAGGAAAAGAGTATAAGAAAGTAGGGCTGCAAACAGATCAGATAATCAGATTGAATCAGATATACCTAAATCCAAATTTGATTCATTAATGTTTGGATTACTTGGAAATAGGAATTCTGGATTATTCTAGTAGATTTAGTGTGACACTGTGATTAAAGAAGTAGGAGAGCAAGAAAGAATGTAGAAAAGAGTGGAAATGAAGAGAAGAGAAGCGAAGAGAAGATAAAAGAAAGATTGAAGGGAGACAAAAATTCTTAGGCATGTATATACATTGAATCAAATCATATCAGCTCATCCTTAACCAGATTGAATTTGATTGGAAATTGGACCAACAGATACCTTTTGCAACCCTATTTGAAGGAAGTTGTTCCAGGGAGCCCCTGTAGCACCATAATTTGGCCTTTTCTTTCTCTATCCACCAGAGACAACTCGTTCCAACTCCTGCTTATTTCTTATTTATTTTTGGGGATTGGTTTAGGCACATCCAATTATTGATAAACCAGGCAGATCACTTGTAGAAAGACTATGAAACTTTTCTATGTAAAATGTCAATACATAAAGATGTTTTTGGTCTTTTAAAATGTGTTTTTGAATAGAATTTTTGTTTTGAATAATGCTCAGGGATGTGCCCCTTTCATTACAAAACAAGATATGGCCAAATCACTCTCCCTATTTTCAATTTGTTAAATTGTATTTCTAATTTTGACAAGTCTATTTCAGCCCCTACAATTTGACGGTTCTTGTGCCAAATCCTAGAGAAGGGAAGCTGACTATACAAGCTGACCTAATCTTTGAAGAATACAGTAAGTAGTTATTTTATGTCAGCTGATATGAAGTGGAGTTAATTATCAGATTCATGCAATTTATTCTAAGGTGATGTTCATGCAGTTGGTCTAGATGTCCATAAAAAACTTGTAATAACAAGGGAAAGCATTTCAAACCTGAGCTGTATGAACAGTAATAAGCAATACACCACCTTTACTCTGCCGAAAGAAATCTACATGGTTGAAGATGACGATGACAACACCACCTCTCAAGCTACAACTGGAGAGAAGAAAATTCCTAGTAAATCCAAATGGGAAACATCTTCCATGTGAGCAGCCATTTTTTTCTTAGTAGTTAAATTGGTTTGAATTTTCTTTTATAGTCCATGCCCATGACACAATTAGGTCTGAAAACTATTCATGCATTTGCTTACAGGCCGAGCTTCAACCTCCTAGATGAGATGGACGAAGGTACTTCCTCTGATACAATTCCAACACATCTTTACCTGCATCCGAACTCTTTTCGTTATGGTTTTTTAGCCTGCATTTTAACTGTTCTTATTATGGTTTTTCTAAATTCTTACTTTAGGCACCTCCATTATTGAACCTGAAGAAAACGAGTGTGAAATTCTTACTGAAAAAACTATATTTGACCACATACGTAGAAAAGCTAAGAACTTTCCCATGTTGGCTGCATCAAAAACCATGTCTTTAACATCAGAAACCTCGGTCCCTACACGAAAACGAGCATACGACAGTGGATTTCAGAATGCAACTTCTGTTTTGGGAGAGAAAGATACCAATAAAATTCCGAGACAGACTGTGGTCCTTTCAGAACTGCAGCCCAGAAACGTGGAAGAGAAAAATTATGTCATAGATATAGATGAACATGGTTTCATCTCCGGAGGCTTGAGAAGCTTCAATGTCCTAAAGGAGCACACTCTTACAGGTACTGACCAGAACAATTTCTATTCATCGCTATCTTTTATCTTCAATGTAAATTTTACCGTTCACCTTTTATGTCGATATCTTTTCAAGGTGTTCATGCTCCTGAAATTGAAGAAAACAGACCAAGAACTGCAAATGAAGGAACAATATCTGCTGATCAGAAAGTCAATAATTTTCTGACGTTTGACACACCCAAAACCACAGATTTTGAGGCTTTGATCATTACAGAAAAACAATTTTGTGAAGAACAGCCTGAACTTCACAATGCTACCGACAGGTTGGAAAAAGCAGCTCCAAGTAACGTCCTGATGGGCACTTGGAGAACTCCAGATTCAGAACCCAGAGTGATGGAAGAATCCATTAATGGAACCAAGGGAGCTGCAAAATTCAAGCAGTTTATAGTTTCCAGAAGTCCCAGCAGCAGTAGGAGGAAATTGGATCCCCCTGCAGGAGTTTCGAGAACCAATACTAAGACGGTGTGTTCTGTTATGTTCCCGGAAAAGGACATTGGGTTGCTGGTGCAGGGAAAAGCTACCTCACCGCTAGAACTTCCTGGAGAAAATAGATGCAAGCAGCAACAGTTTTCAGATGGAGCAAACAAGAAATGTTCATCGGAAACAGTACGTGGAAACAAGGAATTAGCGTCACCCCTTGGCTTTCAGAGTGTCTTTTCATTTCTTTGATTTTGTTTTACTCGAGGGATGCTAGAAAAACCGTTTACTATTTCATCAGGAATGGGATAGTGGATTTTCGTGTCTCTTGATTCCTAACCTACAAAAGGCTTGGAAGTCCAGGACATGCTTAAAACTTGTTTACAACTGTATATGGTGGAATACCTGTCACACTGATTTTTTTGAATTCTTTGGTATGGCGTATCATGTCACCAACAAATGAATTGGATATCCATTTGATGAATATCAAATTAAGCTTTGGTTTTAACTCTTAAACCAACCGAAATGAATTTAGTTAATACTAAGCTTTGGTTTTAAACCAATTACCAAAAATAAACTTGGGTTTTAAACAGATCCATCAGATATCAGATCGAATCAAATTTGTCGACTTGAATTCGGATAAGCCCAAATCCAAATTCGATTCAATCCACTGTTTGTACTATTTAGGCGCGATGTTAGAAGGTTCAAAGCATCGATGTTAGAAGATTCAATCCACTGTTTTTTATTTTATACACTAATTTATACTTAAACCTATCCCTCAGCCCTATTTTTGAAAAAAAAAAAGAAAAATGTATGGTACAAAGTACTGAATAGTGAATACTAATACGAGCAAGGTTTAACTGAACAAAATGACTGTTCAGGGGATGTGGAACCAATTATAATATGAGACCCACACCTTTTAGCCATGAATTTATTACTGATATGAAACTTATCATTAGTTTCATAGTTTCGCTGAACAGCCATCGATTTCAGCTAATCGGAATTCTACCAATACCCCTTCTGCTGTATTGGGTGTATGAGTGCATTCACACTTTTTCTTTTTATTAAAGTTTTAAGTTTTCCAACTTACAATAACCAAGTCAAGTACATTTATCAACTGTATCATTACTCTGACTAGACTATCATGTCTAGAATTTTTTTTAGGCTAATCAAAAATTTTCCACCTTCAGTCTATGGATCATGGTGTCTTCCTCTTCTCCAATAAATTTCCTGCACAAGACATTTGAGTTGGATCAGAAAGGTGTCGAGGGCCTCAAAACATTCGTGATGCTATGAGAAATTTGTCTGTATTCGTGATGCTATGATAGATAAAAATGCCCTTTATCTATCATCTAATTTTTGTATGATAGGAAAAATTTCACTTTAATACTCTAAACTTTGGAGTAGTGTCAAATTTGTACCGGAACTTTCAAACGTGTTATTATAATATCCAAACTTTCAAAAAGTATCAAATTGATCCAAAACTATTAAGTATCATATTAAAATGACAAAAATGTCCTTTACATATCATCTAATTTTGGTATGATTGATAGTAACCACCTCAAATATCAAGTAGGTTATGGATTCAGGGCCCATACTCAATCAAGCAATAAAAAGGGAATAAAATAAAAAAAGAAACAGAAGCAAGGGATAGAAATTTCTTAAGACCTTTTGCATTGGTATACTTACAGCACAACTCGAATCTACTAGGAGCTGAATCAACAATACTCAGAAGAACGACAGACTTTTTCACTGAAATGGGATTCAGTCAGTGGCTTTAGTCAGGGCAAATCCATGCCCACACCATTTTAACAGCCTTTTCCAACCTTCTATTGGAAATATTTCCCCATGAAATAAAGCATACAAGTATGAAATATTCTCAATACAGATAGTAAAGGGTGCCTGAACAGAGTTTGCCCCGACTGAAACCGAACTCGTTAGATAGGCTACTGAAACCCAGGGAAAGGGAAAGGCAAAGATAGGGGGAGCGAGGGGACAAAAGATTCAAGAATGCCTGAGCTTGACCTTGTGCTTGAACTTGAGGTTGGGGTGCAGCACGAGGTTAGATTGGGCTGTCTTGGACCCAAATCAATGATAGGAACTTGATTCCATTTTATTACTCTTATCATGCAATGCTTTTTGTCTAGACCTTAGATCTTTTAGCCATGGAGAAGGAGAGATTGGATGAGTTTTCTCCTCGGGAAGTTCTGGAGAACTGCCTCCGAAGCTTAGAATCTGGAACAAGTTAATCCAAAGCCAGTACATTGCATTCTGATTCTCGAACCAATCGTAGAGTAGTCTCCCATTGACAGGAATTCATTCAGCTGATAAAAACTCGAACAATAAAGCGATTATACACCTTCCTTCCTTTCAGAGTTCCAAAGCTTTCAAAAAGGAAGAGCAGAAACAGACTCTCTGAATCGAGTCTTGCTTTTAGAGGCGGAGCTCTTAAATCCACCCTACTACTGCTCTTGTTTTTTGGCTTTACCGTGCCAATGTTGGGTGAATTTGGGTTTCTCCAGCACATTGTTGTCGATCTCCGATCCCGTTTTGTCCTTAGGATTTGACAAGAGAAGTTTGCTGCTCGTTGGTTGATGGCGAAGTGAGGTTATAAGCTGTGTATCCGTTCATTTGATTTAGCTAAGTGTTTGGTTTTGAATGAGTTCTGCATTTAGATGCCTTTGTCTAAACTTAGAGTTTGTGTTACTCGGCTAAAATTTTAGCTCGAAGAGAATGTTACTTGGTTTAGTAGGGTGTCTTTCATTTTTTTTTTCTCTCTCTTGCTTTTGTAGTTTTGGTTATGCTGCTCCACAAATTATTGGTCAGGAGGAATGTTTTAGACTTTGTATAATCCGATTCATTAAGTTCTTCTGATCGGTGGATTCATTTTGCTCCATTGGATTGTTTGTGTTGCTTGACCAACTTACTTTAGAGGAATTCGTTGCCCATGCATCGAGTTTCAACTATTAGTATTGGAAGGAAATTGTGTAGACTTCTTGTGACCGGAGGAGAAGATCACAGCTCACAGGGTCAATTTGTGGGCGATTGGGAAACCGAGCTCATTACTGGTCAGTTCAAATTCCGAAATTCTCTTCGGCTGCACATTCGTGCTTCCTCTGAATTTGTCATAATTTTTAAACTCATGGCTTCTAATAGGTGCTTCTGTTTCTACAGATTGTGGTAAATATAAACTAATAAGTCGAACCGGATTGAAATAGATACAATTTAGTTAACCAAAGGATAATTCTTTCATGGACTTAAACTGGTCACTTATTCTTCTTTTTTTTATCAGCTCCACTTATTTTTTCTTTTTAATTGCATGTTAATGTTAATCTTATAACTTTTCATTGTCTGCAAGGAGATCCGACGTTTAGGTACATCATTACCTGCTGTGACAGGATATCACTCTTCTTTTTTTTGTGTAAATATGCAGAGCCTGTCTGGTCACACAAATGCAATTGAATGTGTAGCTTTTGATTCAGTAGAGGTTTTGGTGGTTACTGGAGCTTCTATTTGGTGCAATAAAGCTGTGGGATTTGGAAGAAGCAAATAGTAAAGTCTATTCTTTTCACCCCATTGATTGTTTAAGTTGAAAAACACTTACTAAATAGTTGGAGGCACAACTTGCTAAGTAGTTTAAGTACCAAGATATATGGCACCTGAAAATTGGAACTCATGACACATGCACTGTAATAGAATGCGTCAGTTAATGACTCAAGGAAGCATATAATTGAAATAATCATTTGCTACCGGGGGGGTCACAACCTGATTAAACAAAAAATCAACTGTATGGGCTAAGTAGTAATTAAATAAGAACATAGGACCGATTTTCCATTGAAAGAGCTAGCTCAATGATCTATGGGGGTTAAAACCTGATTAAACAAAAAAAAATCAACTATATTTTATAAAATAATGAACTAAGTGGTAATTAAAGAAAAACATATGACCAATTTTCCATTGAAAGAGCTAGTTCAATGATGTTTGAGAAATTTTTCTATAAGGGTCAAAACCTGATTAAATAAATGGGGATGGTAGATGAGAGATTGAATATGAATGAGGCTTTGGAGGGCTAATATTGAGTGAGGGTGAAAGAGTGGAAAAATTTACATGGAGAGGGGTGATATAAGTGGGGATTAGGGTTCCCACGTGTTGCCCTAGCTCCAACCTTGATCTTTGAGGTTGCTTTACCCACTGTTTATATTAAAGCGATAGAGCGTTTTCCCCCTATATTCAAGAAAAAATTTTTGGAATGGATCTGATTTAGTTTGACCTAATTAGGAATATTGTCATAAGACTCCTGCTATAAATATACTTACAAAGTCCGTACATGCCATGGGCTCAGACTAGTTGATACCTATAAGACACAAGCTCTGTGTATATGTATCGGGATTTGGAAACGTCTTTCTCGTGATTCGTGAATAATGAGAGAGAGTTTTAAATGACAAATGTGAAGCTTAACTGAGGTGAATAGGAATGTGGGAAAAGTGTCTGGGTTGGGTAGTAGAACCGAGCTCCAAAGAAGCAGGCTCGCCATTCGCCACATGGCTCACATCAACCCAATAAAAAACAGGAAATGGAAAAGTGAAAAAGTACATTTCTAAGATGACCCAATTTGTAATAGGCTTAATATCAATACAGGGCCAGGGGTACGTGGAGACTTCGCAGGGAGTAGGGACACGTGAAAAGCATGCATGCTAAGGCACGTTCAACAATTGAACCCAACATTTTAGGTGGGCCACTGCATCTAAAGGTTGGTTAATACTGTAATAGATGCTCTCATTGCTCCAGAAGGTTCTGTGACAACACACTCTGTTCCGAATTGCGGAATTGGAGATTAAGAGGTGAGAAATTCATCGAACTCTCAACTTTTCATATTAGTTCTCTTCTTTTTTTAGATGCTTTTGCCTTTGAATTTGGTCTCTATTCGACAAGTGACGATTCCTGTTGTCATTTCCTTCTTTCTTCTCTTGTTTTCTTTTTTTGCTCAAATTCTCTCTTGCTATTGGTTTCATTCCTTTATGTTCAAGACCACTTCATATTTGGGGTTCCTCTGCACTTCTTTAAGGAGAGAACGATCTCACTTATTGTTTCCACAACTAGTTCTATAACTTCTTTCCAGTTCAGTTTTGCCGCAAGTATCAAAGACTTGACTGTACTTTTGAGAGTTTTTTTGTTCCTCTGTTAAGTGTGAAGGATCGCCAAATGAAATTCTGAATGGTAAACCTTCAGTAGTGTTAAAGAAGCTTTCTAATTTTCAAATCTAATTTCATGTATGGCTCATGGCTGGTGACAATGAGTCAATGACTCGATGAGAGTACTGATTTCTGTTAGACAAAAAAAACTGCATGCACAGAGAGAGATGGGTGTTACCCAGAGGATTGGTCATGCATCGTACAACAAGGGCTCTGGGCCTAGCGTACTGAAGGAGATAATGCATGGGATGGCACTGGGCCTGATTGCTGGAGGCTTTTGGAAGATGCACCATTGGAGCTATCGGAAGAGAACCAAGGAATTCTATGACCTGCTTGAGAAAGGCGACATCAGCGTCGTGGTTGAAGGTGATTAGCCGAGTTGGAGTAGGCACTAGTCAATCTTTTCCTATATATTATCTGGTCTGAGCTAGGAGCTGATGGAATGGAATATTAGGATTAATAAAGTATATAGGGTCTGTTAGGTTGTAGATGATTCTTTTTTATTCTGTTATTGTAGTGTTGTGTTGGTTAGCCAGATCACATGCAGATGTAGATTGGGATTTTTTTTAATGGGTATTAAAACAAAATATCCATTAGAGTTGGGAGTACAAACACTTGTCTAATCACACTTGCCTATCACACAACCCCCCACCAACACACCTAATATAAATATACGAGAAACATAAGAAGCATTTGAATGAGAAATCTTAGATTGATCAGCTGAAGCAAATTAATTAAAGATGTATCAGATCGATTATATAAAATCTGACTTAACAATTTTATTTACATGACTACTCAAAACTGACTTATCTCCATTATTGAAATTTTGTTATTCCTTACTGCCCACATGTAAGATAGCTCTAGGCTCTAAGCCATATTAGATATTTGAGTGACAGCAAATGCATTAGAGAAGAGACTTTTCTTCGGTTCTTCCTGCCTGCTCACAGACAGGACAAGACGTTTCAGTAAGACAGTAACCAAACCTTTCCTAAACCAAAATTCACCTACAACTAATCAAACCCTTCACAACTCTCCAGATAAAGAGCATAAAACGGGGTGGACCTGGAAGTGGAACAGGAAGCTTCCAAATATTGCCCATCAAATCCCGAATGTCACTGCACAACAAATTTTTAAATCCAGCCCACTCCAAATACCAGAACGATACGTATCGGGGCTGATACGTGTCAATATTTTGAATCTTGAACCAAAATTCAAAGTCTGAATGATCTTAATTATCCTCAGCCCACTCTTCAAATTCGGACGAAACTTCACGAGGATTTGATTTTCTTCAAGATGGGATGACTTCAAAAACAGACAAATTGCTGAAATTTAGCTGAAAACAGGATGATAAAAATAATGAAAGTAAATTTCGACGGTGCAGGTACGTCAAGTAACTCTAAATTTGTTCTTTCTTTCCTCATCAGTGACTGTGGAATTTGAAATGTTTTTTCTTTGGAAGGAAGTTTAATGTAATAATGTTTAAGAAGAGACTGCTTCTCCCAGGGATTATCTTGGGTGTTGACTCTTGATTGATCAAGATTATGCATGTTTGTGCCATAAATTAAGAAAACATGAAAAAAAAGGGTTTCTAGCCGTTAAGGGCAACTTTTTGCCCTTGTTATCAATAAAAATAATATTTTTTATATAATAACCGAAATGAAATCTTTTTTTTTTTAAATATTAAATAAAGTCATTTATCTTCCTCCTCTGTATTTGGGTGGCTTATCTGTTAACATTTGCCATCGACAACTCTAAATTAAGTGACGACCTTTTAGGTGGATCAGGACTTTCAATCCATCAGCCATGTGTGCCATCAAGAACGAAACAAAAGCAGATTCCTCCAATCCAACCGGTTTGAACTCGAACTGCTTCAGCAGCGAATCTATCACGTACTTCATCTGAACAAAAGCCATCTCTTTCCTCAGGCACACACTGCGTTCAGCTTGAAACACCGGGAACTTGAGGCGCCGCTTGGACCCAAGACACAACGCTCGTTTAATCTTCAACAGCAAAGACGGGAGCGGATGCACGCTTGGTGCTTATCTTGGAGGTTATGTGGAAAGCTCTGGCCAGAACCGAAACGTGAAGCGAAGAATCCAAGCAACCAGGATCAATTCTTAGCGATACCATGCACACTGTGTCGAAGGCGAACCTCCTTGGGTCTACTACTTGGCCGGTTTCCATTGCAGACGCAAGTACCGACACCAAGTGATCTGTCACTACTTCCTCCAACGTCTTCCCGACGAATTCCTGCAACGACATGGTACTGAACTCATGGCTTGCTAACTTGCGCTAGGCGCACCAGATGAGCAAGTTGAATATACCACAACCGAGCAAGTCTCTCAGGATGTCGGTGAAGGGTTTGTCATGATGACTGTCCATTTTGCACCAAAATGTTGTACCACTATTGTCTGCATCAGGGATTCCGTGAGGAGGTCCGTGTACCAGTCTAAGAGATGGCAATGGTTCATCTAGAAGGAGATCAAGCACCCAATTAGAGGGTAGGTTGGTAGGCCATCGCCGGAGGACTTACACAGACGCAGAGGAAGACGATCAACAGTGACAGAGGAAGACGATCAACAGTGACATTGCCCTTGTTTGATATTTTCCCCAAAAAGATATCCCATTTTAGTTATTAAAAAAAAAAAACTGTCTCTCCACCTGGAAGCTTTTAACATTGGATCCAGCGCATAAGCTATTTTTTTTTAACAACGATTTAGGTTATGGATACAAATCAAGTTGTCTTATTGAATTTTTTTTTTTTTTTTTTTATTATTAGCAAATGAATACATGCTTTGCACATAGCAAATTTAGATGATTATAGTAAAAATATGTTTTCAATATTTTCTACAAATTATTATACTTCTATGTGTATAAAAATAATACTTATTTATTATATTTGTTTTTTATTTAATATGATAAATATATGATATTAGAGATAAATCTAAATGTTTTTCACAAAAAGGTTGAATTGTTGATCCACTACTAAACATGAAGACAATTTCATTTCGTGTTATTAAATTTTGCAAATATTTCATTATCAATAAAAACAATTATTCTTTCACACTTAATTTTTTTTTTAATACGATTAATATAAAATGTTAGATATTTTCTAGAAAGTTCATATATATATATATATATTTGTAATATTTGTAATTTTATTTTTTTTTATTTTTATTATTTAATTATGAGATCAAAGGTTGACATATTTGACTTGAAAGGTTAAAATGTTGATATGCTAGGCTTCCATTAAATAGGAAAATAATTTCACTTTTGGATTAATTTTTAAATTTCATTTCCATCATTAATAACAATATTCTTGTTTAAAACATTTATTTTTCTTAACATAATTAATATAAAATATCATAGATTTGCCAAATGTTTTCTATAATTTTTTTTGTATTTTTCATAATTTTTATGTTATTTATTATTTAATTTTGATATCAAGGATTGACATATTTGACATGAAATGTTAAAATGTCAATTCATCGCCAAATAAGAAAATAATTTAATTTTTGGATATTTTTGAATTTTGTATTTTATTTCCATAATCACTAAAAGAATTTATTTATAAAAGATTGACAGATTTGACACAGAAGGTTGGTTTGTTTAATTATCACTAAATAGGAAAATAATTTTATTTTTGGGTTGGTTTTAGATTTTGTATTTCTTTTCTAACATCAATAAAAAATAATTATTATTTATCACACTTATTTTTTTTTAATATAATTAATATAAGATATTTAAGAGAGACCAAATTCAATGATATGAGTATTTTAGTAAAATATTACATTAAATCAAAGATAATAAAAACTAATACTTTAAATATAATATTTACTAAGAGGAAATTGAATGAAATCTAATGCCTTTACAATTATATAATGACTAGATTAAAAAATAAATAAATATTTTAATCAAATAAAAGTTAATTCATGTTAGAAAGGAAATGGAATACAACCGTGTAAGATGAATGGAGTTGTTGCACAATGTACACCAATCTTTCTTTCTCCATTCTATTTTGAAATCGAGCCACCCTTACGGGTGAAGTGGCGAAATCCTGTTTCAATCTGAATGTGTTTGAAGTTTGAACAACTAAGGATACATCTTATATGCTCATATGGTCACGCTTTAGGTAAAAGGTGCATTTGATGTGCTTGACGAAATGGCTCAAAAAACAAAAGCACCCGTTCCACGCGTATTGTTCTCCGGATGCGTCCCCACTATTGGTTGGTTCCATGGATTCTTGCGCAAGCATATGCTCATGCCTATGCCTTTTAATCGTCTACACCTCAACCTCACTATGATCACGGTCAAAGGTTTGCATTGACCATTGACCTGATCAGATAATCCCATCAACTTTCAACATTGTCATACCCATTATTAAAGAACCCATCAACTTCAACTTGCACTGTAATTTGGCCCGACCTATTATTATACGGCCACGTGAAATGACGTAATGATTAGACGATAATTCAATATTTTTGATCGTCTCGTTAGGTTAGATCAGCTTGGGTACTTCAGGCACTTCGATTAAGATTGAGGTTTGAGCAACTTGTGGTGATCCGACCTGCCGAGGTGTCACACAGTTCATTTTTAGAAGTTAGTCAGTGACTTCAACCTTTCTGGGATCATACTATACGTCTGCAAGTCTTATCTCATCCGGATCAGACTGACTCAATAAGACTTATCAGTTTATACAAAGTCCATCTTTGGGTGCGAAACAGATTCTGGGTAACGTGGGCTGGAGATCTCGAATGTGTTTTGTAAGACCTACGGTAGTTTGTCTATATAGGGGTTTCACTTCCAATTTTATAAGGTACGGGCGATGTTTGAATTAGCTTTCTAGTTTTCTTGCTTATAAAGCTCTTCAGCTCACACTACATTTTTCGCTAATTCAAACATCGGAATACCCACACTAAATAAACCACCTCGGGTCCTTTAACCATGTTCTCTTAAAGTTTGACTGGACACTTAAGTAAACTGATGTTTGAACTGCCATCTAGCTAGGAGCGAACAGATTGTTTACCATCATCCACCACCTATTTGACATATATATTTCATCTTCAAAAGCCAGGCGTGGACAACTTTGCAGAATTCACATCAACGCCCCTGTGCTCATCCCAGCCGTGTATTAAAAATATCTCCCATGATAAATACGGAAAATATTCTCAATGCACGCTTGAGATGTGTATGATCTCAAAATTACACTGTTAACCTGCATCTATTATTTCCCATTCTAGTGCAGAATGTCTGTCTTGTGCATTAAATATTAACGGTTTTCTCCTGTTGGCCACTTTCACCCTTAATCAACAAATTAATTAATTTCTAATCGCAGAGTTTACTCTATGGGGATTCGGAGCCCATCTGAATTCGGCAGCTTGTCTGCTATGAGAGAAGATCCCAGTCATCCCACACTAATTAACCATTGTTAAAACGCTTAAAAGTCACTTCGAATTTCCCTGCCGAACCACGT
This sequence comes from Nelumbo nucifera, assembly GCF_000365185.1. Next base: position 8,487,000 of record NW_010729081.1, read on the forward strand.
CAGCTCCATATATGTAGGTGGATCCTATGTAGCGGGCTGACATGGCATATCTTGATTGACTCAGCATCTCTTCATTGACAATGTACCAACCGGCCACTGTAACTGCACATTAGGGAGATTGACTCAGCTCCATATAGTAGTAGTCTAGTAGATCTGAACTCTTTCATTCTATTACATTGGGCCATTGGCTAATAAGTGGAGAAAATTAAGTTTAATTAATGATGAGGGTAGATTTAAATTCAATTATATACCCTCTAGATAATTTTGTTTATTATTAACTAGATAAAAAGTCATAATACCTTATTACCCTGTTTTTCAGTCTTCTTTTTTATTTATTTATTTTTTAATTTTTGTGGTAAGAATTTTCAGCCTTCTTATGCTAAGATCAAAATGCAATCTTTTGATATGAAAGATTTTTTTCCCCTGGCTTTGAAACAGAAGTTTTGAGTTGTGTAATTTCTCCAAAATTTAGGTTGTATTTGGTTTAAAAGAAAAGGTAGGGAAAATAAGGAAAAGGCAGAAAAAAACAACCTTAAAGAATTTACGTTCTTATCGAGTTTGTTTATTAATGTCTTATAACTATTAGGTATCATGCTGGCTTCTACCTTATGCACTGATGCAAAATTATGATAATGCAAATGATGTGGGTGCAAATTCTGCTTTAATTTTTACTTCAAAATTTACCTTATTTTGCGTTCTTTTTTCTTGTATGCATTTATACTAGTGCAAATAAAATTGCACTACAACCAAACTTAGCCTGGAATTTTTATATTGGAAAAAATAGTTGAGCAATGCTAGTCATGTATAAATACATCAGCATGGCTAAAGCTAGAGTAAGGTGACGGTGGAAATCTGTTATATATTTTGAAACTTGAACATAGGGAATTGGGACTATTTTGAGTTGCATTTTAAGATCCAAGGGTGCGTTTGGCATTGACGACTATGGATTCTCATTCCATAGATAATAAAGTTGAAGGGGTTCTTAAAGGGTTAAGATATACTTCAGGTATATTTTCAGAGTATATCTGGGATGCTCGTAACAAATGCATTTTCCAATGGGATGCTCATGACAAATGCATTTTCCAAGTGTATATCTTCAGTGTGTACTTTAGAGTATATATGGGATGCTTGTAGCAAATGCATTTTCCAAGGGTATTCGGCTCAGTCCATGGGTGTATATCCTTTCTGTGGTGAATGGCGTAATATTCAACAAACAGCAACACATGAGGATGTGGGGGGGTTCAACACATGTGCAGGAGTATGGAATCAAACTGTGTCCCTGCTGAGGCGGATGTCATTATTTACATTGATGCTGCTGTCAAAGATGAATACAGTTCTGCTGAGTGGGTGATTAATGGCATGAATAATAGGTTCATCAAGGCAGGAGTTACTCCATCTCCTCTTTTTAATGTTGAAGGTGTGAAAGCATGGGCTATTCTCTCTTCTTTAAAGCATTGCTTGGCGTTTTATCATCAAAAAATCTGTGTGGTAAATGACAATCTCAACGTGATTGTCATTTTCATGGGCTTCTCAACCAGTTATATCTGACATTAAGAGCGTTGCTGCTTGTTTTGATGATTTATGTTTCGTTCATGTGCATAGATCTTTAAATTTGAGTTCTCATACTTTGGCTACAAGATTTAGGGGAATTCAACATGAATCTGTTTGATTTCTCCTCCTGAAGTACTCCTTGACTTTTTTAGCAATTGAAATTTTAATTACAGCAAAAAAAGATATATTGATTATTATTAAAATTGCAAAAGGCCAAAAGGGTAGTCTGAGGGGTCGTTGATAATCGTTTGATAACACCTCAATGGAATGACTTATTTCTTTGCCTTTTTGTTGAACTAGTAAACTTGCACGTGCTTTGCATGTGGCAATTTTAGATGATGAAAATAGTAATATACATCCAAATTATTTTAAATTTTGAATATATTTCTGTGTATAAAATAATTCTATATTATAGATGTTCCAAATGTTTTCTACAAATATTTTGTATTTTTTGTGTTCTTATCTTTCTTTCATTTTTATTTTTTAATTATTGACGTCATGGATTGACCCATTTGACCTAGATGGATGATCTTACCCACAACCTAGACAAAAGGACAATTTCATTTTTTGTTCAATTTTGAAAATAAAAAGTGATTTATATTGTTAAAAGTGTTGGATATAGATCTAATAACATACTTTATTGGTGAGAAAATATCTTAAATATATTATTTAATGAGAGAGAATAGACGTTAGTACTTCAAATATACGACTTAATGAGAGGGATTTGAATGACATCATTGGTCAATCCATTTGACCCAACCCATGACCCAAAAAAGAAAATAGTTTGGTTTTTAAATTTTCTCTACTTTTTTTATTTTTGTGATTCTTTTTAATTTCTATTTTTAAAATTTTATTATTTGACTATGACATCATTTCATTTCTAGGTTGATTTTAGATTTGATGTTCCATTTTCATCATTAATAAAAATACTTCTTATATTTTATACTTATTTTGTTTAGTATGATGAATATATAATATTAGAGATATGCCCAATTATTTTTGTTTTTTCTATATTTTATATTTTATTTATTTTAATTTATTATTATTATTATTATTATTATTATTATGGCATTGCTGATTAACTCATTTAACCCCAAATGGTTGAATTGCTTATCCACCACCGAGAGGTAAGAAAATGGTTTTGTGTTCAAATTACTTTTAAAAATATTTATTTTCATACTATTAAAATTAATGTTGTGGATTTAATTAGTATAATTTAATGATGAGAAAAATATATTTCAAATATAGGATTTAATGAGAGAATATGACTTAGATATGAGATTTAATGAGAGAGAAGAGAATAGGAAAATAGTTTTATTTCTAATTGGTTTTAAATTTTATATTCCATTTCCATAATTAATAAAAATATTTCTTATTAATCATAATTATTATTGTTTAATATGTTGAATATATGATATTAAAAATGTTCCTAAATTTTCTTTAATTTCTATATTTTTTTTGAATTTTTATCTATTTTTGAATTTTTTATTATTCAATTGTGGAAACATGAGTTGGCCCATTTAACCCAAAATGGTTTAACTTCTTACCACCACCTAGATAAAAACATTATTTTTTCCATGTAGTATAAGTTTTTATTTTATTGGAATTATTAATTTATTATGTATGGATTTAATTAGTGAAATTTAGTGATGAGAATAAATAAAAATGCTTTAAATATATGATTGAATAAGGGTGAATGGGAGTTAATACCTTAAAAGTGGGATTTAATGATTGAATTGAATTCATTGAATAATAGTATTTAATTTACATTTTTTACCCTCACAATAAAGGGATCATGTTTCAAAAAATGAGGTATTTTAGTCAGAAAAAAATCCAAAAATTTTAGAGACTATTAGTAATTTTTATAGTACTAGTAATTATGCACATGCTTTGCACGTGACAATTAAAAATTTAATATATATGGCTGAAATATTAAAAATGGTGCTATAAACGGGATACAACATTAAAAATATGGTATCATGTCAAAAGAATAACATAACATGAATAAAAGTCTTAAAGAAAAAAGAAATGTACACAAGAGTCTTAGCATGCCTTTAATCTCAACAAATTGCCCAACTTTGATGATAAAACCTTAAATTATCTAAAGAAATGCACATATACAAGGGGAGAGGAACCAATTTGTTTGCTTTTTTTTGAGGATTTACACAAGAGTTGATTAGTTGCTTCCAAATAGAAAATTTTACTTTTGGAGGAATGAGACCATGTTAAAGAGCTTTGAATAGGGAAGGGTTAGAATTGGGGCTTGGGTGAAAGGTTCTATAAAAACATGTAGGTGAACCATCAAATTGGCATGAAACAATCTCACTTGATAATTTATTCTTAGTTAAGATATTCAACACAAATTTTATATGGGCTCAACAAACCCAAGAAACTCTGTTCACTTGAGTGGATCACTTTCATTGATCATGGCAACATCTGTCCTTAGGGAGGACCGTTATGTTTATAAAGAAACTCTCAAGGGATAAGAAATTTATCATGGGCAATGGGTATCCAAGGTATTTGTTGTTGTTTCTGGTGTGTTTAAGGGGATGTGGTTAATTGCTGCCTAAAGAAAGGTGAGGGAGATTTTGCTTTTGCTCTATCATTCTCAATGCCTTAGTAGTAGTAGTGGTACTTGGGTGAATGGGATCTATTTTACAAAGGAGACAAGTTAAAGAAACCCCAAAACCCAAAAATAGTTACTAATGAAGCAACGAATAATCAGCTTCAATTTACTGGTTAGCTTTATAAGGAAAAGTGTTGGAAGGTATATTGGACAGTAAAATTGAGTGAAGAAGTATTGTTATGTCTTTAGGTCAAAATGAGATTTTAAGTGTGTTCAACACTATCCAAAAGTCTTTATTTATTTAGCATCTATACATTAAGCAGATAATTCTGCTTGCACATTCAAAACCTACTTTCTCTAGAATCTTAGTATCAAATTTAAGCATAGGATATATGGAACAACCCATATTCATAGACCAAAGGTAGCAATAATAAAGGATAAGTCTTTTGAGATTACATGATAGATTACAATGAAAATTGTATTAAATCACTACAATTTTGTAAGAGCTATTTTAAAATGCTCAACGATGAGTTTAGGGGTGGATATTGGATAGTGGATTGCTTCCACCTTTCCTCAGATCTACCCCTGAGTTGTTTATAGGTAATAGGGAACTTATTTTACTCTTTCTTGGATTCACTTCAGTTTTATGTAGACCTAGCAATTGGGTTGGGTGGGTCAGGTTAGGATTGGGTCAAGACACCTCAGGTCAATTTTGGGTTGGTCAGCAAATGCCAAACCCTAATCCTAAATGTTTGGGTTAGGGTTGACCCATGGGTCAATTTGGACCATTCCTAAAAATAACTAAAATTTAAAAAAACAAAAAAAAAATCATGAAAATGTTGGTTTCTTCTCTTTTCACTTTCAATGTGGGTTGGGTTGGGCTTCACTTTTATGGGGTTGGGTTGCATTGACAACGTGGGTTTCACCTAGACTTATTTATATGGGTACCTCCCTAGAATATAAGACACTCACTTAGGCAGAACTTAAGTGCACATGCAAAAAAATTAGTAAGATATATATATGGGAGCAATCTAGAAGTATTAGGAACTTTATTATAATGTGAATTGATAAAGAAAAGAAAATGGGTGGATTCAATTTTATGAGCAAGCTCATAAAAAAAGAAAAAAAAGAAAACACACTTATTCCAAATTGATCGTAGTTTAGAAAAAATTGCATGACAACTTATAATTGACCATTTACATGTCTATAAGGAGATAGGTTATAGAGCAGACTTCAAATCATACATGGGATGATCAACCAATATGATGCAGCCTCTACTTTGATTGCTTTAATTTCTATTGTAATTGGTGTTGGTTAAGATTTAGAAATATGGACTTTGCATTTTCAGTCAAAAATTTATGAAGAGATTTTAAGGTTGAAAAATATTTTGGGTGTCTTATTTTTAGAATCTAGTGGTTGAGTTGAAAGGCTTGTACACATATGGAACGTTGGGATGCAGTGTATGCTCTAGATTTGTACTTGGGTAAATTAATGAAGAAAGAATTTGAATTGAAGTTACAACTTTCCTTGGAGACTTGAGGTAGTTGTATCGATTTAGTTTCAGGAAATGTTCAATTACTCTGTTTAGTATTTAGTATTTACTGCCAAAGTGCTAAGTTCCAACAATGTTATTGAAGCTTGTTAGTGGACCGGGCAAGGAACTTAAGCAGTGTAGCATCTTTTCAAAGTGCTAAGTTCCAACAATAAGGTGGCTCCCTCTATACTTTGTTTTATTTATTTATTTTCATACTTGCACTTTTCTTTTCTTTTTCCTTTTAATGAACTTTTGCTTAGCTATTCATTCAAGATGAAAGAAAATAGTGGTTTGAATTGGGACTACATCTCTGTGATTTTATTTTTTTATCAGCTTTTTATATTAACTTCATAAAACAAGGTTTCCCTTTCCTAGCTATAAAATGTAATGCCAATTCTTTTGACACAATTAATTTTAGTTGTTTATTTGTTGTATGTTGTAGATTTTGCATTTATGTGGTTTAGGATTTACCCTATATGTTACACCAAAATGTATTGATACTTTCTATTTTTCCTCACTTTTATTTGGTTTATCTTATTTTACCCCGCTTGGTGATTACATAAGATTTATGGTGTTTATGTCATGCTTGTCATTAGATTATTTCCTATGCAGGGGTTTGTTATTTTCCATGCTCTGTATTATGTAAAAGCAGTCAATTAACAGTCGTTGCATATAAAGGATCTTTACATATCTTTATTGTTTCTTAGGTCCATTGCAATTTGCAAATCCTTCTAATCCACCAATATTTATCTATACTTGTTTATGGATGGTTTAATGTATGTGATTGATATTTGAAAATTCTATTTTTTTGTTTAGGGATCTGTATCAAATTCATGCACTTGTACACTTTCGTCCTTTTTATATGGGCTTTATCTCTTTCTCTGTTTATTGATTTGTAAATGTTTTATTGATCTGTATCAAATTTATGCACTTCCTTTACTTGTTCATTTTCTTTTTGTGTGGACTTCATGTTTCTCCAGGAGTCACTACATTTATTCTTTAGTTTTCACCGTTGATTTTTTCTCTCCTATTTCCTATTCTTCTTCTTCCTCTCCTTCTCTCTCTCACACTTTATTTTTTTCATTACTCCCCAGTTTTTTCACTGCAAACCCGACCAGACCATAGCAAGGTAAGTTTTATTTTTAATTGATTTGTTTTCATTTCTGAGTTAATGCTAGCCGATTCATGATCCCTTAAATTAGAGGATGAAACAGATTTTGTTTTGCAATTTGGCAAGTTAAATTCCTTTTCTCATTTTTCTACTTTCGAGAGGTAAAATCTCTGAAAATTTCGCTCGTTCTATTTAATAGGCTGAACTATATAGAGCTCAAAAGCTAGTTTCCTCTTCTCTTTCTCTCCTATCTTCTTCTCTCTTTTTTCCTTCTATTTTCTGCTATTATTCTAATCAAATTATACCATATTTATAGCCATTAGTTGCTTACCTTCTTTGATGAGATGTCCTGATGCCCATGGACCTGAAACATTTGAAGAGAGCCATTATATGAGAAGTTCATCTTTCTCGAAGAAGGAAAAATTATA
>NW_010729081.1:8495720-8605196 GCF_000365185.1 Nelumbo nucifera
GCAATGGAAGCAAATTGAACATTGATTCCATCTTACCTGATTAGGTTATAATGAATAAATTATTAAATACATAAGAAAACTAAGATTTTTATGTTAATTTATAATGCACTTGATGTAGGACAAAATTCACAATGAAATGTGGGCCTAATGTGTACGGACAATATCAATTCAGATCTAAAACAAATCTGTAGAGTAATAATTATTAAATACACAAACAATGGAAGGTAATTGAACATTGATTCCATCTTACCTGATTAGGTTATAATGAATAAATTATTAAATACATAAGCAAACTAAGATTTTTATGTTTAGTTGTTATTTTTTCTTTCAGGTTTTTCATCTGCTTTGAGACTGTTATCTGTTTCTCTTTATTTTGCTTGTTTTTTTTTTTTTTTTTCCAGAAAAGCAGTGAATTGTGCTTTTTATCCCATGTTTTCTTCAATTTCTTTATATAATTATATCTTGTCTTTTCAGAGTCTCCAAAATACCAAGTCCCATCAGTGAAGGAAGGGAAAGATGGCCAGAAATTGCCTTCCAATCCTGAAGAGGTTGAGGACCTACGACGTGATTTTGCTGCAAATCCACTGATTGCATTCTCTTACAATGAACTAAAGATAATAACAGAGAATTTTAGGCCAGATCATGTGTTGGGTGGAGGAGGATTTGGAAGTGTTTATAAAGGATACGTTTCTGAGGATTTAAGTAAGGGGCTTCAGCCCCTTCAAGTAGTAGTCAAGGTTCATGATGGGGATAATAGTTTTCAGGGCCAYASAGAATGGMTGATACTTTTGTCTTTGGAGATTATTTCTCTATTTTTCTCTACTATTCTTTGGAGATTATTTCTCTTTCAGTTCTGCTAAGAACTTGGTAGGTTTGTAGGTAGAGGTTATATTTCTAGGACAACTCTCTCATCCAAATTTGGTTAAACTCATTGGATACTATTGTAATTTCTGCATTTTCCCTGAAAACTTTTTATGTTTTTCTATTTTTTTTTTGCAAAATTTCTCGTATTTTCATGCATTTTTCTGAAATTTATGCAAAATTATTGTAATTTCTGCAATTTCTGATTTTCATGCAATTTTCTGAAATTTCCTACAAAAATTCTGTAATTTCTATAATTTTATGCAAAATTGTTGTACTTTCTGCATTTTCCTGCAATTTTTGCAATTTCTACAAAATTCCTGATATTTTCATGCATTTTCTGTAAAATTGTTGTAATTTCTGCACTTTCCTGCAAATTTTCTCTATTTTTTTTTTTTATTTTTCTACAAAATTTCTAGTATTTTCATGCATTTTCTGATTTTTGTTTTTGCAAAATTGTTGCAATTTCTGCATTTTCTTGCAAAATGTTTACTTATTTTGCAAGTTCTGCAAATTTCATTTATTTTTCATGCATTTTCTGAAATTTGTACAAATTATTGTAATTTTTGCATTTTACTGCAATTTTTGGAATCCAATTCCGATTTCAGTCTGAACCAAACAACCAAGTGAAATAGACCATTCCGATTCTGATTCCAAGGGAATCCGATTCCAATTCCAATTCCAATCACGAATCAAACGGGCCCTAGATATATAATAACATGAGAAATAAAAATGGGGAAGAAAAAGGAAAAAAAGAAGGATAAGATGAAATGCAAAAGAATTCTCCTTGATTAGATTTTGTTGATTGAGATTTGTGTGAGATACTCCTACAGTAGTGCAAAATCCCATCGTACACATTCTGGTTGCTTCCATATGGTTTCCTCTCAAGAAATGAAAAAAATTCTAATCACTCCTCAGAGGGGGAGTCAAATAGTGCCCGTTTTTTTATGATAATAATCCAAGAGGTTGATAAACACCAGACCCATCCATGATCAACATAACCAATGGCATTTAGGAAGCTTCCAATGAAGGCATTATCAATAGTCAATCTCTTCAAACGAACAAAGCCCTCTCAATCTCCCATTCTATCAAGGACAAAACAAAAGTTCACTTCATCTAGCCTGCCCAACTCCAGAAACTTGATCCCGTGTTCCACCGTGAATCCCAGTAAATAACAACTGACTCAGCGATTTTATAAAAAGATGAAAATGAATAAGCATTGAAAATCCATGCTTATTCAAAGGTAGAACACAACAGACAACACCCCCAAGAAGTTAAACGTTACCCCTCTCCATTTTCTTTAACTGATCGTTTCTTAGCCAAAACCGAAAAATCATCATCCAAACTAACCTCAATTGCATGCATCAATTATTATGAAAGCATTTTGTTTCTTGGCCAAAAACGAGAAGACGTCGTCCAAACCAAAAGCCAATTAATTATATTAGTTCATTAGTCATTCTTCACCTGTATTAATTCATTAATAATTACTGTGGAAGAATTTTATCAAATTACGATAACATGCACGCCCTCCAAAGACATCAAGATGTAAGGGTAAAAGATGGATCAATTCTTGTAACCTCCCATATATTATATTTATCTTAGAAAACAAAATGGGTAGATCTCTATGATACCGTAAAGACAAAGTACGGAAGAGCTGTGGATTCCGCACCTGATTGTACTGATTGATTGGATAATTTGGATTATTAGTCGAATCCAAACAAAATAACAACAAATAGTTCAGTTCAGCCACGGTCCAAATGTACCATCATCCGGAGCTAAAACCGGTTCGGGCATTTTGAACACCGATACATGGCGTTGGATACTTGGGTTGGGACCCACTCGGCTCCTCCATCTTTGAATTCGGAAGAAAAGACAAGTTATTGGCACGGGCGTATTCGGCTCTTCAACGCGGAGGCGGACCCCCGGGATTAAGCAACGCGGAGATCCTTCTTTGTGTTTTTCGGGTCCCACCATACCACAATCTTTTCTTTTCGGTAAACAGGGTCCCACCATTCAGCGATAGCGAAGTTACGCTCAACGCTCGAATTCTTCTTCATTTTTCAGATCAAATCTGCGCCCCACAAACGCCCACACACCGAACGTCCGCCACCTGTCCATTCACACGTAATCAGCATTCCCGCGTACGGGGCTAATGGGAAGGCCGTTAACTTGTCCCGTTAGCCCCAAATCCTCATTTCTACATTCCCGCCCCCTCAACCGATCCCCTTGAACTGGCCGTCCCCTGACCCCGTTCTTCTCCCCTCCAACCGAGTTCTCCTTCTCCGGCACCGGCAACCACTCCGGTGAGGTTCACCTTGACCAGGTATCTGCAAAATTCAGCGCTTTGTCTACTCCCTACCAAGCACGGCGCTGCCGGAATGTCCACTTTCTACTTCTCCGGAATTGCTCTACTCTCCGGGATGGCATATATCTTCCGGTCGTGGCGCGCTCCCTATGTTGCCTCCTCCGTCCCCTCTATCCTCTACCTAGTTGCAGTGATCCCCTTCATCTCTGAGTCACCTCGCTGGTATCTTGTTCGAGGCAAGGTGGACCATGCCATGAAGATCAAAATCCGACGTTTGTTATTTTTTCCCTAAATTATTATTTTTTATCAAAAATTTAATTCAGAAAAAAACGAAAAAAATCTAAATTAATTTTTGGAGTTTTATAGTCCGGTCCACCCCAGAAATCTGAGGTGGAAGGCGGGAGTCTTCTCGCCCAGTCGCTCTCGCAGGTGTTGTTGCTGCTCTGAGCTTCCGTCCCTTTGACTTCAGATATTTATTATTTAAGTTTGGGAAACTGTCCAAAATTCACCGTCATTTTCTATGAATTCTCTTAAATCCATCATTAATTTTTTAAAACATCCAAACGTTAGAACCCCGTTAAAGTTGAATGGCCCAAGTTATCCATATCAACTTAAATGCATATTTTATGACTAAACTGCCCCTGAATAATGAATCAGCAGCCCGTTAAATATTTATTTCAATGGAAATGTCCTCAAACGCCTAATCCTATTTCATATATAAGATTTGTCACTGAGAATCAACCCAGAGTGCATTTTCACCATGGTTAACAAAACTTTCTTTCTCAAAGATGCAGTAGAGATGCGGTGGCTTGGACAGCATTTAGGCTATTCAAAGCAAATGACATTTGAAAGGGATGCCGTATGCTGGAATGCGATGATGATTGGTGGCAGAGGGGAGGGGAGCCATGGCCCCCCATATGCCTTGAAATTCCCTATAATAGTCATTTAAATTTCACATATATTTTGGCGTTTCTACCCAATGTTTTCTATCTCTTGGCCCTCTATCCAAGCTTTCACCCCACCAATAAAAAATCCTACCTCCGCCCCAGATTGTAGGGTTTATTATGCGGGGTGAGATTGCTGCTGCAAGAGAGTTGTTTGTTGTGTGTTGCATTGCATTGATGCCAAACATTCTCAAGCCTTATTCAATTCAACAAAATACCAAAGAAGTGCTTCCGTTCCATCTCATCTCAATTTGTCTAAGCTGTTTTTGATGCTCAAACACCAAGAAATAAGAACCTTTAATGGAGAGAGATATCAAGTTGAAATATGTTTACATTTATTGGAAACATCTATCTTTCTGTTCATAATCCAAATACATACATTTACTGTTCTCATCAAATCGACTCCCATCTCACATACCTAATCGTATGCCGACTCAGCCACAGCTGATATATGACCGTGTGGAAGGCATCGTTCGGCTGCGGGGACGATTTCCAAACAAAATGCTGACTCGCCACCATGGCTAGATTCTTCATTCTCTCGTATCTATCTCTCTTGCACAGTTGCACGTGCGATACAGTTGCTTCTTCATCCCCTCAACCCCTCCTCCCGCCCCCACAAACACCGTGATCTCCGACCATCTCAGCACGTCCATGAACGGAAGATCCAGAATTGGACTCTCCGTAATCACCACCGGCACGCAACCGAATTGCAACGCGTCTCCGATTCCTGAAATATTTCCTCCGTAGAAAAACAAGCAGAACTTACTGCTCCATAGCCTCTCCGCATACAACGCGGGATCAGACGGCTCGGATTCGACTAGGAACTGGGATCGCCACACAATTCGTTCGAGAACGTCGATTCAAACTTCCCATTTCGATCCCCGCTGCCGTTTAGGTTTAAGTAGCCCAGGTACTTGGCAGTTCCATTGCCGGGCTGCGCGTGAAGATGTTGGTCGTTGAGGTGAGGAAAGCTGACATCTTTGTGAGGGATGAACCTACCTTCGGCTGTCGGAAAACACGAGATTTCTACGGAGTTTCTTCGACGATGTTCATGTTGGAGTTCAGGAGAGAATCGTGGAAGAGCGATTCGACTGTGGTACGAAAGGGCAGGGGCTTCTCTGGAGATGGAAAGAGAGAGAGAGGGCAGAGTCGGAGTGAGAGAAATAAAGGGAAATAATGATGGCGTTAAACTATAAGATAGAAAACAAAAATTTTAGCGGCAGAATAAGGGTAAAATAGTAAATTAACTGTCCATTTGAACGTTGGGTTTTGGACAATTTCCCTTTAAGTTTTACGGGGTGGTGACTGCTGAGGCCTGAGAATCGATTAAAAACTTGGTATCAAACTATGAATCATATATAGCAATAAATATTTTCTCCTACTCCTCTATTCCTCTTTCTCTGTTGCTTTAATTAAATAATAATATTTAAGTATTTAAGTGCAGACAATTCAAGTCAGATCGCTGCTCCTCCTCTTCTTCTTCTTCTTTCTGTTTCCCTCTCATCAAAACCCGCAAGTAAACCTTAAAATTCTATGCCCGTCTCCCCTTTTTATCTGGATTTTGCAGAGATAATTCTTCTTCTTTGCCTGCCTCTGGATTCCTAAGCTCAGAACACTATTCCTCTTTGAATCTTCAGTATTTCTTTTTGTAGAACTGAACGGTATTCCTTAAACTTCAATTTCAAGACCTAACACTTTCTTTTTCACAAGCCTTTTTCTCTATTTTTCTTTGTACATCTTGGGATCTCTTTCGGGCACAAGATCCTAGAAGCCTGCGATTCTCCTTTCAAAGGCCTATTCTGTGTAAAGTATACGTATCTGTTCGTGTTATTCCTATCAAAGCTCAAAGAAATCCTTTAGAACATCCCTGTAACTTTTTTCCCCCTCCTCTTTAATGTATTCTCTTTTATCATTTGTATTATTTCTCTCCTTTTTGCTGCTGTTCCTCAATACAGCTTTTTCGGACCCTCGAGCTACACAGGCTGCCCTAGTATGCACCAATAGAACCGCTGCAACGCCCGATCGCCAGACCTTTATTGCCAATTTCTTAGCGGCCATGGATTCCGTTACCCCACAAATTGCTTCGCAGAGATATGCGAGAACTGTTGAGGGGACTGGAAACAATACGGTATATGCATTCGGTGAATGCATGAAGGATCTCTCACAGAACGACTGTAATCTCTGCTTTGCTCAGTGTAAGACCCAGGTCCTCAGGTGCCTTCCGTTTCAAAAAGGAACTCGAGGTGGCAAAATTTTCTACGACGGGTGTTACCTGAGGTACGACGACTACGAATTCTTCGGTGAAGCTTTGAGCCCAGCAGACAGGACTGTTTGTGGGACTACAGGTTTTGGTGGAAAAAGGACGGCCTTCAGGGTGAATGCTCTTGAGCTTGTGAAGAATTTGAGTGCTGAAGCACCAAGAAATGATGGATTTTTTGTGGGTTCCGTGGATCGAGGGAACTCCACCGTTTACGGATTGGCACAGTGCTGGGAGTATTTGAATGCCAGTTCTTGTAGGAGTTGTTTGCAAAGTGCTGTCTCCGAAATCGATTCTTGCCTCCCTAATGTAGAAGGGAGAGCATTGAACGCTGGCTGTTACCTGAGGTATTCAACAGACAAATTTTATAACAATTCAGGGACTGATGCGGTTGGAGGAGATGGAGGTGAGTTGGTTTTTGTTTAATGTTTCATGTGCTTTGATTACATAAGCCTTGTCTTTAATTTTGGGGATCTATCAAACCTAGTAGAATTTATTATTTATATGTTCGTTTAGTTATTTCTTTTGGGTACTTGGTGGCTGGTTCAATTCATGGGGAGTTCTTAGTTTTCTTTCTCTCTTTTTTCCCACTATAAGAGTTCTGCTACTTGTTTCTAATTGAGATTTTGTAGGGTGCATTGGAATTTTCTCCCCTTCCATCATATGGGTTCTAGGGATGTTTGATTGTCAATAGCTTTTAATCGTTGTTATGAAAGATTCTGAGTTTACTATCCTCTGTCTTTAGGGTTTTTTTTTTTAATAGAACTTCTGTGCATTATAGTATTTCTGGATCTCTAAAGTTGATAGTGATGAAATGCGCTTTTTCCATCTATTAATATTTGTGGAAGAGATCTGTGATATTGTGGCATAAAATGCCATACAGATAATTGCTATACAAGAAGTCCTTGCGGCTTAGCTGTTTTATTCAATGATTTTTTTCAATACCACCTTACTTGTGGTAATGATTGTATTGGGTTTACTTCATCTTCTTCTAGATTGAACCACTTCATGAAGAAAAAGTTGATATGATCTACGTTGGACGGAATTCCAATTTCGCAAAATCCTATCATTTGAATTTTGAATTAAGTTGTTCGTAAGTTATTAATAAAAGTCCAACTCTTCTTTCTTGTTACAAGAATTCTATTATGGCTGAGCTTGTTTCCAACATAGCCACTTCTAAAATAGAATCTAAGTTTTGAACACTTGAGTTATCTTTGATCTTTGAAGTGAAACCTCAACTAATCTGCATTTGTGTTCCTTAAATTCTACCTGATATATACACCAATTCTTGTAGTAGATCATCTAATGACAAAATTTTATGGTGATTGTAATTAGGAGTGCGCCATTTGGCCACTATTCTGGCTGTAGTTTCTTCTGTTCTGGCAGTTGTGATGGTTGTTGCAACAGTTATTTTCTTTGGGAAGAGGAAACTTGCAAGGAGTAGGAGAGGTACCACCCTTTGCTTCATATTTTAAAGGTTCCTTTCCTTTTGTTATAGTTTGGAATCCAAATTACATTGATCTTTCATCTGTTTCAGAGAGGAAGCAACTTGGTGCTCTGGTGACTGTTGTAAATAAATCTGAGCTTAACTTCAAATATGAGATTCTTGAAAGGGCCACAAACTATTTTAGCAATTCCAACAAACTGGGTGAAGGAGGATCTGGTTCTGTGTACAAAGTAATTCTGAATTATCCAATTTTCTTCACAGGGAGTTGGTTTTGAATATGCTTTTGACTTAAGGTATTGTCAAACAGGGTATTTTGCCTGATGGGAAGGCTGTTGCTGTAAAGAGACTTTTCTTTAATACAAGACAGTGGGTGGATCAGTTCTTTAATGAAGTGAATTTGATCAGCACTGTACATCACAAAAATCTTGTAAAGCTGTTAGGCTGCAGTATCACTGGTCCGGAGAGTCTTCTTGTTTATGAATATGTTCCTAACCATAGCCTTGCTCAATACCTGTTTGGTATTATTCTCCCAGCAAATCTGTTTTTTTTTTTTTTTTCAGTTAATTATAACTTTATCCTCCTTTTTGAATTGGAACCTATTTGTCTAATGCAGATAAGAGAAATGCTCATCAGCTAACCTGGGATATGAGATATAGTATAATTGTAGGAACAGCTGAGGGTTTGGCTTATCTTCATGAGGAATCAAGGTTGAGGATTATACATAGGGACATCAAATTAAGCAATATATTGCTGGATGAGAACTTCATGGCCAAGATTGCAGATTTTGGACTTGCTAGACTATTCCCTGAAGATAAGACACATATCAGCACTGCCATTGCGGGAACGCTGTAAGTGTATACATTTTATCTTTAATTTGGAGTAGGTTGTTCTCTCTCATATAAAGTGGGAACCACATCATCTTGCTTCCTACTTCACTCCCAAGCAAATAGTCCTCCTCCTACCTCCATTCTCTTGCATATGAGGTGGGACCACACCATTTCACTTCCTATTTTTACTTTTCACAAACAAACAAGACAAAGTTAAATCTCAATGAAAAATAAACCAGAATTTACGCTCAGCCTACTTCCATGTATTTACATTAGTGCAAATGAAATTTTCACTGCAACTGAACGCAGCCTAAATGATAAAACAAATTAACCTATCTAATGTTGACCCCTTGAAGTGCAATGATCCTAGACAAGCTGCTTTGCTTGACATATATATGTCGGGTTCATGAGGAAGGAGGTCTATTCCCTTTATTGTGCCAGACACATAGTGTAAGTGAGGTGGGGCTTGTTTCATGTATACAACAAATTCTAGTATCTTTTCTTGCCACAAACTTTCTGCTTTTCTTTATTTATTGGAGCTTTTCTTGATAATCTTTTTCAATTCAGAAAATCAAATATAGACTGTATATAAATATTGATTTCCTATTATGAGTAAGTTCTGGTCCAATAGATCTCCATGATCTCAAAAATGGTTATTGCAAAAGGAGTTGTCACTGTATATCTCGCCCATAGGGAGCTCCAAGATAAGATTAGCATAGGGATGGGTTGAACTGGACATATGGCCAATTGAAGTATTTCCTGCGTTGGATGGACATTTGGATTGACTATTTCATCCTTCTATATGTCTGAAATGGGATTGCTAGTGCTATTCAGAAACTGTTCTGTTATTTACCAAGATTTTCACACTTATCCTTTCAAAATTTACATTTGTTAGAGGTTACATGGCCCCTGAGTACATTGTCCGTGGCAAATTAACTGAGAAAGCAGATGTTTATAGTTTTGGTGTGCTTGTAATTGAAGTTGTCTGTGGCAAGAGGATTAGTTCCTTCACTCAGGATTCATACAATATTCTTCAGATGGTAATGCTTTTTATTTATTACACACGTATATATATTTTTTTATGGTGCTCTTTTTTTTTCAAAGAATTGGCTTATTCAACAATCAAGCTCTTGTTCAGGTTTGGAACCTTTATGGCTCAGCTAGACTTTATGAAGCTGTTGATCCATCTCTGGCGAGTAGGTTTCAAAAAGAACAGGCATCTCGGCTACTCCAAATTGGTCTACTTTGCACACAAGCTTCCGCTGAATTGCGGCCATCGATGTCAATGGTGGTGAAAATGCTCACTGATAACCATGACATTCCTAAGCCAACACAGCCACCATTTCTCAATTCTAATAATGTTGGTCCCTCTTCCATTTCACCTGGGGCTTACAATTCTCGTCCAGATTCATACAGTCAATCTTCAGGGAATGATATGACAGAAAGTTGGATTGAACCCAGATGAATCATTTCCCTGTTGAACATAACTAATGAGTTGGACCGATCCCAGATCAACACTTGAATTTAACAGTTAAAAACTCAATCCCGACAACATGCTTCCCAAGATCTGCTAGTCTGCATTCTCACTCAAACCAACTCACTGTGCGAAGAAGCATCACGTTCTGATTCTCCCTCTTTGGGTAATTCTCTGTTGCTTGGTTGACTTCTGAACAGGCCAAACGATTCGTAGCTGAGTGTGCCATGTTCCGAATCAGCTGTATAGAGGATAGTTGAAGCATTTACATTTTTAGGAAAAAGAGGTTCCATTTGAATGTGGAATGTCGCCTTAATTTTTTTTTTCAGATTTTAACCATTTTAAATGACATATCTTAGGTGTAACATGTATGTGTGCTCTGTGAAAAGTCTTCCTGATTTGTATTTTTGAATATTTGGTGTAATCTTTTGGCATTCAATAGTTGTGAACTTGAGATTTTAATGTTATATACATTTTTCTAACCCCAAACATTCTCTCAGCGGAGGAGCCGCTACCATGAAATTTTAATTATTGATATAAAGAAAACCTATGGGGGACTTAGATTAATGTTGTATATATACATAACACTTATCAACTTCAGCAAACAGATG
The DNA here is from genome assembly GCF_000365185.1 of Nelumbo nucifera. Next base: position 8,506,447 of record NW_010729081.1, read on the forward strand.
GTGTGCTTAGGCTAGAGGGCAGATATCACAAAATGAGTGCGTGCAGATGCATGTGTACCAAAAGGATTAGAAGAAGGGGTGCTCACGATTCGGCTAACTGAGCCATGGCAATTCTTTTTTGAATTGAATCGGTATTATCAGTTTTTGGAAAACTCAAAACTGAAGCTGAACTGAATTGATTGATCAGTTTGATTATTTGGATTTTATAACATTAGAAACATATGTAATATGAAACATATATATATACACACATTTTTCAGTTCCATTTCATTCATTCGGTTTGATTTATTGGTTTTTGATTATCACCATAATTAGAAGAGGATTTGTTGTATAATGAAATTGCAGTTACAGTTGTTGCCCGATCCCTTAATAACGGTTTGACCAATGTTTTAAAAACCAACTCTGAGGTTAAATTGTTTTTGCATTTGGGTCGTGGGTCACTAGTTTGACTGTCCGAGTCGAATGGGTCAGACCATCCCACTTTGTATAAATATGTTTTAGATATGTTATATGTATTTTTGTATTTAATTTATGTTTTTTAATTCAGCTTTTATTTTTTATTTATAAAAAATATTGAAAATTGTAATTTATGGCTTTCCGAAAATTTGCATGCATTGAATGTGCAACATGCAATCTGGTCACTGGGTTGAATGGATCAATGGTCAAACTGATCGGATTGAATGGTTCTTGACGGACTTAATGGTTTTTAACCATCTGACAGGTCTTGACTGAACCAGACCTAAAATCCTGGCTGGTGATGGTTCAAATGGTTCAACCGACCAGGTCAATGCTGAATTGAAAACACTAGGTTTGACACCATTATAGTTTTTCTTTTCATATATCTTCTTTCCACGGTTTCAGCCTTTTCAGTCTAATATTTGCTCTACTTGCCCAGATGGGGCTACATAGTACATTACTCTTCCACTTTGTAAAGGCCCTAGATGCAATGGTTCCCCAACAGAGGTTAAATTTATTATTAAAAGCTGAAGTTTAAGATAAAACCAAGCAAAATCAGTGTTTTTAACCTGCTATTACCTGATTGATTGAACCGCTTGAATCGCTAATTCGTCTTCCGGTAGAGAGTAGAGACTACTACACTTGATTCAATAATGCTTATTTTAAATGCACAACAAACAACAGAACACTTGTAATACAGTATTGTATAGACCACACTTTATCTTACGTCGATGGGATCTGCTGATGCATGAATACATGACCCATCACGAGTGGATACGTCAGTACTTCCTGAGCCATGTTTGTTGACGTGAAACAATCTTTAGTTGGGTCCAAGTTCTTTGAATAGAAAAAAGAAAACATGAAAGAAAATATATGAACGCATTAATTATAGGAAATTCCTAAGAGCTCCTGTTCTTTTGGGCTTTCCTTATCATCAAAGTATGTCGGCCTAAGCCTTAAACACCGACCTGGACCAAAGCTGAAAGCCCCAACCAACCACACTAATAGAAGTTTGTTGGGAACCCAATAAACACTGATGTTACCTCCACCGTCCCGTCTCTATTAATAGCATGTACCGCGATACACACCCCGGCACTTTCGGTTCAACACATATATTAATCATTGACTCTGGATCTGCTGCTCGCTATTCTCAGTGGGCGAGTGATGACACATTGCCAATCGGGCGTGGCTCTCGTTGCTCTAGCAAGCGGGTTATGTATACCGCCCCCGGGCTGTATTAGGTTTGGATTTTATATATTTTTATTGTATTGTATTATTTTAATTTAATTTTATTATTTTATATATAAACAATTGGATATACCAAAATTCGTTTAAAATAAAAATTTAAGTTTTTTTTTTTTTTCAATTTCTGTTTATTTTGTTGATTTATTTTAAAATTTTTATAATATTTTTTATTTTCAAATTTTTATAAAATGTCTCTTATGGCCTGGCCCCAAATTTCTGTCTCGTTTTGAATTAAGTCACATCAAACCAAGCACACTCAATAAATAAAATAATCCTTAAAATAATGGTTCATATTTTCCTTCTTTTATGCAACAACCAAACAACAGGAAATGGATCCCATTCCTATACCTGCATAACGATTCCTACAGATATGGCATCTAGCTCCGGTTTTGGAGCCCATTACCAACGTGGGTCCCCACATTTTGATCTCTCTTTAGGCTATTAGGATTTGAAGAAATTTTTTCTGAAAGTCCTAACCTGAAGGGAGACCGTATCTGCTCACAAAATGCACCTCACACTTTGTATTATTGTTATTCATAGGAATGGGGCTGTGAGTTCCGTGTAAGGTGTGGTTTGTGAGGAGCAGATCCCAATTCGTCCTACGATGAATTCATTCACCAATCATTGAGAACATATATATAAGAAACGAATATAGTCTGTGTGAAGAAGCGAGTGTTTCTCTACCTTTAGTGGTCTGAGGAAGCGAGATTACAATCGTCTGTGTTCCTACAACGAATGAGATGGAAACGTAGAATGGAATAGCAGAAAGAGGAGGACAGAGCATAATGATGGTCAAGGGCACCCAAAATTCCAATGGCCTTTATGCGAAGATCTTGTCTGACAAACCACTTAATGTCTCTGGTGTAATGGGCCAAATAAGAAATACGTGGTGGTGGATCAAACAAGAAATGCAAATCGAAAGAGCTACTGATGATATTCTCTGGATTTCTTTCTCCAGGGAAAAAGACATGAGGAATATATTCTAAGGGAAGAACTATGGAAAATCGAGAAATATCCACTACTTCTCAAAGAGCAGTCAAATGAAGTTTTGGTGACTGAGCTGAAGTTGAACACAATCGCAGTATGGCTTTGAATCCTGAATGTACCTATAGCATACAGAACAAAGGCAACGGGAGACCTACTGGCAAGGGAAGCAGGTAAGATCTTAGAAGTGAAGCCGAAAGAGGAGAGGAAAAAGAAAAAGAAGGGGGAATGGAATAAAGGATTGAGAGTTCGAGTCTGCTTGGATGTAAGTAGACCTCTTGTAATGGGATCGAAAGGAATGCTTGAAGACAGAGCGGAAAATTGGTTTTCGTTTCATTATGAAAACATTCCCCTATTTTGTTACCGGTGTGGTCTACTTGGCCATATTGAAAGAAGCTGTGTAGTGGACAAACAAAACAGAAAATCTTTGGAAGAGCTAGAAGCAAAGTTTGGAAAACAAGATCTAAGCAGTTCGAAGACCCCAGACGGCTGTGGACCTTGGCTAAGGGTGGAAGTGGGGAACGATTCTGATTGTTTCCTGAATGCTGGAATCTGACCAAGAGGGGGCAAAACTGCAGGATTCAGATGGGGCAAAGGAAGACAACGAATCAGATGAAGCTACTCAAGGGGAATCTAAACAAGAAGCACCAAGCCTCAGCATAGTAAAAGCACCGGTTAAAAGGAAATTGTTTGAAGAAGGAGAAGCGATTGGTGCAACATCAACAAATCCTGAAATTTTCAAAGGCAACATAAACGTAATCTTGTCGCCGGTAGCTTTTTTCTGGCGAAGACATGCCGCGTTAGTGGAAGAATGGTTGGATTTCCGAGACTCCAGAGCAGCATCGACAAATCTTACCTTTCCAAGATACAATGTCAAGGAGAAACATCTGGAGACTTTTTCGAGTTTTCACAGTAATAGTAAGTCGATCCTTGCACTCCAAGCCTTATTAGAAACGGAGAGTGAAATAGAGGGGCCAATAAATCTAGAGTTTGCCAGAACTCCAAATTGGGAAACTTCTCGGACAATGAATCTGGGGCTTCTTCGGATGACTTTTTAGAGCCGGGACAGGAGGAAAAAAGAATTAATTTGGACTAGGGTCTAGGGTCTAGGGTCGGATGATTACAATTCAAGAACCAAATCCATTGACGGCCCTAATCCACTCACAAACCTAACTGAGGTGATCCCGCTTGTGAAATCGGTGGGATCGAAAAGAGAAAGGGGAGAGATGTCGGAGAAAAAGGGAGATTTGGAGCAGTAGAAAATGAAAAGGAAGAAAGTGATTGAAGATGTTGATTCTGATGGAATAGAGGAAGAAGTCTTAAAGTTGTTCAACTGTGAATTAAATCAAACGCCTCTGAACGTGAATCTGTTAAACTTTTCATTGCCAGACAAGGTATGCCTTGGTGTCAGTACCTATGGAGACAGAAATATGTTGAAGAGTTGGAAACAGGGATCAAACTATCATAAGAAAAGTGTTGAAGAGTTGGAAACAGAGTTAGATAACTGGCTTAAGAGAAGGAAATTTTGTGGGCCCAAAAATCAAGGATTAATTGGCTAAACCATGGAGACAGAAATACTAGATTCTTTTATAACTCCACAATTAAGAGGAGGGTGAAAAGTAGGACCCTAAAAATAAAAAATGATAATGGTGATTGGATGGAAGGCCAAGATCAAATTAAAAGCATCCATGGAAATCATTTTAAGGGAATCTTTTCTACCTCCTATCCTACAGAAATCCCTCAGGCCCTTGAAGACATTAACCACCAAATCAGTGAGGAAAACAATGAGGTTCTCCAGAAGCAGGTTACAGAAGAGGAGATTAAAGAAGCTCTCTTCCAAATGTCTCCTAGAAAGACCCCTAGACCTAATGGTTTTCCAAATTTCTTTTTCCAAAAATTTTGGGAGTTGACAAAGGAGGATGTAGTGAGAGAGGTAAGGTCTTTCTTTGATGAAGGAATTTTAAATAGATCATTGAATTCCACCTTCATAGCCCTAATCCCCAAAGTTAAGAATCCTGAAGAAGCCTCTCACTTTAAGCCTATTAGTCTGTGTAACACAGTGTATAAAATCATTCCTGATAGAGCAATTACAGATAATATTCTTATAGCTCATGAAGTAATGCACTTCATGTCACATACCATAGCAAAAAATGGCTTTATGACTGTCAAATTAGACATGAGCAAAGCCTATGTTAGAGTGGAATGGGGTTTTTTGAAATCTACCTTGGAAAAAATGGGTTTTGAGAACAAGTGGATCTCCGGGGGTCATGACTTGTGTAACAACAGTGTCGTACCAAATTCTGGTAAATGGATCTCCCTCTAGGAAGTTCTATTCTCAAAGAGGTTTGAGATAGGGTGACCATCTTTCTCCATTTTTCTTCTTTGCAAGAATCAAAATCTGTAAAAGAGCTCCAACTATTTCTCACTTATTTTTTTTGTAGATGATAGCTACATTTTCTCTAAGGTAGATCTTAGTGAAGCAAGCTCTTTGCTGGAGGCCATCTCTTTCTTTCAAAAAGCTTCTGAACAACAGGTGAATTACCAAAAATCTGAAGTTTTTTTTCAGTAAAAATTTGCATCCTAAGCTAAAGAAACTGATTGCAAACTGCATGCATATAAAAAAGGTAGAAAAACCCTCAATTTATTTAGGTTCTTATCCTCTCTTAGGAAGGAAAAATCCCAAGCATTTAAGTATCTTGTTGAAAGATTATCAAATAGAGCAAGGAGCTGGAGGGGATCCCTCTTATCTCAAACAGGCGAGGAAGTGGTCCTTAAATCTGTGATTACGGCAATACCTGCATACTGCATGTCTTGTTTCCTTCTCCCTAGGTCTGTGTGCAATTCTATGGTGAAGAGTCAAAAAGCTTTTTGGTGGGTGGATAGTGAAGGAAAAAAAAGAAAATAAGGTGGGTGAAATGGGACCAAATTAGCCAGAACAAATCAGATGGGGGTCTAGGCTTTAGAGATCCAAACTTGTTCAATCTAGCTCTCCTGGCAAAGCTGGCCTGGAGGCTTTGCTTAGATTCCTCAAGCTTGTGGGCCAGGATTCTGAAGGCAAAGTATTTTGAAAAGACCAACATTCTTCACTCTTCCATGACCAATAGACCTTCCTGGGGGTGGAGAAGCATTGTGGCGGGTAGAGAAGTTTTGAAGGAAGGGATTTGCTGGAAAATTGGAAGGGGCAATGAAGTATATGGGAAGACCCCTGGATTACAGGTTTAGAGGGTTTTAAAATAATGGGGCCTAGACCAAATAATCCTTCTTCCCAAAAGGTAGTTGACTTAATAGATTGAAACAATGGAACATGGGATGAAGATATTGCTCAAAAAATAAGGATCTAGGCCTCCCTACTAATCCTTGACCAGATAAACTAGTATGGACTGGAAATAAAAATGGTTGTTTCACTGTTAGATCTACCTACTCTATTGCAAAAATCCTTTTGGAACTTAATTCGGCTCCTTCCAGCCCCTTAAATGAAGAAAAATCCTTTTAGAACTTAATTTGGAAGATTCCAACTGAACCAAAGATGAAGCTTTTCTTGTGGAAGTCTTGTTTAGGAGGTTTAGCTGTTAAAAAATCCTTGTTGAACAGAGGTATAGGTGACTCAGAAATTGTGAGAGATGTGGCAAGGAGCCCGAAACAACCCCTCATGCTCTCTTGTTGTGTGATAAATGTAGATGCATATGGTTGGGTTCTGGTTTGGGCCACAATCTAGAACACGGAAGAGCTTTCAATACTTTTGGTGAGTGGTTTAAAAATATTGTGCTACCCCTAGGAAAAAGAAACTTGGACCTTTTGGCAAATATAATGCAAACAATGTGGGGAATTTGGAAAGATAGGGAACCTTTTCCTTTTTGAAAACAAAATTATAAGTCCCTACATTGTGCTAACATTCACAAGTCAATAGCGGAGAGATCTCTTCCAATGGTGATGCCCATTGGAAGCCTCCTGACAAAGGTTTCCTCAAGATGAACTCGGATGCTGGTTTTGTCTCAACAAATAAAGCGTCCTTCGGCTTCATTCTGAGAGATCACTGCGGATTTTTCTGGGGTGTAGGTTTTGGTGCAATGAAAGCTTCATCACCTTTGGTAGCTGAAGAAAAAGCAATAAGGGAAGCAGTGTTTTTTGCTGATTTATTTGGAGCTGTCAAACGTAACTTTTGAATCAGACTGTGCTTCTTTGGTTAAAGTTTTTTGTGACAGTAATTCTGAGGTGCAGCCTGAAGTTTTATTTTGTTATCGTGATATCAGGAGGTGGCAGCTTATAAAAAAGAAAATTACAGGTTTCAGTGGTGTTCAAGATTGCTGAATAGTGCTGACCATTCTGCAGCAAGTCGGGGCTTTTACTGTTCTTTTAAATCCAGTTCGTCTGTTCCTTTTAGTATCTCTGAAGTCTTGCTTACTCAAAGAGTTTTCCTCTTCTCTGTAGTTGTTTTTCTTTTGTTTCTGTTTTTCTGTTTCTTTTTCCTTGTTGTTTTGTTGCCTTTTGCCTTTAACGAAAAGCTACTTTAAAAAAAAATAATAATAATAATAATAATAAGAGAAACATAAGAAAGGACAAGGTTGGGACAAAAATCTCCCAAGTCCCGTCATGATAAACAACAGACATATTGGGCTAGAAAGTGAGCCACAGAATTGCATTGTCTCGTTGTGTAAGTGATTGATATAGCATTACAATTACAATATAGAGAATTGTATAAATTCCTGCGGTCAGCAATCGAATTACGGATTTGCCAAGGTGGACGGAGGAAAGCGTCCGACAAGAATTTGATAATGACTTTAGCATCTCCTTGCAAGATGAAGTTTTGAAAATTTGACAGTTGAACCAAATGTACACCTTCCAATAGAGCTTGCTGTGAATCATACCTCCTCAATCTTTGCAATAGCTTCAAGCACTCCATTACCCCCTTCATGGTCACACGCAACTACCTCGAGATTAACATCCCAATGCCATCCGAAATGTTTATATATTTGTTTAACCTCATTGTTAACATTGTATTATCAAATTTAACTTTTTATCACAGACAAATATCCCCTTTATATTCTTCTATAGGCATGTATACAAGTTGGATTAAGTGCTAAACTTGCATTGACGAAACCCCTACAGATTAGACTCCAGTTAATTATATTAATAATTGGATTTTTTATTTAGGTTTTGGTTGGAGAGAATCCGTACTGAATTTGACCCATTAAAGTTGCAGCATTAAAACGTTTATATTATAGGCTTGGTTGAGTATGGATATGTCGGGGCAGGATGGATCCGGTACCCCCTCTTTTATCTAGCCGACTTGAATAGGAATTGCTTTTGATTCGGTTCAATATCAAATATGACTTGTTGACCCAGTACATAATCACCAAGCATTTATTCAAAGTAGGAAGCACAAGATCAAGATCAAACCTACCAAACCGCAGGCTCTTCATGGTATAACCAGTGAGCCTCATGTGCAAATTCAGATTAGCAGAATGTGTAGGTTGTTCAGTGGGCTGTGCCCCATGTATTTTATAACTGGTGTAGAGTGTTATCATTGATTCCACAGCCTGCTGAACAGCTAAAGCATTGAACTAATCTTATCAACGACGTCTGCTTCAATCATAACCTCAACTGTTTGAAGCTTCCCAAAGAAATGTCTGCTTGTGGCTAGAAATTTAGCCGATACTCAACCTGCTAAGCAGATTATTATTGATCATATTATCCAGAAAAGAAAAAAAATATAAAGAACAAAGAACAAAAATCAATGAAATGAACTCAGAGAGAATTTGGGCCTCATTCACCCACTTGATCATTGAAATTTTGAGACTTGAATGAACAAAATGCATGAGGGGAGGGACCAAAAGGATACAATGTGATCTCACCATCCATTTCTATTTATTGCGGTTGGGGGTTGGGGAGGAATAAGGGAGGAAAAGAAACAAGAGAATCAAATATAGAACGCCTCCCTCCCTCAATCCACACAAAATTACAAATGACAAGAAGTCCTCGGTAATATATCATAACGTCTACCATCTTATTGCCATGCCTCTATTGTTCATATGTGGCAAGCATCTCCTCATCTTCAGTACATTAATTCAACATGGGCTCCTAAGCTTCACTGAGGATGAATGCATATAAAAACTGCCAAAGCTGCAGGATTTTTGCACAGACAGTCTTTCGATTTCAAAGTTTCAAACCAAAGATATTTAACTTCAGATTCGAGATCATGGCGCTGCTATAACATACCATATCCAATTGATTACTCCTGCTGTTTCTACCTTGGTTCATATGCCTTAAAGGTTGTACTCTCATCTGATGATGAAGTAGGTAAGATAAAAGATTTGATGGACGTGGTTGGATCCATGATAGTAGAATTTAGAAAAGGAGGTTGCCTTGGCAAAGGAATAGACACACTTTTATCAGTAAGCATCTGAACAACATCAGGCATGAATGGTCTCAAAGAAACTGAAGCTTGTGTACAAAGAAGTCCAATTTGGAGCACATCTGATGCTTCCTTCACTGGAAAATCATCTTTCAGGCATGGGTCAACACATTCTGGCAGTGTATTAGATTGGAAATGCTTCCAAACCTGAGATCATAATGAACAATTTGACTAAATGGAAGGAACGCTTTATGCCACTACATACATGTAAGAGCAAGAAGGAATATGAGATAGACTGAATGTTGTCCAAATAAGAATATGAATCTTACTCTTTGTAGAACAGAACCAGTCTCCTGTACGAAAATCGTGTTCTTTCTACCACATACAATCTCAAGGACCAGCACCCCAAAACTATAAACATCTGCCTTTTCTGTTAGCTGCCCTCGAACAAGATATTCAGGAGCCATGTACCCGCTGCACCAAGAAGACACTTAATAATAGACTTGTAGAAATACTTCCAAAAGACAACAGAGAAGAAAAAAAATGGATACCTAGAAGCAAGTATGTTTAGTCAAATACTTATCAAAACGTAAACAGTAACTGAAACTTCATGGAGAGATAAATGAGTATTTGGGTCAGTGGACGCCTCACCCTGTATCGGGTTCCTGCTGTTATACACATGTAGAAATTTCTTTACCAACACAAAAAAGGGAGAAAATATATTGTCATTGTCAATGGGTTTATTTCAAAATCAGTGAAGAAAGTTCCGGACAAGTCAACCACTAGAACTGATACTTGATATTAGACAGCATTAAGATCTCCATTAGAACAATGATGCTAAATCATTAAATTCTATACTACAAAATAAATGCACGTTGGTTTGTAGTTCAATAAATCCTGAACCAATAAAAAAGTGTGGCATGTGCACTCAATGTGTAGAGAAAGGAAGAAAAAAGACATGTATTCTTGTCTATAGAGTAAAAAAATACAAGTTTAGCACAGCTAATTATTTCTGACTACTTATTAGAATCCATGATTCTTTTCTCTATACAAGAATCTTTAACTAAAAGAGCTAATGAGAAACTGCTTATTGTATTATTAAAGGACAACCATTGTCTTCACTCTACATTAATTGCTAGAGTTACTAATATCCTTACGTAGATATATTGCATGGACTTCATGAGAATGATAGAGAAAATTTACTGATAGATGAGCTCTTTCTTACAGTGTCCCTGCGATTCCAGTGCTAATGTGAGTTTTATCAGCTCCAAAGCATCGAGCCAGTCCAAAATCAGCAATTTTTGCAGTCAGATTCTCATCAAGGAGAATGTTGCTACTTTTAATGTCCCTGTGGATTATTCTTGTTTGAGAACCTTGATGTAGATATGCAAGTCCTTCTGCTATCCCAACAATAATATTAAACCTCTGCCGCCAACTTATCATTTGGGTCTGGTTATCATCTGTGTGCAAGAAAGAAATATACAGATCATATCTCATTTATTTCCATTTGTAATGAATATATATTGTCCACTTATAGTCATATTAATAAGTTTAATCTAGGAATTTGAAGATGTTAATTCTGGAATTCTCAAGCAGTGTAAACTTGTTTGAAATTCAATAGCAAAGGAAACCAGAAATTTAAGTAAAGAAACTTAAAATTGGGTATTGAGAAATGAGAGATTTGCAACTGGCTCTGCCAGAGGACTTACCAAAAAGGATTTGGTCAAGGCTTTTATTTGGCACAAACTCATAGACTAGAAGACTCTCTGGGCCTTCAATGCTACAACCCAAGAGTTTTACAAGGTTCTTGTGCTGAATCCCACCGATCAAGTTTACTTCATTGAAGAATTCATCCACCCATTGCCTGGTGTTAAAAAACAACCTCTTAACAGCTATGACCCTTCCATCAGGAAGAGTCCCCTTGAATACTGAACCAGCTCCTCCTTGGCCTATTTTATTTGAGAGATTGAAAAAGTCTGTAGCCACTTCCAGTGTCTCATACTTGAAGTTCAAATTAGACTTATTCACAGTGGATGCAAACCTACCGAGGTTACTCTTTTCTATAGGATGCAAGAGAAGACAACTATATCAGAACCCTCAATAGATAAGATGGAGAACCACAAAATCTAATCGAGTCAATTTATGTTTCTTTTACAGTTATTAATAACATTGCTATTATTGGAGTTGTACCTTTTCTGCTCTTTAATATTCTTCTGTAGCCGACCCAAGAGCCAAAAAGAATAAGCACAGAGAGGGCAATTGCTGCCAAAGTAATTGCAACAATAAGACCTGTATCAGCTGAGCCTGAAACAACAAGAAACAGAGAAGAAAATCAAATGAACTTATAGATAATGTTAACCAGCAACCACATGTCCAAATCCTCATATTCCACCAGTAATAATAACTAGAAGTATAGCTGAGTAGCTAAATGCAAGAACCAACACAACCACATCATCCTGGGCCAGTGCAAAGCAGGGAAGAACAGATTCCTCTTCATCAGAAACACAGAAACCATGAACTCCAGAAATACAAAAGTCATGATAACACCTAAGACACAGATATACGAAGATGCAGCATTATTTCATTAATCGATTTAAAGATTCATATAGTTAGAGTTTTACAGGATTGAGTAATTTACTATTCTGTCCCTTTTCTATCAGAGAAAAAAGAAAACAACAATAATATACACTACACTATAATAGCACTGTAAGACACATTAAACCAGCACAACAACCCAACATCCCCGTGAAATATGGAAAAAGAAAAAAAAAATCAGACTAAAGTATTAACAGTAGAAACTAGATTTGATCCTAAAGTTAAAGAAAAAACAAAAAGAAGATGCAAATTTGGAATACATCCCCATACAGAAAAGGGAGGAGAGAGAGAGCCCAAACTGTGGAGCATCAAGAACAACCAAAACCCAGAACTCAATTTACTTCATGCGACAACATATTTAAAACTAAAAACACACACACAAGAAGAAAAACCATTCTTACCTGCTGTATGCATTTCTGAAAAGTCGTTATAAAACTTCTCCGTTGAGTACCTCAAATAGCACCCGGCGTTCAAAGCCCTCCCTTGACTTGCCGGAGCACACCCTCTGATTGCACTCCCCCCCTTCTGCAAGCACTGCCTACATCCGTTTTTGCTCAGCGTCTTCCAACATTGCGCCAAGGCGTAAACCGAAAAGATTCTATTTTTCACCTCCGTCACTCCAAATCCGTCGTTCAACAATGCAATATCCGTTACATTGATGATCGCTTGCCCGACTTTATTTGCAAACTCCAATTTCATGTCATTTTTGAGGATACCACCATCGGTTGAACCACAAACCACTTTGTCGTGTTGAGGATCGAGGGATTCGTTGTAAAAATTGTAAGTGTCATAACGGAGGAAACACCCATCCAAAAACATTCGACCTGAGTTGGCGGGAAGGCAGCTGGGAAGCTTAGTTCGGCTCTCGGCGAAGCAGAGGAGGCAGTCAGTCAGGGAGAGGTCGCCGTGGCATTGAGCTAGGCCGTATATAGAGGGAGAGTTGCTGCTGGGAGAAGAGGAGGTGGTTTGGGTTCCCCAACGTTGGACATTGACGCGTTGAGCAAGACCTTCCATTTCTTTAACGAAAATCGGGACGAAATTGGTGCCCGTCTGGCTCCGAGAGGATCCGCAAAGTAGGGCAGCTCGGGAGATTCGTGGATCGGAAAGGGAGGGTGAGAAGAAGAATGAGAGAGCGAAGAAGAAGACTATGAGATGTCGAAGCATTAGGAACGAGAAAATTGTTCAACTTCAATTGGGTTTCTTGAATTTCGTTATTTTTTCGTTTAGATGCTGTGTAGCAGGAGAAAAAGATAACAGGACAGATGAATGGATATCCAAACTGGTAAGTTTATATTTCCATGAAACATCTCTCTCTCCTGCTGTTTCTCTCTCTTATTTCTGAAGGATTTATTTCTTTTTTTTTCCAGATTACCCTTATTTCTATTCTAATTGAGATTAGGTTGCATACAGTTGGTGAGGCAGGGAGGGAGGGAAAGAAGGTGGGATGGACTATTACTTGGTTGATATTTTGACTCAAAAAGAGAGAGAGATGCTTCAGCCTCCAATCTCTGGTTACAACTTGGAAGTTCAGTGCAGAGATTGAATTTCGGTTGTAGCCAAATGATGGCGGTTCTTTGACTGTTTGTAGCAGAGACGTGAGATAAAATGGGTTTGGGCCTTGGTGGATGGGGTACCCCTGTTAGGATGGAGCGCAACTGACGGCGACGAAATCGTCGGAGGCATCTTTGTGAGGTAGGTGAGTGGTGAGGTTAATTAAATTATTCTCCCAGCAGCAGGCACCGCTCCAAAAGTCCAAACTGGACAAAACTCCATCAACTATCCCACAATTACTTGAACTATTCACATAGTTTCGGAATTTCATTAAAGTATCCTGAATTTTTAGAATCTATTTAAAATATCTATGAATTTTCAAAAGTATGGCAAATACTACCCTTATGTTAGTCATCCGGCACGTTCCATTTACATGTAACATCGCGTGAGCCTTTTCTTAAGACCCGTTTGGCGCATCTTTTTTGAAAGATGTTTTGATAATTCTGATAGTTAAAAGATGTATTGAGATTTTGTATGAAGATCTGAGTATTTTGAAACATGTTTGGCAGATGCGTGTCTTTTGTGTAAAAATAGAACGCGAAAGATGTGAGAAACTTCATTTAGAGTTTCTCGAAATCAGCCTAGAATGAGCTTTTTGTGTCTTTTTGGCATTCCATCTTTTGACTATTAGATCTTTCGTGCACCAAACGAAAATAGACCAAAAATCCGTTTTCCCAACATGTAAACTAGGGCTGTTCACGGGTTGGGTTGGGTCAGTTTAATGCGGTTTTTCCAACCGACCCAACCTGGTCAGGTTACCTGACATAGAAACCGAAACCGAAACCGACCCAGTGTTAAGCAAAACCGACCTGGTCGGTTTGAGTCGGGTTGGGTCGGTTTCGGTTCTAAGTTCATCCCTATGATAAAATCTTGCTAATTTTAAAAACAGTCATAAAGTGAACATCATTTCAGTCATCTCCTATGATAAAATTTAAATGAAAAGTTAATCACAAAAGTTGTTCATTAATCACTATTCACTAATCCAAAGTTTCTTGCAACCATTCAAAAACTAGGTGGCCTAATGGGCTTTGGAACTTCATGTTTGAACTAGGAACTAAGTCGGTTCAGTTCAGGTCGATTTTTGGTTTTCTTGTATGAAAACCGAAACCGACCCGAATCATCGATTTAAGAATTTGCACAACCCGAAACCGATCCGTACTGATGAAAACCCGACCAACTCAGATTGGGTCGGTTTGGATTGGTGGGTTTGAGCCTTCTTATGAACAGCCCTAATGTAAACAACCAAAAGACTGCACAGGCATACTAAACGGGCCCTTAATTTTTGAAAACCCAATTTTTCCCTCACCACCGACCTTAGTACCTTATCCATTTAAGGCCTTAAAAGGATTAACCCTAACCGATTATATGATTTGGGTTCTCAAAATTTGAAGAATAATCGAGGGTAAAAAAGATTTCTTTCTTTTTATCTCATTTAAAGATAAAATGTAACCAAAATTGAATTTCTAAAAGTTCAAGGGTAATTTAAACAAGTTGTGAAGTTTTAAGAAATTGTGAAATAGTTCAGGGGGGTACTTCAAATAATTAATTCGTCCAAAAATTAAATGACTGCATACGTGTAATGTACCAGTTTCCAGATTAATTTATGTATAGATGCTGCAGACTGCAGTTGGGGGAATTCTGCATCGTATGTATCCGTACTTCTCCGATAAGTTTATGATGTCTGAAAAGGTATGATATCGAAGAGTGAACGTCCTTTGCGTTTGCGGAACCAAATCATGAAACAACAACAATATCGGTATGTGTACGTAAGTGACCGGTGTGAAGCGGCCTTAACTGGGCATGGGTGCGTTATATATGATTGGGTTTCTATTAAGGGCAAATTTTGTGGTTTAATATTAATAAAAGAATATAATTAAAAAAATTTAAAAAATAGGTTAACTTTTTAAAAATAATATCAATAAAGGGTAATAATACTGTTCATCTTCTTCTTCTTGCCTTTTGTTCATCAAAGCCACCACCCGCCGCCGCCTTCACCTTCGACAACATTGCTGGAGGTGGCCGGAGGTAGAGGTGGCGACGACGGCAATGACACTAGTGGTTTCTCTGTCCAACGCCGCCACCTCTGCCTCTACCTCTAGCAACGTTGTCGAAAATGGGTGGAGACAGAGGTGGCGGGCAGAGGAATAACCACCAGCATCGTCGTCGCCACCTCTGCCTCCAGCCACCTCCGACAATGTTGCCGGAGTCAAGAGGCAGAGGTGGGCAGAGGCTTTGGCGGGCGACAACGAACGGTGGTGGCGAACGACGGCTTTGGTGAACAAATGACAAGAAGAAAAAGATGAACGGTATTTTTGTTCTTTATTGATATTATTTTTAAAAAATTAACCTATTTTTAAAATTTTTTTAAATATATTACTTTTATTAATATTAAACCCCAAAAATTACCCTTATATGCTATTACCCTATATGATCCATGATTCATGACTCATGAAAGGAGATGATGAATCCCGACGGACCCACCCCATCCATTTCCATCGTCTCAGACTCTCAATAGTGGGCCAGTGGTTGGCTGGCTGGCTACACCTTCCTTAGACTGAAAAAATGTCATCAGTTGGGTTGGGCCCTTTAGTGCTTATGAAGAGGTCTTTTATTCAAAATCCATATATAATATTAAGTCATTATATTTGTTAATTGATAAGGCCAAACTGACTCAATTAATAACTCATTTAGGAGGTTTCAAGCTACCTTGGTAAGATTAATTACTATGTTATCCAATATTTTATCATTTAATTAATTTATTCACTGAAGTTTCATTAATCTCATCCATTTCATCTGTTTTCAAACAGCCCCCAGAGATTCATTCGTCCAAATATATTGACTTTCGTTTATTTGACTATATATGTAAAATCTAGAACAACGTGATTGACAAGTGAATCCTCTAGAAAATGGAAAGCAATTTGAGTTTCTATTGACGTCAGAGCGCTATTTGGCCAAAGTTTTTCCACATGTTAATTGGAGTGATGTGGCAAGTTATGTGGACCCATCTGATGAGGTAGCAGGATTCATGTGTTCATCACTAATTGGCTCGAGTCTTTTGTCATTTCGGCCACCAATTTAATTTCATGTTAATAAAACAAAATAAAATAAAGAAAGAAAGAAACAAACAAGTTTCTTCTGTGTTAAGACTTTAGAGTCATAGCTTGCGTGTTTGGGGTTTGAAAGAAAAAGTAGAGAAATGAAGATAAAGGTAAGGAAACTTACTGCCTTAAGGTCTTGACAGTGTATTTGACTTCATAAAGATTGTATGAATCTTTTAACCTTTCTAGCTGTGCTATTTTGATTGTTTTCTTTCCCTTTTTTTTTTTTTGTTGAAACCTCAGGCTTAACTACTTTGATAGCTAAATAGTCAATGAATCCTATATAAAATAATAAATATAATATTGTGGTCTATCTTCTGTTAATTAATAATTAATTTGTTTATATTATAGCATATTAAATCTAATCACCTTATATAAAAAGCAGAATAAAAACTTAGACGAGTCATGATTTCTCAAGGTACTTTTGCCCATTCAGTTATTGTTTATTCGTCTCAATATATTTTCCTTTGAAGTAAATAATCAATAGATATTATAATTGATTATTATTACCAATTTTTTGTTGTACTTCTGCTTTAAAAAGCTAAAAGCACACTTAAAGGTTGGGTTGTCTGATTTAAAGAATTTCAATTATATTTGGCTCAGCTTAGGGTTTGGGCCCATTAAAAAGTTGACAAATTTCTAACCCAACCCAAGTTGCGCCATTTAGAAAATACAATTTTTTTCATTTGATATTTTCTACTGAAAACTAGTATTTAATGTATGAATTAAAAAAAAGATGATGATATGAACCGATTTAAATGAAAATTTTGAAGACAAAGCTTTGATGGGTGTAATTGAGCCGAGTATAAGGCTGTTTAAGTTCGAACTAACTCAAAACTTGAAATTCAACTTGAGCTTGATTGAGTTTCAAGTTTCTAGCTCAGACTCGACTCTTGTCAATACTTCAAGCTATTCGAGCTTGGTTAGACTCAAGCCAGTTATAAATAAATTACTATTAAAAATTATATATATTAAAAAATTATAGATAAATTACTATTATAAATATTATAAAGGAAATATATTATGAAAATTGATTATAATTTTATTTGTATTTATATTATAAACATAAATACATTAAAAATAGTATTTTATTATGAACTTGATTAGGCTTGCGAACCACTTGAGCCAAGAACTGCAGAAGCTCAAACTTTTGAGTCAAGCTTGACTCGAACTTTATTACTTTAAGCTGAGTTTGAGTATTTAGCCAGTTGAGACTGACTAGCTCACAGGGCTTAGCAAAAATTGCATTATTGATGTAGTAGCAACTAGCAAATTGATGCACTTGATTTCTGCAACTTAACTATCTTGCATTCATTAATATTGTCTGGATGTAAAATCGAGATCTCAACTTAAAATTTGCTTACTTTTCTTTGATCCAAATTTCATAAAATATACATTCTTACTATCATGTGCAACCAATCACACCTTTTGCTGCAGGGAAGGTTTTGCCTGGTTTTTAATATCAAATGATGCCTACAGTTTATAGCAAATGCCCAGCTTCTTAAGTCTCACTTATTCCCATTCTATCAATATATATATATATATATATATATCCAGACAAAAAAGGGCTTATTTATAAAAAAGTTAAAAAAAGGCTTGTTTTGGTTTATTGTCGATCAACGAGGGCTGTTATCCAATCCAACGACGACTGGCATTGGATGAAGGCCTTTGGTCAAATAGAAAATAGGGGCTATTTTGTCAAAAAAATAAAAAAGGGTATAAGAATCACATTCCTGGGGAGCATATGGGGGATTCCTATTTTACCTAGAATGGAAATCCCATTTTGATCAACCAAATGGTTGGAATCGGAATGGGCTATTCCATTCCAATTCCGATTCCAGGTGCCTATCCCTTGAGTTCACATCTCCCCCCCACAACACCTCATAGCACATTCCCACCGTGTGTATTGGGAATATTTCCCGATGATGACTGATATTATCATCGGGAGATATTGCCAATACACAAAGGGGATGTGCTGTGGGGCGGAGATGTGATCATTTATTCCTTATTCCTTGTGCACCTTGAAAATGACTAGAAAACATGATGTTTCGTAAATAGGCCTTATCCATGTGGCCTTCGATTCGTTCCTAGAAGGCTCCCTCCTTTATTAATGTTCTCTTACTACTGTCCTAACTCATCACTCTCGCCGTACTTCATTTTGACTAACAAAAATCCTAGTTGGCAAGCCCTTTTGATCCCACTCCAGCCGGCTCAAAGGTACCCCATACTTTAGGGGTACTGACAGATAGGTACCTTGAACATTTAATTGCAACACTTGAGTATCTTGAATTTTAAAAAATAGACACTTGAGTATATCCTATAGTATTTTTGAGATCATTCTATCAAGTAAAATGATCACCAAAGAATGCTATTGTTAGAAAATTTGAGTATATTGTTTTCTGTCCATGTGAGAATGTCATTGTGGGGAGATGTTCGGTTACCTGAGAATGATCTCAGAAATACATAAAAAAGGGTATTTTTAACATTTTGTAACATTTAATTGATGGAATACTAACAGATAGATCTAAGTGTATTTTTTAGAGTTCAGGATACTCAAGTGTTGCAATTAAAAGTTCGGAATACCTATGTGTCACTACCCCCAAAGTACATGGTACTATATGTAATTTACCCTTATATTGGGTTGGATAGATTGAACCAATATTGGATCCATTGATAGAAGATACGAGTACAGGTGTCAACCAAGTGTTAATGTGAGCAGGTTCAGATTGGATTTGCTCGCATATGTTTTTCTGGTATCATGTTTTTTCTGTTATCATAGATTTTCCCAACCATAAATTTATGGAATGAAAATCATTAGGCTACGTTTGGATGGAGTGTAAAACCCGATTTGATGTATTTTTACACTCCGATTTAGTCTTGTGACCATTTGGATGGAGTGTCAAAATACACCGAAGCAGTTCAACTTTTGTATTTATAGATCTAACCGGTTTTCATTTACATTAGTGTATTTTTGTATTCACACCTCAAACAAACAAAGCCTTAATGACAACTAACAAGATCATTAAAAGCAAAAAGCATTATATAGCCCCTTGAAGACAAACGAAATAGACAAATAAATACCCTATAGATAAATAAAATAAAATGAGTATCCATAACTTCATACACTAATTTTTTGGTTGACACCCCATAGGCATATATGTGGCTGTGTATTAAGATAAATAGATTATGATATTATGTAGAGGAGCTATAACCTATAATGATAGAATCGGATTGCTCAAAGGTCCTAATCTGAAGTAAAATAAGGTTGACAAAAAATCAACCCTAATCCAGTCGTCAATCCCGACCCAATGAGACCATATTTCTTAGGTTTATGTTGTAGAGAACTTTTGGTGGTCATTGATTTGCAGTGCCAATAGGCTTATAGGCAGGTCACAATTATCCATCATTCAACATTCGATGTTGACTGCTTAAAAATAGAGTTCAATCAATGAATTGGACCTCCATTTACTGGTCAGAGTCGGACTGAACTATTGACTGGGTTTCCCCGGCCCATTTATTCCAAGCCAAAGTGATGAAAATACATTGTTAAACAAAATAAAAAACAAAACAGGTGATTTACAAAAGCTCGTGCCATTAAGCCATAGAAATTAGACATTTATCTTAGGGTCATTTACTACAAGTCTACGAACACTCCCTATAGTTTCTTGAATTTATTGAAACCTATTCATAGGTTTTCATTTTACTAAATACACCACCTATAGTTTGTATCCTATTTATTTTGTCTTTTGAAAATAATAACATTATCACCTAAACTGAGTGAAAAATATTCAAAGGCATGTGCCCTGATTGTTTATTTGAAAATTATCCTTAATACTTCTTTGTAAAATAAAATTGACCAAATAGAGACAAATAAGGTAATTGTTTATATTTTTTATTAGGGGTAAAAATGATATTTTAAATTTTATTTTTTTATTAAATTTATTCAAATGAACATTAGGATCAAAACTATTATTTTCTACTGTCATTTCAATAAAAATATCGATTAAATTAATTAATTTAAAACTATAAAGGGTGTTTTAGTAAAATACAAATTATACGATAGATTTTAGTAAATCCATAAAACTATAGAAGGTGTTTAAGTAAATTACCTTTTATTAAATTAAGATTTAAAAAAATAATAAAGAAAAAACAAGATGTGGACTTTACTTTGATTTCCTTTGTTTACCAACCCACTATTTGTTAATTTACTTGAAATTTTTATCAGAAAAACGTAAAGAATCCGGATGGTAAAACGTATAGCATCCGTTGTTTCTTTGTGTATATTCAAATCTAGCGCACTGGAGTCTGGAAATTTTGGATGGCTCGGCTCTCATCATCGTCATCAAGCTGAATTGACCGGACGTCGCTCCGCTGATGCCACCCTCATGGGCCATGGCAACTCAGGTCCTCAGTCGCAGCAGCAAAAAAAAACAATTGCACCGCCTAGTTTAGGTGGCCGACTACTACGAACCGAAAACCAAAGAAGTCAAAGCAATTGAGGAGAGGCAACAAAAGAATAAGAATGCGATATCATTCTCAATTCTCATCAAGAGCTTAGCGACCCAAGCGTCCATGTGGGTCGGTATATGTCACCTCAGGTACCTGTATGCATGGTCCATGTGTTGGGATTTGAAAAGACATTCTTGGGTCCCCCTTCAACCGTAGGACGCCAATACTTTTGACTTGTGCCCAAAGTTGGGGACCATGCGGCTTGCTGTTGCGGGCCGTCGATCAAAATTCAAAATTCAAAAGGATTCTTGGGTTCCGTACGTGTGATGCACGTAGACTTGTTCATGGGCCGGCCCGGCCCATGGACGGGCTTGAACACGCAAATGAGCCCGCAGGTTTGATCTTGGGCCAAAAAGCCCGGTCAGCAATAAATTCGAGCCGGGTTTGAAATTTGCCAAAATAGCTCGGCCCGGCCTAACTTATAGACTAAATCCAAAAATCCTAATATCCTAATCTTTCTCATTCATCTATTTCCACATTTCCTGTTAGTCGAACTGCCCAGTGCCGAACCTCTCTTCTCTTCACATCCTCATACTATCAAGCAGCCGCAGAACCAGCGAACATTCGCCAGCGCAACAACTCCGGTAGACCGGCGGTGAGTCTTTTTTCTCTCTCTCTCTCTCTCATACACGAACTGACTCCTCTTTTCACTGTCAAAATCGCATCTCATAGGCGAACTGACTCCGGTAGACCGGCTGGTGAATCCTCTCTCTCTCTCTCTCTCTCTCTCTCTCACACACACACACACACACACGCGCGAACTCAACACTAGCGAACACAATCACCGGCGGTGAGTTTTTTCTTCTTTTAGGTCGAGTTTCGGGCTTTTTATTAGGGCCGGGCTCGGGCCGATGTTATAGGCCCATTGGTTGGTCCGGGCTTGGGCTCGAGCCTAACAAAATCATGTTTATGAAGAGTAAAAGCTCGGCTCGAGCCCGATCCATGAACAGGTCTAGATGCACGATTTTTTTTCCTTGAACAAAGTAGAAGTGGAATTAGTCTATTAGAATGGAATTAATTCAAAATTGATTTTAATTCCTTATTAATTATTTTAAACTTTTATTAATATAATTATCTTTAAATAGAATTTAAATTAATAAAAAATAATTTAAAATTTTAAACTACCCTTACATCTATAAAAAAAGTGGAATGGACCATTTGCTTTTTTATTTTTCTTAAGGCTACGTTTGAAAACGATGCAAATGGAGTGTAAATCCCGGTTCATGGTAAATTTGCACTCTAGTTCACTTTTGCTTGTGTTTGACAACATTACATTTATGCATTGACAAATGACAGACCAATGCATATTTACATTGATAAAAAAATGTAAAAGTACATCAATAAGAAAGAAGTAAATTTGCATTCATGTGGTTTTTTGATAAAAAAAAAGCATATACTTTATTAGAACTCATGTTTGCATCCATTACAGCTAAAAGTCTGTTTGGTAAAAAGTAAATTTGTCAGTGCAAAACTAACCCAATTTTGTATTTTATATGAACCGATTTACACTCTACATATTTGCATCATTTTCAAACACAGCCTAAGGCTCAGTTTGGAAGGAGTACTAATACAAATATTTAGAGTGCAAAATCTTATATTTTGTATCATTTTGTATGTATTAACACTGTACCCATTTGCATTTATATTTTTTCCAAACTGAGCCTTGGAAGGAGTACAAATACAAATATGTACATTTTGCATTATTTTGTATGTATTTGTACTGTACATATCTGTATTTGTACTCTTTCCAAACTGAGCCTAACTAATAAAATATCCTTATTTTCTAATTTGAATCCTCGATGTTGTAAGAGTAAAATCGTAAATTTAATTAATAATTATCATTTCATCATATCCCTTCATATTAAGTCCCATAACTAATTTATTGACTCCCATTTCACTTATTAAATTCTATATTTAAGGTACTTTTGTTTCTCACCATTAAATTCTACAAATTTAATTTATAACCAATAATTTTAACTTTATAAAAGCCTATATTTTTTTTTTCTAATTTAAGGTACCTACCCAAATATTTGTGTTTTACTAATTAAAAGGTTTCCTATATATAGTTGGTAACTGATTTACATAATTGATCCTCCTCCGTTAGATGGAAGTGGAAAATGATGTTTTAAACATAGTGTCCACTCAAATGAAGTTAATTAAAAGGAAACCCAACTATGACACATAAACATGGATCATGAAAAAGAGACGCCGTAATGAGCTTATAGTTCTAATTGATGCAACCCAACTATGACCCATAAACATGGATCATGATCCCCATGATTGACATATCTTCTTCATCTTAAGTTCGGTGTACATTATTTACATTCTAAATCTCTTATTATCAGACAAGACAAAGACAAAAATGCGTAGTAGTTCAGAAAATGGGACCCCTAAAGAATCTTTTACTCAAACTTCAGAAGTCCATACGGCATGCGTTAATTGTTATAGATGAAGCAATGAACCCCATGTGATGATGCTAGCTAGCAATATGGAATCTGGATTAGTATATGACTGACGCATGCTTCCAAGTTCCGACCCAATTTACGTCTGTCTACCTTGTTTCAAGTCCGACCCTTTTAACCCAACAAATCAATATATTAGCTAGATCAGTAAATTAATCCTTGGTAGAGTCATGAGTCATCCCTAGGTTTAACCATGACCAAAATTTCCTTTTGGCGTTCTGGGGTGGGGGTGGGGGGGAGAGAGTTAACCGTAGTCGTTAATGGCGGATTATGAAAAAGAGAAAGGCGAAAATCTTCTGAAAAACAATGGAGATGTTTATCTATCTATAGTCAGTACACGTATTAGATGATGGGGAAGAGTGTAGGCCTGAGGCGTTTAAGGGTTCACAAATAAAAGGAGGCTTGGAAGGCCTGGGGATTTCCAAATCTTTTCGTTTGATCATTTGGATTACCTCTGTCATTTCAGGGCGCAACATCAGAGATTCTTGAGTGCACAGAAGACCCACTTGAACAATCCTTGTGACTTCTTCTATGTCTTCAATCTCCAGGCTCTCATCTATGATTTCTGATACCGTATTCGACTGAAAGTGCCGCCATGCCTGTTTTAAGAGATGGGTTCACGTTCACCATATATGAAATGAAACATATTCATATATATATATATATATATATATATATATATATATATATATATATATATATATATATATATATATATTTAAAATCTATGTAAATTAATGCAGAAACACAGAAATATCTGAAAACATTGTTAATGGGATTTACACAGGTAACTAGGGTGTCGAGGGAATTATCTGGCTGGAATTTGTTATTCTGAATTCCACCGACGATTTCCAGTATCAGAATTCCAAAGCTGTACACATCTGCTTTGTCTGTTAGAAGCCCACGAGTAATGTACTCAGGAGCCATGTATCCCCTTAAAAAAAAAAAAAAAAAAAAACAGAAAACTAAAAATGTTAAAACCCTCCAAAATGGTTTTAAACATTTAATGAAATCTGGAGATTCATCAGCTGATGCTAAGACTAATTGGGGATTCTTGTGTTAAGAAAGCCCATGTCTCAAGCTAGCCCTTGCTAGAATAATTGAAAAGAAAACTAATACTTACAATGTGCCTGCAATATTAGCAGAGTTCTCGGTGGTCTTTTCAGTAGTAGTGCTGCAAAATCTAGCTAGACCAAAATCTGCAATCTTGGGTCTATAACGCAAGTCTAGCAAGATGTTACTTGCCTTGACATCTCTGTGAACAATCGTCACATCACACCGTTTGTGAAGATATTCTAGGCCCTCAGCTGTTCCCATGATTATATTCAGCCTTTTGTTCCAGTCCAATTCTTTCTTCTTTTCTGGGTCTGCCTTCCATGGATATATATATATATATATATAGGAATTAGGAGGAGGAAATCATTCATAACTCAGAAAATTTTCACACAGATGCATATATACATGACATGAATCTAGGAATCTCCTACTATTTGTGCATCTATTTACACATTTAAATGTCCATTAATAATTCAGTCATTCCAAGAGGAACCCAATAAAAGAATAAAGCAGAATTATCAAGTAACCTTTTTCTTTTTTTAATTAAGTAGTTTCATTTCCATTTTGATTAACATTAATTAGAGCTTTAGCTAAATTTGGTTTCTATTTTAGTATTAGAGTTTAGGGTCTCTAGATAAAATGTGTAGGGTCAATTATTCAAAAAAAAAAAAAAAACTAATTTTATGTTGTGGTGACCCGTACGTACTTCCCCATCATAGCTCTCTCTTGCTTACCAATTTAACCTTTTCTTTTATCTGTAAGATTAGTCTGAGTTCTGTTACTTATAATGAGCTCTTGCTTACCAAATATGTAACAATCGAGGCTTTTGTTAGGTACAAATTCGTAAATAAGGAGACTAACTTCGTTGGTGATGCAGAAACCCAGGAAACGAGCCAAGTTCCTGTGGGTTGCCCGACTAATGATGTTAATCTCATTGTGGATCTCCTGATTACGATTGAAGTAGTTCACATACAGCCGCTTGATTGCTATTTCCCTACCGTCTCCTAGAGTTCCCTGCTTATTGGAAACACAACACAGACAACAACTAGTGTTAAGACTTGAGATTTATAAGTTAAGTTTTGCTGACATTAATTAGCATGAAATTAAGAATTAATTAGTTAATACCTTGAATACCTCTCCATATCCTCCATTACCAAGTTTGTTAGCTTGACTGAAGTAGTCTGTTGCCTTCTCCAAGGTCGAGTACTTGAAATGCATGGTCCTCGCGAACATTGAAGTCTCCACCACGTCCAATTCTTAATAGTTTTATTACAAATTAATGAAATGGGGATGAGGAGCACAAACGAAAAGAAAACATCTAGAAATTGAAAAAGTGACTTCTCTGTCTGTCAACTATGATCTGATCGGTTTTCATTATGAGAAACAAAGACTACTGAAGCTTGAATTAATTAATTTATGGTGTGGTGCTAAGATTGATTAATTAATTGTTACCTGCTTTCCTTCTTCTCTGCCTATGTAGACCTTTGTAGATGACATCACCCAGGCAGATCCCCACGAAGATAGAGAGTATGCAGACAGTAGCAAAAACAAAAACGAAGGTGGTGAATGAAAAAAGAGATCCTACAAAGATCAAACACAACATTATTGAACAAAATCTTCTGATCTAGCTGCTTATAGTTATATATATACTTAATTAGGACGTATATAATTAATCACGTAAGACTTAGGAGGGAGGGGGCCGGGTTGCTAGTTCTATGCTTCTAGCTACGTATATACGACGTACGACTTACCTTTTCTTGAGAAGAGATCTTCGTTGTCGTTCAAAAATTTATAATCGGAGTATCTTAAGAAGCAGCCAGCATCAACTGCACGGCCTTCCGTCGACGGCAGACAAGTGAGGATGTTGGTTGCAGCGTTTTGCAGGCAAGACAAGCAGGACTCCTCATTCAGCGTCTTCCAGCAATTTGCAAGTGCAAATACTGATCCAGAGCCCCATCTCTCAGATCCGTCTCCATACCCATGGTTGGTAACTGCTATCTTCACCACTCTATCGAGCAGTAGCTTGATGGTGGCGTTAAAATCTATTGGCGTAGTAGACTCCGTCATTCCGCATACCTGTTTCACCATTCAATTACAGGAATATAATCAATATATTTATATATGTATCGTATGTATATGCGAATGTGGTTAATATATATAAGAGGATTTGATGGAGGAAATTAAAGAAAATTGTTACGTACTGAGGAGTCTGAGGGTAAGACGCTCTCGTTGAAAAAATCGTAACTGTCGAACCTGGCGAAACAACCGTCGAGATAAATGCGTCCGGCGGTCTTGGGGAAGCAACCCGGGAGGAGGGTGAGGCAGAAGTTGGTGCAGATGACGCAGTCGTCGTATGTTAGGTCGCCGTGGCACTGAGCCATGACATAGATCTGCTGTAGGCCTTCTCCCACGACCGCTGTCCCAAAACCATTCATGTAAATTTCGTCTTTGATTATTTTCAGAGTCTTTGTGAATTCATCGACGTACAGCCTGCTATCGTTTGATGTCACATTTCCACAAATCCTTGCGACGATATCAGTTCGAGGGTTTGCCTTCGTTACCAGCTGTTTCAACAATGGCATGAAGAGGAGGATGTAGATCAGCCGAGTTTCCATCGATATCACATGAGGCCCAGACAGAAACAGACGTACAGATGCAGAAAGGAACAACAACTAATGGAGATGATCGTTTATCCTTCTTCTTCCCATTATTATTTTTAGTTTACTCATTTGTGGTGTTTATTTATCCATCTAAACTAAATATCCTAAGTATTAATTCTTTCTTAACTTAAACGGCTGGACGGGATAATTAAGGGGGTGTTTGTTGATGTGAATGGTTTTGTTTTCTAAAACAAAATAGTTGTATGCCATGTCAGCAAAACAATACATTCTTGATGATGCGTTGTGTCACTTGTTTTTTGTTTTATAAACTAAAACAAAAAAAAGTATGAATTATTTAAAATGTAATCCAAATGTGAAATGTGATGCAACTGGGGCCCAATCAAAATCTTCAAAACTTGAGAATGTAGAAAATAATTGTTGTGCGCTACTGCTATTTTAATATTCAGTAGTTGATGATTCGATGTCTTCACATTATTAACACTATTCTAGCCACGTGGAGGAAGATGTGGCAAGTAAGAGTCTACGATTTGGCAGAAAAGTAACCTTCTAGATCGGCGATCTATTGGGGATAGTATCGAATCTTTGTCCTCAAAAATTTCAATAAAGATCAGGCAATCTGTTTGGTTTTCGGTGCGTGCCAGACTGCCGTGCTTTGAACCTTGCGTAGTGTCCACGTAGCAAACCATTAAGCTTGTTTTAGCCTTTTGATTGCTCCATCACACCCATAAATTCATCACTCTTTTATAAGGGGCAAATTTCTTAAGAGTATTAATTAAAAGTAATAGGAAATTGATTAACTCTACAATTGACATCATGTCATATTTGTTATTTATTATTTATCAAATTTTTAAAATCAAGCAAGCGCCCGTCATTTTCTCCGAAGCTGTATGCGTCTACACTCTACAATATTGGAGAAATGTCCAGGCAAGCTGGTGTGCTTCCGTGAAAAGCTATTGGTGAGACATTTAAGGTGGTGGCTTTTTTGGTAGGATGGCAGACACCAGGAGGGTGTTTGGAACTGTATGTGCGCGTTTATTAAATAAATACTGTTATATGGGCGTTATTTCAGCATTTGCCCTATTATCTGAATTTGTATGTATAGAAATTTGTAAAATTAAGTTTCGGTTTATGTGGGAAGCTTTATTTTAGTGCTTCCTCCAACATGTAGATTTTATTCACTATTTTGTTGATGTGATGCCTATTCACACCTAAGTATTAATAAACGGATTTATTATTGTTTTTCTTAATTTTCTAAACAAATCAAATACAAAATATTTAGTAAATAAGCATTCACTGTTCCAAACAAATAAAATACAAAATGTTGAATTAAGCTGTCCAGTTCAAGTGGGATGGAGGGATCGACGTTGGGGTTTTCATTGAAACAATTTGGGTTGCTGGTAGGGGTGTACATTTGGTCAGTTCAGTTCAGTTCAAACCCATGAACTAACCAACTATTCAGCTTGGTCATATCCCACAACCGAACCAAATCGGTTTGATTTTTTGACAATTTAAAAAACAAAAGAACTCGGTTTTTGAGACAGGGGGAAAAGGGAAAAAAAATCAAATCGGCAACTCCAGTCTAATTGTACTCTTTTGAGTTTTCCAAATTGGCAAATCCTAGTATTTACTATGTAGTATCACACTCCTGTAGTCCCACTATTAGTTATTAATTATTAATTAATTTAAAGTAGTGTTTTTATTTATTATTGATACTAATTTCATTTGGACCCAAAGCCCAAAGTGGTTCACTGGCTCTACAGTTCCGTTGTATTAAACTCTTATATACATACAATTATATATAGTATAGTAATTCAGTTTTCGGTTCGGTTCGGTTCGGTTAATTTTTGTAAATAAATCCAATCAAAACCGAAAACTGATTTTTTAACACATCAAAAATCGAAATTTGGTTTCTAATTCAAATTTGAACACCCCTAATCGTTAGAGACTATGTATTTAGTAAACTGGTATATTATGCTAACCTGGAAGATAATATTGGATTTTCAAAATGTTTTATGTGTCGTGTGATGTCACATATGTATAGATTGTGATATAATATTAACGAACGCTAACGATAGAAGTAGAACTAAACCATATAAATTAAAATTCTAAAAGAGTATAACATCCCGACGCACATTCACATTGGAAATGTTTCTTCTACTTTTTTTTTTTTTGTTAAATTCCAAACTGAAGTTCCTGCCCACTACTCTCCATCCGCCTTAAATTGCAAGATACCTGTAATTTCATGTAGAATTTTAGCTTTCAGGATATCCCATCACAAATAATAGAAAGATTCTTATTTCTTAATTAAGCAGTGCATATCTCTGGGTTGGGACTTTTCTTTATTTCTTTTTCTTTTTTTTTTTCTTGTTCTCTATCAAATAACGATCGATATGATGCAAGACCAACCCCGCAATCTAATGCGTGATTAGTCATTTCCGATTCAAAGAAACATTGCGTGAATTGCTTTTAAAGAAAATATATAATATATAATTATATATCAACCAAACCAATGGATGATGAAGATTATCCTTTTAAATTTTGGCAAATAAGCTGCAGATCATCGTGGCAGTGGGCTCCACGAATTTGTCGGTCCTAGATTCGGTACTGGGATCAATATTACTTAATTACCATCTCAGTTTCAATTCCCTACAATGCATCGATCCGTCACAAATCCCAGATGTGGTGTATGGAGTATGGTGATTCAGTATTTCGATACAACTCCCGTAAATGCAAGCAACAATTAACTCTAAATAATCAAAACAATATAATTTTGAAATTGAAGAAAAATATAGTTAACTTTTTGCACTAATTTTCTTTTAATTTCTGAAATTATATTAACTGATGTTGCTTAATCCGAGGTGGTGTGAAATGAGGAGGGCAACCTGATAGTCCTTGCTAGCAGGGTGGTGCCGAGTTACAAGAACGAGGCCATGCTGCAAGACCTATGATCAAGAAAGGAGAAGTTAGAGGCCCGAGGAGTTATCCCTGCGTTAGCACTCCGGCACTCAAGTCAGTAGAAGGTGGTAGATGGTCGGGCCGAGCTATAAAGATGTTGGTCCGAGCAGAATAGCAGTATGGGTGTCAGAAGTTGGAATCCCTTACCTTGAGCATGGAATACCTTCTTATAGTTGTGGACCCATGCCCTGGTCAGATCAATCTCCCGGGGTTGTCGAGATGAGGTGAGTCGTCGAGGTATTTGGGACAGAGTCCTAATCCCCGGCAGAGTTGTCTTCCTTACTCATCTTTATTCGTAGTTATGCTTATCCGCACCACGAGTAACTGACGTGGCTGAGGGGATAAGATGAGGGGCCACAGTAATAGTTGTAGCCCGGCCAAGGCCGTGGAATGAGTGTGTGTTGCGGAGCTCGCCGAGCTATGCTGATGTGGCTGGACTAACCGGGCAATGACTGGTTGGCCACGTGTCTCACTGGACCAGCTTAGCCATGACCCGAACACCACTCCCCCAGTTCTGATGTCGAGGCATGAGGTGTTCGGTCGAGGTGTAGCGCGGCATGACACCTTGTTCCTCAGTTGAGGAATTCCAAATCGAGTTCTAGTTGAAGTATGGATGAGTGTCGGGTCCACTTGATGTTCCTTGGTGTTTGCTAGAATGTGAGATCTACGCAATGTCGGCTGTGGCCAGGGAGTCCTTCAATCGTCGGCGGCAGAACTCTAAGAATTCTAACTTCGGAATCCGAACACCACTCCCCCAATTCTAGAGCCGAGGAGGAGGAGGAGTGCTCGGCCAAAGCGTTGCACGGTCGTGTAGCTCGACAGGGCACCAAGGTGTCAAGATGAGTTTCGGGGTTTGTCTTTTTGAGGGAGCCGAGGAAGGGCTCTTTGTTCCTCGGCTGAAATGCTATGTGGTCACTTAGCTCGGCCGGGTGTCGAGGAAGGGCTTTCTGATTCCTGGTGAAGGCCAAGCTTCGGTGTTGAGGCTACTGTAATGCTCAGACATGGCGTGTCGAGGAAGGGCTTTCTAACACCGGTGGAGGCCAAGCTTCAGTGTTGAGGCCACTGTGATGCTCGGCCATGGTGTGCCAAGGAAGAGCTTTCTAACGTCGGTGGAGGCTGAGCTTTGGTTTTGAGGCCACTGTGATGCTCGACCATGGTGTGCTAAGCTCCAAAGTCGGGGGTTTAACTCGGCCAGGTGCCGAGGAAGGCTCCGCTGCGTCAGTGGAGGCCGAGCCTTGGTGTTGAGGCCATTGTGATGCTTGGCCATGGTGTGCCAAGGAAGGGTGTTGAGCTGTCTGTCCTTCGGCTGAGGAACTTGCTCTTAAAATTTCGGAATCCAAACACCACTCCCCCAGTTTCGAATTCGAAGAGTGAAGTGCTCGACTGAGTTATAGCGTGGCCTCCTTTGGTCTGTGTCCTGAGGAGATCCGAGGAGTTAATTGGACCGGTGGTCCTGGGTGAACCCTGGGCTTCCGTGGTGTCGGTTGGACCGGTGCTGAAGGGCGAACAGGGGCAATTAATGCTCTGAACGTTGCTTGTCAAGGTCGTCGCTTCGGTTCTCGAGGCCTTGCGCATGTGGTAAAAATCGCGTTGATTGGTCTTCCCGAGCTTCATTAGGGCGGCGGTTGATCTGGCTTCGATTTGCGCTCCTGGGGGTTATAAGAAGGGGTGGACGGGCATATCTCCTTTGCCATTTGCAAGGGAAGTTGCCTAGATTGCTTGGCGAGGTGTTGTTGGTGTTGCTCGGACTTTGCTCTTGTTCCTCAACTCTAAGTTCAGTAAGATGTCTTCCTCATCCTCCCATTGTTCTTCTGCTTCTAGTTCTTTGGGTTCTAGTGAGTCTAACTATGAGCCGGAGGTTGGGGATTTCGAGGCTGCCGAGGTTGCTCCCTCTGGGGTAGAAGTTGAGTTTCCCTTGCGATCTAGTCGTCGGTTCGAGACCATGCCTTGCGTCTTGACCCCTGGGGATATAGCTCAGATCCGAGCTATGTACGATATCCTCGAGGAATTCAGGATGAGGTGCCCGCAGCTCGACGAGATGGCGATAAATGCTCAGCCCGACAAAATTTGTGTTCACGAGAGTAGCTTGGACGTCGGGCTGGGATTTCCTCTGCCTGAAGGGATCGTCGGGGTGCTTGAGTGGTACCGAGTATTGCAAGTGCAGCT
The DNA here is from genome assembly GCF_000365185.1 of Nelumbo nucifera. The sequence continues at coordinate 8,538,497 of NW_010729081.1, forward strand.
GATGCCGAACTCCTTTAGGTTTTTGTTCGTTCTTATGTCGTACTGCGCGGTTCGCAATATCGAGCTGACCCTTGGCATAGTGAGCTTCCTCCTTTAATTAAAGCATCACCAGCAGGGGGTATTACTACTTTTTGATTAGGAAGAACGTCTGGGTGTTAGTCGGAGCCCCCGATTCTGTGAAGCATTGGAATGAGACTTTCTTCTTCATGCATTGTCTTGGGGGGTTCCCCCTTTCTACTACGCTACAGGTGCTGAGGATGAAAGAACCCCAACCTCTGTGGTTAGCGCTCACATAGGAGGAGAGGTCAGCTCTGAGCATGATTCACGAGATAGATGTGATAGCACATACATGCTCAGAGATGTTGATGCTCGCCGGGTTGATGCAAAGGGTAGTCGGGTTGTACTTATTGCTTTGATTCCGCGATGCAGGTGTGGAGATGGCAACCTAGGAAGAAATTATCCGCCGCATGAGAGAGAACCGACAAAGGCAGCGCCGGGTTGGTGCACCACCATAGGACCGCCCCGAGGTGGTCCCTCCTCCTAGGTCTTCTGAGAGAGCGCCCCATCGCCACAAAAGAGTTAGGTAGCGGGGCAATGATGACGAGGACATCGCCGTCGTGGATCCTGAGGAGGTTCGTACATTACCGAGGAAGTAGCTTGGATATAGACATGCCACGTTGGTCGGTCCGTACTAGGGACGGGCTAGAGACCCCAGGAGTTCCCGAGCAGCTGCTTCGAGGAATGATGATGGCGTACATTATCGAGGAAGCCACGAGCATTGGAAGTAGTGCCCTGAAATGTTTGCTTATTCAAGCTGCGGCTCAGATTAGCTCGTATTCATTCTTGTTGCTTTTAAGTAGATTTTTTCATGCTAAGGATACTTCTAATGTTCACAGAACGTGTGCTTGGAAATAGCTCTCGTTGACCACCTCCGACACTTGCATGGACTGTACGAGGTGGAGCATTCCGAGTACTTTGATAAAAGGCTCAGTTACACCAGCTTCGGGCGGCAAGGGGATGATCAGCCGCGTTAGAGATGGTCGCCGAGCTAAAGGCATAGTTGGCTGAGCAGGCGGGTGTGGTGCGTAGCATGAGGCATGAGATTTCCGAGCTAAAGGCAGAGAGGGAGCGGCTGAGGCAGGAGGTGGCCGAGGAAGCAGTGGATCGGTATAAGGCCTCGGTGGAGCTTCGGCAGGATATGGACCAGTATGCCTCGACTTCCTTTGAAGCTGGATTCAATGTTTTCCATAGGAGGGCTCTGCGTCACTGCCCAGAGTTAAGTGAGATTGCCCGAACTTGGGAGCCGTATGACTTAGACACTCCACCTGCTTCGAACAATCTTATCGATGTGGAAGCCAATAGGGACTACGATGGTGAAGATGGTGAGGGCGGTGACGAGGCCATTGATCCCCCTGTCGAGGATTGAAGAGCTGCGGGTTCCTCTGTTTTTCTTGTTCTTGTAATGGCTCGGTATGCCGAGCTTTAATTGCTATACTTATTGCTTAACTTAATGAAAATCTTTTGTTCTAAACTCGTGTGTATGCTTTTTTTTGTGTTCCTCGGCCTTGCCTTGATCGAGATCTTCAGTCTCCGTCTAGTGAGGCTGGAGTATATTCCGAGCTCTCATCTCTAGGATGTTCAGTTTCTGGTCTCGGGAGCGTTTGGGGCCCTTCGAGGGATAGTTGTTGCTTAGCTAGCTCTTGACTGACTATTAGTCAGTGAGTGAGTGAAGTTTGATGACCGCCTTCGGGCCTTGGTGGGCGGGGACATTCCTCTCCACCTTAGGCTCGACCGTCAACAACCAAGTCGAATTACTTGGTCAGCAATGCGCTGCCAAGCTATGCATGAGGGGCTCAGGCCGTTTCAAAGATCAGCTGAGTCAGTGAGGTGCGACGAGCTACGCATGTGTCACTCGACGGTGTAGCACGGTTGTGTAGTGTGGCTCTATGTGCGTACAGTGGTGTGTGTGTGTGTGTGTGTGCAAAGTGTAGGACAATCGGGTGTGTAGCTTGAATTAAACACTTTGCATTAGTCACCAAACTATTAATAATACATCCAAAGATTCCCTGTTTTCCAATTTCTCAATATTGGTTGTCTATCAAGGTCTTCGAGTTTGTTGGTGCCCGGCCCAAGAACCTTGGTGACTCTGTATGGCCCTTCCCAATTTGGCTCGAACTTGCCTTCCCTGGGTGCGGGTACGATGGCTTTGCGGAGGACATGGTCGCCTGTCTTGAACTCGCGTCTTCTGACTTTGGAATCATAGTACTTCGTCACCCTCTACTGTTATGCCACCATTCCTACATGTGCTCGGTCTCGGGCTTCTTCCACTAAGTCCAACTCCGTGCGGAGGTCCTCGTCGTTCGGGTCTTCATCAAAAAACTCGGTCCAGAAACTCGGAGAGCCTATTTCCATAGGCACCATGGCCTTGGCCCCGTAGGTTAGGCTGAAGGGTGTCTCTCCGGTAGTCATCCGTAGAGTAGTCCTATATGCCTAGAGTACGCTCGGTAGTTCCTCGACCCACCTTCCCTTGGCCTGATCCAACCGAGTTTTCAGGCCGTGTAACAAGGTTCGATTGGTTACCTTGGTCTGCCCATTGCTCTGGGGTCGATATACGGTAGTGGTTTGATGATCAATCCTTAGGTCGGTGCAGAGAGCTTTGAACTTTCGGTCGGTGAATTGCGTCCCGCTGTCTGTAATGAGGATGCGTAGAATACCGAATCAACAAACAATATCTTGCCAGAAAAAGTTCCGGGCATTTTGTGCGGTAATGCATGCCAGAGCTTCGACTTTCACTCATTTGGTTAAGTAATCCACTACTACCTGGAGGAACTTCTTCTGTGCAACCGCAGTGGGGAAGGGACTAAGGATGTCCATACCCCACTGTGCAAATGGCTACGGGCTTGTGATCGGCTTCAAGGGGACGTAATCTGGAATGTTGCTAGCAACTGTTGCATTTCTGAACTAGCTGAGCTGCGTCTTTCTTCATAGTCGGCCAAAAATAACCTTGCCGGAGTGCCTTGTGTGCCAGAGTGGTCTCCGCAGATACCTTTGTGGATTTGCCTGAGGACGTAATCTGCTTCGGCTAGGGAGAGGCATTTCAGGTATGGGAGAGTACGCGAGCGGCGATAGATCTGACCTTGAATAAGGTAGTACCGGGCTGCTTTGTTCTGTAACCTCTTTGCTTCTATCCGATCTTCCAGAAGTGTACCCTCTCGAATGTACTGTGTAATGGGGTCCATCCAGGATGAACCATGTTGTATCGGGAGGATAAGGAGGGTCGTTGGTGCAATGCTCAACGTGTCCAACCGTACTGTCGTGTCGAGGTCGGCTTTTGGAGAGCTAGCTAGCTTGGACAGTGTATCAGCTCGCATGTTTTCTGCTCGAGGGATCTACTGGATGTTGAAGTGCTCAAGCTGGTGGATGAGCTCTTGCACCTTTTGTAGATAGCTCGCCATGGTAGGCGTTCGCGTCTCGAACTGGTCGTGGATCTGGTTGACTACTAGCTGAGAATCGTTATTAGATGCTTTGAACGTGAATTTGAGAGTGTGCTCTAGCACAATGTTGCCTGGGCTGAGGAGGATGAGGCCGGCCCCGCTGCCTTTCTGATTCGATGAACCGTCCATGTGTAGAGTTGATACTTGTGGCGGCAGGTTTGGGTCTTTGGAAGTAAAGGTACACTCGGCAATGAAGTTTGCCAGGGACTAGGCCTTGATCACGGGACAAGGTGCATACTCAATGTCGAACTCACTAAGCTCTACACTCCACTTGATTAGGTAGCTAGATGCTTCCGACCTTTGAAGGACCTGCTTGAGGGGCTGGTTGGTGAGCACTTTGATGTTGTGGGCTTGGAAATATGGCATGAGCTTCCTGGCCGGGGTGACTAATGCCAATGCCATTTTCTCCAAGTTGGAGTACCGGGTTTCCGCATCGCTGAGAACTTTGCTGGTATAGTGGATCGACCTCTGTACCTGGTCTTCCTATTTAACCAACATCGAGCTGACGACCTCATCCCCAGCTGAGAGGTAGAGCAATAGCTCATCCCCTGGGCTTAGTTTGGTGAGGAGAGGCGGTGAGCTCAAGTACTGCTTCGGCTCTTGAAAGGACCATTCGCATTCCTCGGTCCACTGGAAATCCTTCGGTTGCTTGAGGGCTTTGAAGAAGGGCAAACACCAATCCGCGAATTTGGACATGAATCTGGTGAGGGCGGCTACTCTACCGGTAAGTCGTTACACTTCCTTGTGAGTCCGGGGTGATTGCATGTTGAGGATGGCCTGCATTTTCTCTGAATTTGATTCGATCCCCCTCTGTGTCACCATCAACCCCAGGAATTTACCCGAGCCAACCCTGAAGCGCATTTGGTTGGGTTCAGCTTCATCTTATACTTCCTGAGGGTATCGAAGACTTCTTTTAGGTCGGAAAGGTGGTGCTCAGCCTTTTTGCTCTTCACAAGCATGTCGTTGACGTATGCTTCCACGTTTCGGCCGAGTTGGTCTTTGAACACCTCATTCACCAAAGTGGCGCCGACGTTCTTGAGGCCAAAGGGCATCACCCTATAGCAATATAAGCCACGATCAGTGATGAAAGTTGTTTTCTCGTAGTCATCAAGGTGCATTCGGATCTGGTTGTACCCAGAGAAAGCATCCATAAAGCTCAAGAGTTCATGGCCTGCCGTTGCGTCAACGAGTTGGTCGATCCTCAATAGAGGAAAGATGTCTTTGGGGAAGGCTTTATTTAGGTCAGTGAAGTCGATGCATATCCTCCACTTCCCATTGGCTTTGTTCACCATTACCACGTTAGCCAGCTAGTCGGGGTATTTAACTTCTCGAATGAAGCCAACGATGAGCAACTTTTGCACTTTGTCTGCGATCACTTGCCACCATTCTATTGCGAAGCTCCTCTTCTTTTGCTTGATAGGTCGGTAGTGGGGGTCGACGTTCAGGTAGTGCGTGATGACTTTAGGGTCGATCCCCGCCATATCCGCCACTGACTAGGCAAACACGTCAGTGTGGTCCCTCAGGAACTGCACAAGCTCTTCCCGGAGGCGATCATCTAGGAGAGAGCCAATCCGGACCGTCCTCTCGGGGTCTTCTTCATTGATTGGGACCTAGACGAGGTCTTCAACAGGTTGGCCGCACTGTGCTTTTACCTCGTCTTTTAGATCATAGGCATCGGCCATCAATGTTTTTGTAGCTGGGCGTAGTCCCCGACATGAGAGCAAGTAGCATTAACATTGCAGTTCTTTGGTCTCCACGCACCACGCCCACTCCATACTCGGTGGGGAACTTCATGGCGAGGTGGAACATGGAGACCGTGGCCTACAAAGCATTAAGGGTCGGCTTGCCAAGGATGGCATTGTAGGACGAGGGGCAATGAACCACGATCAAGTCTACCATGATTGTTGCGGTAATGTCGCCACCTCCGATCAAGAGGGGAAGGGTTATCCTTCCAGTATGTATGCATGTATATATGTATGTATGTGATGAATCAATTTTTTATGCTAAGTACCTCGTCATTTGGTCTGCTTCCAAGTGGTCGATGGCTCAAAGGCCGAAGTGAACTTTTGTTGGATGAGGACCTGGATGCCGAGTTGGGGGCAGATTAGGTGCCGAGTTAACTGAGCCGAGCTGGGCAAGTTAGGTGCCGAACTGATTGGGCCAAGCTAGGCAGGTTAGGTGACGAGCTGACCAGAGTGCCGAGCTGACCAGAGGGCCGAGCTTCCTATTAGTTGTCGAGCTGACCAAAGGGCCGAGCTGCCTGGTGGCGAGCTGGATTGATTGTTGAGTTTCGTAGTTCTTTAGAGATCTGCAAGGAATCAATGTCAGAGGACCCGGGATGGCTAACCCGGCGAGGTCGCTCCGATGCTTAAGTCAGTACTCTCATAGTAGACTGCGAGATAAAAATCACAAAGTATGAGATCTAGAATATGCTTACTTGCCCCCCTATGCCATTGGGGTTGGTGCTTTTAAATAGGCTTTGTTTGGCGTGGACTTCATGCACCGCATCCGAGATTTTCGAAAAGTCGTCTAAGTAGTCCGAGATTCCCAGAGGCAACCGCCATGCACATTGACCACCCTCCAGATCGTTCGACACATGTGCCAACTTCCAAGGATCGTGAGAGTGTTAGGATATGCATGCCGAATTTTTCGGTGAGCACGTCCCACAGGTCGCCAGGTCGGCGCCTGGGCCAGGCCGCCAGTTCGGCGCCTGTGCCAGGCCGCCAGTTCGTGCCTGGGCCAGACCACCAGGTGGGAGACCATCAACTTGGCTAAGACAAGTTATTGCTTAAGTGGTTCCAGGTGTCACCTACTTGTTCCGAGATGCCATGTATCATAATATCATTGGAGGGCCAAATCCGCCCTCATCAGTATATATGTATATATACTATTAATATATATTATATTATATTATATTATATCAAGTAGTTCTAAATATGTTTAAAAAAAATAAGAAAAAATAAATTTTTAAGTATATAAATAAGAATGACTAATAGAAGGCAGGGCAAATTCGGGGACCCCGTTCCCTATGGGGGCAGGGATGGGTTAGAATTTCTTACCTCACAGGGATTCGGAGTGGGGCATTTGAGTTTGGGGTTAAGGAGGCAAAACCCAATCCTGCCCCACCCTATTGCCATTCCTAAATATTTTATCCTAAATAAAAATTAGAATTCAACTATAATACATTCATTAATATTAATTTCATCTTAAATTTAGATCTCAAATAATCACATTAAGACCTGCTTACTTTTCATTGATAAATTATTCATAAAGAGTATATTTTTACATTTAACAAACTATAATTATTACTGCGTTCAACCAATCACATTTTTTTGCAGTAGTACAATGCGGTGGATGCATGCACATGTTGCCTTAATATAAAATTTGAAAATTTGGCTTAATTATATATTCAATCAATCACATCTTTTGGTGCACAGTGCAATGGATTCATGATTCATCATATATTTTGCCTTTAAAATTAAATTTGAAAAATTAATTTAATCGTACATTCAACCAACCAATTACACGGTGCGGTGGATATATTGTTATATTGTAGATTTTGGCTGAAAATAAATTTGAAAATTTGGCTTAATTGTAATCCATACCCCTTCATTTCTTTTTTCTTTTTTTTGTGCGGGGTGTGGGGGTGGGGGCTGTAAATTGTAAAACATCACTTTTATTGACTCTTGACGACACGTATATCTGATGGGGTTGTTTAGGATATTTTGTTAAAAAACAAGGGGCAAATTCTAGGTTGACCGGAGCATAAGGATTGGATTTAGATTTTGAGGGGTTTGATTTTAGGAGGTAATAAAGTCAAAGTCATTCCAGCAATAGACACTAGCCACTTACAACGCGGCAGCCTAATAGTAATAGGACCCACCGTGCGTTCTAGAAAATTACAAACATATCCTCTATCACCGGAAAACTTCTGCACTTTTTGACGGTGGAGCAGAAAGGGAAATATGGACAGGTTGGGAATTATGGAGCAAGATAATGGGTAAAGTGTAGATATCGAAAAGCGGTTTCCATTTTGTCCAACGTCTCTTGCGCGCAAGCGTGTCTGTTGTCCTGTCCGAACTCCGAACTCCGAACTCCGAACTCCGAACTCCGAACTCCGAAGAATAAGATTATTTAGTCGCAGAATTCAATTCGCGTAATCGCTTTCTTCTTCAACAACCCTCTTTAGAGGCTTTCTTTCTCTTTTCTCCTTCGGTTGCATTTTATACAGAGTATCGTTGAAGGATTTTTTCTTAGTTTTCTTTTATGGAAAGGAAGAACAGAAATAGAAGAGTCAGATCTTTCTCAGAGCTCAACGATCGATGGTTTTACTTTGAGCAGAAATAGGAAAAACAGAGGTACATCATTGAACGTCTTTTCTTCGATATATTTGCAAAAATATATTTCAGATTATTTTCTGTGATCTTAAATTCCGATGGTTGATCGCGGTTAAGATCGGTTTTACTTGCGGTTTCTTTGAACTTTTCGAATGAAAGAAACACAGGTATAAAGACGTGCAATTAATAAATAATGATTAGAATCCTGTGGATTGAAAAGATGCTTAAAAAAAGAGCAAAAGAAGAAAACAAACCTTCTCAACATCCTATATTCTGTAAGATCAAGCTGTAAAACCGTCTTTCCTCTCAGACGTCAAAAAAGTCTATTCTTCCGGAGAGGATCTTACAAGTAACCAGTTCTTCCGGCTCTTTCTGTAGTTAAAAGATTTTGGATATTTGGCTGATAAAATGAAGAACTTAATTTATCTCGTTATTCAAACTTTTTTCTAGGATTTTTTTTTATAATTTATAATTTACAGTTGGAATCACATAAGAATTCCTATAATTTCATATCGTGGTTACCCATAAGATCAGGGGGAATAACTCCGGTGTGTCAACGGGATCAGTCTTTACTGCTTTACTGGTTATGCGGTTCAGACTTCAGACGTGGTGAGACCTGAGACTATAGAGTTCGAGTAGGGGGATTTGGAATCAAGGCCGAAATGGAATTGGATTTGCCAATTCCGTGAATCTCGAGATTCCATCATTTGGACCCTTCTTTCAGTTTCAGCCTCTCGGAATCTGGAAAATCATGAATTCCATGTCTTGGTAGAATTGGTATTCGTTCCTTCCCACATCAGTTATTTCATTTTTGTGGCGGAAATAGAATTTAAATCCACTCTACTCTTTCTTTCTTTCACCTGAAGAGTATAGACACGGCAACATCTTCTGGTCAGAAAATACAGTCAAACAGTGATATCTGTCATTTAGCTATTAATTAAAATGCCTATTACGATCTTGTTGGGAGAACATTTACATTTGGGAAAATTTCCGATTAATATCCTGTACTTCGGGTCTACAGTCACTTTGGTCCTCAAATTTTAAAATGTAACAATTTAATACCTAAAGTTTCAAAATATGATAATTTAGTACCTATTGTTAATTAGTTGTTAATTAACTGTTAAGTGATATTTTAAAAAGACACAAATATCCTTCGAGTGTTGTCTAATTTTCTTTATTAATTATTTAAACACTGATAAAAAATTAATAGTCTCAAATCCTTGCCTCTTCTATTCAAGAAAGTTGGGATCAGCAGAATGTCCACTCAAACGTAATCCCAACTTTCTTTAATGGAAGAAGCGAGGATTTGGGACTGTTAATTTTTTATCAATATTTAGATAATTGAAAAAGAAAATTAAATGACACTCGAAAGGCATTTATATCCTTTTAAAATGTTACTTAACGATATGTTAACTAATGATTAATGGCAGGTATTGAATTATCACATTTTAAAAATTCAATATTGAATTATCGCATTTTAAAATTCAGGAACCAAAGTGACACTAGACACAAAATACAAGATACTAATCGAGAAACATCAAATTTTTCCGATATCATCCTAGAAGCCCATTTATTATAATATGTATATGTAAAAAATAATTATTTTTATTTAAAATTTTGTAAGGAGAAGAAACTGGATCCGAATTAAATCCGAATGGGATATTTTGGATTTGGAATTTCAATGGTTGGATCAGATTCGGATACGACTGGTTCTGATCCAAAATTGACCCGATTTAAGCCATATAGGAAGTACGGAGGAAAGGGTGATATTACTATGTGAGTCACTGATATTATTACTAGTTAAGACTTAGATGACCCCCATCTCTCATTAAATATAAATATTCATTACGAAAGATGTATCATTAAATGTGACATTTTACGTTGAGAGAATCAATTATTGGACCAATAAATAAGACATTTAATTTTAATGTATCATAATTTAAAAGAGGAAGAATTAGCTGAACGCCATGGTAAGGTTGTTCTGTAGACTGTAAAATGATTTTTCACTCCAGTAGTGATAAAGTGCATAGAACTTGCACACGTATGCTATTGGGTGGAAATAACAAAATTATCCCCACAATTTAAGATTTAACTATTGTATTTTGTACGAAATCAATACGCTAGGTTAGTTTGTACTCTATACCGCACCTCCACACGTATGCTATTGTTACGTACAAATAAAAAAAAAATGATGAACTGCACTGATCCTATGAAACGAGCTGGGATTAGGTATAAAATAGAAAAAGCTATGTCGTATACTGAGGTGGAGGAGATTCGCATTGCATTGACTTTGGTGGTGGTTTTCTTTAGGCGAAACCCATATTGGCATGGGATGGGGCTGGGTGCGAGCATGATGATTAATGTCTGAAGTGATGGTAGTTGGATTGCATTGCTGATTGTTTGGGTGTTCAATTAATTAAGATTGATAAGGATGTATGATTTTCACTGAACACGATTGGGAGCATTTCATACTTGCAAAATCAACTGCATAAATGTCTGAAGTGATGGTGGTTGGATTGCATTGCTGATTGTTTGGGTGTTCATTTGGTGGTGCGCTCTCTGGAATGTTCATTTCTACATTTGTACATCTACTCATAAATTTAATATAGAATAGATTATTCTGATTTTCATTTGGTTGCCGACTTTTGCTGTGGATATTGAAGAGGATAATACATGATTAATTGTTGATTGTTGGCAAAAGAGCCTTTAAATCTTTACAGGTCATATGTTGACTTAAGGGATTCCGTTTATTAAGAAAATCTCTTTCATTACTGGAAAATGCACGGCTACGATGTACTTTGGAGTTAGTGTGAAGCACGGCCTTTGAGAAACAAATCTGGTTTTTGAGTTAGGATGGATGAGGCTAGTTCATGAATCCATGTGAACGGAAAATCCCAAAACCCTTCGAATAAATTTCTCAATAAAATTATAAATATAATGTCCAACTACTCTTTACAGTGTCTGTACTTAAATCAACTTTAATGAGCAGCGGAAAAATAAATTTCGAGGTTGTATAAGCGTTTGTCTTGACATTGACACACCTTAATTATCAGAGAGGGGACGCTGGATCAACCCCCATCCTCCCTCATGGCATAGTTATCAGTCTTAACTCTTCTGATTTCATGACGATTGGATAGGATTTTTTTTATAAAATATTCAATTGCAGGAATCGATCACAAAACACAGCGATGTTCACTGTTGCCAGTTCGATTAGGCTGATTATTCTGTTCTCTCTCTCTGCCACAGACGAAAGCATCAAAAGAGAACGAAGAAGAAGAAAGCAAAGCACTTTACACTCAATTTAGGAAAAGATGAGGAAGTCGGTCTCAGCTCCTTTGCTATCTTTCCTCTTCTTTTTCATGGTATCTCTACTACTGAAAGCAACAGTAGGAGACCCAAGAACCCAAACAGTGAAAATCTTTTGCGGGCATCAAAAAGAGCATAATACCACCGCCTTTGTCCCCAACTTCGTCGCCACCATGGAGAACATCAGTGACCAAATGCGCACTACTGGTTTCGGAACCTCAGTCGTGGGCTCAGGACCTGACGCTAACTTCGGCCTTGCCCAATGCTATGGGGACCTCTCCTTGCTCGACTGTGTATTGTGCTACGCTGAGGCTCGTACCATCCTTCCCCAGTGTTTCCCCTACAACGGGGGCCGCATCTTTTTGGACGGTTGCTTTATGCGGGCAGAGAACTATAGCTTTTTCCAGGAGTTCACCGGTCCTAATGACCAGCCCGTGTGTGGGAATGCCACCCGGATGGGACAGAGGTTCCAAGAGTCGGCCAGACGGGCTATTTCTGAAGCAGTTGCGGCCGCACCAAATAATGGAGGCTACGCCAGGGCTGCAGTGCCTGTTTCTGGGTCGGTGAATCAGTCGGCTTATGTTCTGGCCAATTGTTTGAAGACATTGAATGCTAGCTCTTGCAGAGCATGTTTGGACAGCGCATCAGCTTTTGTCACAGGATGCTTGCCATGGTCAGAGGGTCGGGCTCTGAATACGGGTTGCTTCATGAGGTACTCAGACAAAGATTTCTTGAACTCTGAGACGACTAACGGAAGCTCCAAAGGTACCCACAATGCCTCAGCAGTTTCAACACCATTCAAATTGCAGTTCGATGTGTAGGACCAAATATGATAACACAGTCAATTGTCATTTACAGCAGTGACTCAACACCAACTTATGAATACCGTAATAAGCTGTATTACCTGATTGTTGCAATGTGGCTTCTGCAGGGAACACAGTAGTGATGGTAGTTGCTATTTTAAGTTCTGTAGCCGTCGTGGCTGTTGGAGTGGCCATCGGGACTTATATTTGGAGACACAGAAGAATACAAAAGAAAAGAAGAGGTACAATACTACAATACTTGAAAACGTATTATTAACTTTCCTATCTCTGTTGAATTTTCATGATTATGTTTTTGGATTGTAAAAACATCACTTCCAGAAACTAGTACTTACCATCTCAGAGCAATAAAGTTCTAAAAGATTCTAAACAGAGAGCTTTAACGAGGCAATCAACTACGTTCTAACCTAGTTGAGAACAATGATGGTGATCTCTGGCTTTCCTTTTTCTGAATTTCTGTATTTATTTTCTGGGATTCCAGGTTCAAATGATGCAGTAAAACTGGCAAAGACCCTTAATGACAGTAGCTTGAACTTCAAGTACTCTACACTAGAGAAGGCCACTGGATCTTTTGATGACGCCAACAAGCTTGGGCATGGAGGATTTGGGACAGTTTACAAGGTAATTTGCCTACAGATGTGCAACTGCGCATCACCACCAGTTGCTGGTAACTTTAAAGAGTGGAATTACAAACACTAACTTCTAATAAGTCAGAATTTTTAAGATTTCAGCAAACTGCTTTTATTATCTTCTTTTATTTGCATCTTTAATTAAATTAATCACCTCCATTGTAGGGTGTTCTGCCTGATGGAAGAGAGATTGCTGTAAAGAGGCTTTTTTTTAACAACAAACATAGAGCTGCAGATTTCTACAATGAAGTTAATATTATAAGCAGTGTGGAGCACAAAAATCTGGTCAGGCTGTTGGGTTGTAGTTGTTCCGGACCAGAAAGCCTTCTTGTCTATGAATTCCTCCCAAACAAGAGCCTTGATCGCTTCCTCTTTGGTATGATATAAAACTTCAGTAATTGTCCTTTCCTCTTACGATTACAGTGCTCAAAAAAAATTGCTGAACAACCAAAAATAGGTGTTTTCACCATTCCATACAGTTGAGCTAAGCTAAAAGCACATAGCATCTGATCTTCAATCTACTCCTTTGAACAATGATAACTACCAATACTACTAAACAATTGCTACTTCTGTGAAGTATGGTAGATTCTAAATTATTTGAATTTGTCTTCGTGTTTTCTTTCTTACAAGATACAACTATTTAACAAGTGTATAATTATTTTATTGTCTTGTGGCAAAATAGACTCAAACAGAGGGAAAGCATTGAACTGGGAGAAAAGATTTGAAATAATTGTAGGGACATCAGAAGGTTTGGTGTATCTTCATGAGAACAACAAGATCAGAATAATCCATAGAGATATAAAAGCCAGTAATATCCTATTGGACTCAAAGCTCCGGGCGAAAATTGCTGATTTTGGGTTAGCAAGGTCTTTCCAAGAAGATAAAAGTCACATAAGCACTGCAATTGCAGGAACTCTGTAAGTTTCTATTCCTTCTGAGCGTTTCCACACTCTGACATGCATTTATTGTAAACTTATCAATTAGGGAGATTGGTACATATGCATGTAGATATTAAATTTTTATTTGAATGAGTATAAATTTAGATTCCTTTCTTTGGATCCAAAGAGGATACATGGCTCCAGAGTACCTAGCTCATGGTCAGTTAACAGAAAAGGCAGATGTCTATAGTTTTGGAGTGCTTTTGCTAGAGATTGTTACTGGAAGACAAAACAATAGAAGTAAAACATCTGAATACTCGGACAGTCTTGTCAATTCTGTAAGTCTCTAGAACAGTTTTCTTGTACTCATATCTACCATTCTCTGTACTGCTTGCATAATTCAAGTTTAACCATTTATTTTCTTCATTTTCCCCATTGCAACTGGGTGCAACAGGTATGGAGGAAATTCCAAGAGGGAACAGTAGAGGACCTTTTTGATCCAAATTTGATGCTGCATAACTATGATATCAACAGCACCATTAAGAAGGATATTTTGAGGGTGGTACATGTGGGACTTCTGTGCACACAAGAGGTCCCTTCATTACGGCCATCAATGTCGAAGGCACTACATATGATGTTAAAGAAAGACGAAGACCTCCCAGCACCGACCAACCCACCTTTTATCGACGAAAATACCATGGAGTTCAATGACACGTGTGAAAACCCATGTAAACATCTTCATGCCACATCTTCGCCTTCAGTTGCCAGTGTCTCCTACAGTTCGTTTTATCCCAGGTGAAATCATAGAAATGTGAATAAAAGAATTACCTCATACTGGAAACACCCTTCCACCTAATGCTGCTTCAATTAAAAGCTCCAGCAACAAGAAAGTAGAGTTTCACACCGCTGAATCAATTGCGAGCAATATATGATCTATGGGCTGGCATGCAACAGCTTGACAAATCATATACTGTTGACAAGCTGATGATAGAGAAGAGCTGATCTGAGAGAAAATTTTGAATGAAAGGCAAACTTGTAGAACTAATAAACTTTATTACTATTGTTATTGAATTTTGGCTTATTGAATGCATGCCAGCTTGTAAACTGGTTTAAATTATTCTCTTGGTCTTTTAGTTAGGGTATTCACTAGACAACAACTTTTCGAGGACCCTACAAAGCTCAGCTAGGTATTTTTGTAACAGTGCAATCGTTGGTCAACGATGTACATGACCAAATCGTCTCAGTCCTCATCTTGTCACTGATCAGAGTCATCTCTAATCCCTCCATGATGTGCTCATTTCTTATTGGGGTATCTCCTGGTCATCTATCTTAATAGCACCAAGATTGTTGCTTAATATTTTTACTCGAGTTGCAAACTTGCAATAAGCCAGTAAGTATATTTTGTTTTAGTCAATGTAAATATTGTGGATTTAGATTACAAAAGAATTCTTAACCTAAAGTTGCAGTTTAACTGATGATAAACTTGCATTCTTCTGAACAAACTTGGAAAACTTGCAAAGAGAATGCGAAGCAAGTGGAAATTCCTATTTAACGAGTTGCTACTAAATTTCCCATGAGGCCTCCAGCTATCTCATAATGTTTGGCACTGGAAAATCCTACTTCCATGGCAAGTTCCTCTAGCTCTCTGCCTGCATCAGAACATTGTAGAATATTATATTCACTTTCCATTCTCCATATTCTCACTCAAATTACACTGGAACAAACAGAACCTATTTAATAAAAAGTTGACGATTAAATGAAACAATTATAGCAAGGATCATTCACTAAGAACTTGGTCCCATTTTGTGTGCAGCACACCATTTACTTTGGAAAAGGGTGAAAGTTTTTGCTGAAACATTTCAATCTAATAAAAAAAAATCTCCCTTTACATTGATAACAACAGAGCCTATACAACAAATAGTTTATCATCATTAAATGAACAACTATAGTGAGGATCACTCATTAAGAAGTTCGTAAGTTCCAAGCATACTATAAACATGTTTCATACAGGATAAAGGTTATCTGTGCAGAGCAGCCACAGTTTCCCGCTAGGATTTGGAACAAGTTCATATGAACCATGTACCAACATAGTACTTAACTATTTGAAGTTTCCATGGAAGAAATTTTGCACATGATTACATGATGGAGATGAGTTGGCCTGACAGATGTGGACACCAGGTCTTGCACCTACTCTCCCATATCTACAAATGCAATAACTGAAAGGCAGCCTTGTTGTAGGAATCCAATACACATCACGATTAATAACAATGACACTTGAGTTGCAGGCAGATTTTTTGGGAAAAAGTTCCCTAATCTGGTCAAATAAGGATCTTCCTGCCTGCCATATTTCTGCCATGTGGAGGAACAATATCTGAGACATCCACCATGTAGGGAACCCCCTCAGTTGGCCAGCTGTGCAATCTGCTGTTCAACATCAGACTGTGCCTAACCTTCTCTAGTGTCTCTCACAAGTACTTTTGGCTATTCAATATTTGATATTACACTTGCCTGAAAAAGGGTTTCTTCTGACCATTGGATTAAAAGTTCAATTTTCCATATTTATTCGTGCCTTCTTGTCTACCCAAACCTGTTACCAATTCTTGTTTGGCTCTGTGGGCAGAAATCTCTTTACATCAAAAATAGAACCCCCCCCCCCACCACAAAAAAGATGAAACGTTAAAATCCTCACTAGAGAAATATTTCAGATATTATTTTCACCCCTTTTACAGAATTACTTTGTCTTTCACCTCCCTTCCAATTTTTTTTTGTTCTGATGTAAATGTACAGAAATTAAGTTTTTTGCATGAAAGGGACAAAAATAACTGAAACATTTCAGTCTGATAACTTATCTATACATTTTACATTGAAATGAAAGGATCCTTTGTTAAATATTTCTGAATAAAGATAAAATGTCCTATAGTCAATATTATATTCTTACGATATAATTTCCACATGCATGCACCTCTCAGACAGTTTATTTTCACCAAGACCTTACCAGTTAAGAATTCACGGATTGAACTTTTCAAGTATGTATACTCCTTGGCCAGGTTGTAATTGCTTGCCACCGGAACAACAACATTATCAATCATCCATTCCTTGCAAAATGGAAATGCTCAATATCATCATTTTTTACCAATATATGCAAATAAAATATGGAATTAAGATTTTGAAATACTAAAACTTGTCAATACCCTAGACAAAATTAAAAATTTTAAAATAATAACGTTGTAAACAATTAATGGGAGAGGAAAAAGCAACAAAAACATTTCCTCAAATTGGAATAGATACTAAATAGCAACATAGGCCACCCATCAAGAAGATTGAAAGAAGATATAATGGATGCACCAGTCTGAATATGAACTCCCAAATTATCTAGTTAACTTTTCATGTACTTTATGCCTCTACAAATAATCCATAGCAAGGGAGAGAGTGAGGTGGGATGTCGCCCATAGAATTGGAGCAGGATGGGCAAATTGGAGGGGGGCATCCAAAGCTCTATGCGATGGGAGAAAACCACTTAAGACAAATGGAAAACCTTATAAAATGGTTATAAGGCTAACATGGTCAGTATACATGTTATGAATCTGGATCTGATGGATAAACCGGTCCAAAGTAATGTAGAAGTAGTTCCTATAGGTGGTAAAATGAGAGAAAGTAGAATAAGATGGTTTGGTTATGTGCAAAGAAAGCCATCTACACAACTAATGAGAAGAAGTGATTTGTTACAAGTTGAAGAGTTTAGAAGAGCAAGGGGAATGGATTGAGGTAGTTAGAAATGATTTAAAGGCCCATAATTTCACAATGATCAAGGCATTGAACAGAGAAGAATGGCGGAAAAGGATTCATGTAGCCAACTCCATATAGTTGAGATAAGGCCTAATTGAGTTTAGTCAATTACTTTATGCCTCTATGAACTCAAAATTGGGTAGCTATCTGTCCTTCAATGTTCCCATGCAATTTTGTTTCAATATATCAGTGTAACAGTCCATGATCAGTAAACCTTTCATGTCATGCATCTGGATCTAATGGATAGACCAGTCCAAAGTAATCTAAGAAACTCTTTACATCATGAGGATAGCAATGCAGTATTGATTTCAAAGAAATCAACGAATACAATAATAATGAAGATTGCATGCAATGCCTTGATATATTGTGATAAGTACCTGAATTGTGGTAGTAAATTGTTCTGTGCTCTTGTTGAAGTCCAAAATTGATACTCTGGAGCCTGAAATGCTCAGGATAAGTTTAGAAATCCTACCATACAAACTACAATTTTTCTTTCTTAAGAAACAAAATAGGGAGTTAATAAAAGTACCTGGTTTCAGGACTCGAAACATTTCCTTCATGGCTTTACTCCTATCCACTAAATTCCGCAGCCCATAACCAATAGTAATTGCATCAAAATAACCATTGGGAAAAGGTAAATCAAGTGCATCACCTTCAACCCATCTGCAATTGTTGTAATTAATCATTTAAGTATGAAAATAGAAAAGAAGGTTGATCTCGCTGGTCGATAGAAGTATGCAAATTTAAATTTCAATGACTCAGATCCAGTCATAAAGGGTTGAACTAAAAATGTGTATATCTCTATGTCCAGTCATAAAAGGTTGAATTAAATATGTGTATATCTCTAAGTCCAGTCATAAAAGGTTGAACTAAAAATGTGTACATCTCTAAGTCTAGTCATAAAAAGTTGAACTAAAAATGTGTATCTCTAAGTCCCCCTGAAGTACAGTGCACAATGGGCAACTTAAAATTGTGAGTCCGTGACATATTGAGCACACTCAAAAAAACAGAAAGCTTCATCAGGAAGCTTGAGAAAGAAGCTTTACAATTTTTGGTTCAGTAGTGATGTTAGTGTTCTGACCAAATGCTAGATTTACCAATGCTCACACAATGTTTTTGTAGCAAGCTTTCCAAAGCAAGTCTTGTCGAAAGGATGCCACCAGTAATTGATTCTTTGAGAAGTCAAGACCAGTTACCTGCGAATTGTAACCAGGTTATCAAGTAGAAAATGCAACTTCCATTAACTACTAACTGAACTTACGGTTTGAAGTAACAGGCAGCCAACATTTTATGGATAAATAAAGAAAACCAAGGTCTGCTAGTCTTGAGGTCTGACCCCATCAAGAGATGAAATGGGATCCATATCTTCCTACAGTGGACGAGTTTCAGGCTTTTAGCCCAACAGACCCAAATTACTGTATGTGTAGAAAAGCTTGTCACTTCAAACATGGTTGAATTGTTGACAGAGGCCCTCGGATGGAGCTCTGGTGAGTAATAACAGTAAACAAAGACCACCAAATTGTTGAAAGAAAAAAAGATTAAATAAATCTATCTATCTATATTACTATAAAAAGTACAAATAGGGTCTAAGATTTCTGGAAATTTTTTGGACTAAAATACCCCTTTTTGGAATAGGGTCCCTATCTATTATCAGAGCAGAAAATGTAATTTGAATACTATTATTCATTGCATTCAATTCCCTCTCATTAAATTCCATTTAAGGTATTAACTCATTCACCCTCATTTAACCATACATTTAAGGCATTTTTGTTTCTTTTAATTATTAAATTCCACTAATTAAATCCATACATAAATAATTCTAATAACATAAAAACTTGTACTTTTGAAACTGACTTGGAAAAGCAGTATTTTTATGTAGTTGTAAGAAATTAAACAATTTGGGTCAAATAGGCCAACCCATGTTGCATTGTTGCCACAGTTAAATAATAAAAAATTAAAACTTGATAAAATGCAAAAAAAAATATAGAAATTAAAGAAAATTTTGGGAACATCTTTAATATCATATATTCATCATATTAGACAAGAATAAGTATGATAAATAAGAAATACTTTTATTAATGACGGAAAGGGAATATAAAATTTAAAACCAATTGGAAATAAAATTGTTTTCCTATTCTCTCTCATTAAGTCTCATATCTAAGGTATATTCTCTCATTAAATCCTATATTTAAGATATATTTTTCTCATCATTAAATTCTATTAATTAAAACCATAACATTGATTTTAATAGTATAAAAATAAATAATTTGAAAATAAAACCATTTTCATCCCTCCCAGTGGTGGGTAAGCAATTCAACCATTTGAGTCAAATGGGTTAACCAATAATGCCATAATCAAATAATAAAAAATCAAAATAAATAATATATAAAAGTACAAGAAAAAAGAATTGAGAATATCTCTAATATTATTTATTCATTATACTAAATAAAATTAAGTATGAAATGTAAGAAATATTTTTATTAACAATGAAAATGAAATTACAAATCTAAGATAAACCTTGAAATTAAATTAAATAATGTCATAGTCAAATAATAAAATTTTTAAAATAAAAACAAAAAATCACAAAAATAAAGAAAAAATTAGAGAACAATCTGGGCACATATTTGATGTTATATATATAAATAAAATAAAATATTAGGTCATCTATAATATTATACATTCATCATATTGAACAAAAATAAGTATTATACATAATTTTATCAATGATGGAAATACAATAATAAATGGTTGGGGTGGTAGGTTAGTTGTTTGGGTCAAATGGATTAACCAATGATGTTATAGTAAAATAATAAATTTTTAAAAAATAAAAAGGTACAAAGAATCAAATAAAAATTAAGTATGATAAACAAACGTTATTCATATAATGTAGATGAAATATATAATTTAAAATTGATTTGAAAGCAAGGCTACTTTCCTATCTAGATGGTGGGTCAATGATCAAACTTTTCAAGTAAACTCGTGGTGATGTCATAATTGAATAATAAATATTTAAAAAAGATAGAACACAAAAATTGAAAAGTATACAATTTCGTCAAAAATATTTGGGAACATTTCTAATGTTATATATTCATCATATTAAATAAAAAATTGTTAAAATAAAATTTACTTTTATTTATGATGAAAATGGAATACAAAATAATACAACAACACCAACAATAATAATAAATTAATAATAATTGTCATTGTAAAGAAAACAAAGGTATGTTTTGTAATTTAAAGTTACAACTGCAAGCACGTCCACATTTACTAGTATAATAAAAACAAAAGAAAAAAAAAAGAATGTTTACCATTATTAATTATTAATAGTAAAAATAAAATGAAAGGAAAAAAGAAAAAGTATGTAGGCAAACCTTCCCACGAGATCCAATTTTCTCTGACAAAAGGAATGTCAGATCCCCACTTCCACAACACAAATCAAGCACGCAGTCTCCTTCTTTAGCCCTGCAAGAATTATATGTCACGATTTCAAAAGCAATAATAATAAAAATTTCTTTCTGGGTAATAACTACAGAAAAACCATAGAAAAAAATGAAAAGAAAAAGACTACGAAAAGAAAACTAATTAATTAACAAGAAAATTTGATGTTTTTGATAAAAAATGGAATTGAAAGTGTTAGTTTAAAATTGCATACCCGCTCCAGGAGACGGCCATCCTTTTCCACACGCGATGTTGCCCCAAACTCAGTAAATCATTCAGCTGAAAAAAAAAATAATTAATAGTCAGATTGTATACTTCCGCAGGACAATTTGGCGCCCTATTAGAACGTAATAAGTCGTCGCCGGTGATAATTAATTGAAATAGAAATAAATAAATAAATAAATAAAAGCGAGTTTGGGGTATGGAATGAAAAGAATGTGCAGGTGGCGGACGTTATCGTAGACGGGAGCAATGCGGCTAAAGAGTGCTTGGCGATCCCCTGCACATCGCACAGACCGATAACCACCGGAGAATGAGACTTTACTTTTTGAACGAAAGGGTACAACGCAGTGACCGGAGAACGGAGAATGACAAAGGAGGAGTGAAGCCATCCCCGGTACTCTGCTTCGGCTTATCCTCGCTCCTCCGTCGGCTTTCTTTCAGCCTGGAAGAGAAAAGCTGGAATTCATTGACGAGGTTGCCCCTGAGAGGGATGAAGCGCTGCGTCTTCAGGCTTTCCGTGGTGTGTTTGGTAAAAAAGCTATCGGCTGTCAGTCAGTCATTTGAGAGGCTGTAGCTTATCCGTACAAACGGGCGATCAATAGTTCAAATTAGGGTGATCATTCTTTCAGCCCGGCCCGACTCGGAAATTTCGGGCTTTGGGCCTGGGTTTTGTGTTGAGGGTCGGTTTACTCATCAAGTTTACAAATTTTAAGATGGGGCCTGGGCTTAATACTTCAAACCCGATCCGTATATATTTGAACATATATAATATATATAAGACTTTTTGCAAAATAAATGACAAAGTAGGGTTGTTCACGGGTCGGGTTGGGTCGATTTATTGAGATTTTTTCAATTGACCCGACTTAGTCGGGTTACCTGAAATTGAAACTAAAACCGAAACCAACTATGTGTTAAGCAAAACCGACCTGATCGGTTTGAGTCAAGTTGGGTCGGTTTGGGTCGATTTCAACTCTAAGTTCAACCATGGTAATAAATTGGTAGATTGGAGAAAGAAGACTGAAATTTGATGTAAAAAAGGACACCTAATTCTATTAGAGAAAGAAGACTGAAATTAGTAGGGGGGCGGACCAAGTTAGAATAGAAGTTATCAAGAAAATAGAAAATCAAACTGTATTAGAGAAAAAAGACTGAAATTTGTATATTTCAAGAAACCTTCTAATCCAAGTAAAAAAAGACACTTAATTCTAATTGTAATTGGTTGCCTATTTCGTGTAAAAGACCATAAAAACTAGGATCCTTTGATTTTTTTCTTTAAATTTTTTCAAAAAAATTTATTGTCTAATTGTCTTACAATACTTGCCATTAGTGTCATTCCTAACTAGAAAACTAGAAATTAAGTTAGGTTGTAACTACTAACTACTAACTACTAAGTCGGTTCGGTTTCGGTTTTTACATATGAAAACTGAAACTGATCCGAACCATCGGTTTATGATTTTTTACAATCCGAAACCGACCGGTACTGAAAAAAACCTGGCCGACTCAAATTAGGTCAGTCCAAATTGATCAATTTGGTCAGTTTGAATCTTCTTATGAACAGCCCTATGACAACGTTTGATAAATTTACAAATTCAGTTATCTTTAGAAAAATATGACCAAATCAGAGAGATTGACAAAATTTAAAAAATTTTGGACAAAATTGCTTTTAATTAAAAATAAAAAAGAAAGCTAGACACTGACAACAGTATCCATCTTTTGCTTTTTTCTGATCAAAACCCCTTCCCTTATAATACAAGTTATGAAAGTGGACCTGACTTTTCAAAGTAATTACAAAGTTAAAAAGGAAATTTGATCATATTTCTAATCATTGGAGATTAACAAAACAAAGACTCCGACAATGATATCGTGGTGCTGTCACAAGTTTAGAGAATTGAAGCATTGCACTTTGTAGCAACTGCTCCAAATCCTTTGCTGTGAACATATATTTCTTTAATATATTCTCAACATTGAATAAAATCCTACTGTGGGGTTCCCCGTCTTTTTTCACCACCACAATTGTGGGAATTAGTAACCAAAACCGTAGTAGGAATTGGGGGAACCAGTAGTCATACTTTGTTTCGGTTTGAGGGTAGAAGACGTGGTTCAGTTCTGTTTTGTTTTGATGTTCAGTGGGGTTTGGACCTGGTCACTTGGAAAAAAATGAAAGATGGGAAGAAGGGGTTGTTGAATCTGGGAAGCTGACAGGTTGCTGATCCTACTATTAGGTTCACGTACAATGGGAGAGCAGATCCAGATGGTTGCACGTATCTGATTTTGTTAATTCATCAATATTTTTTTTATAAATATTATAATATAATACGCATAATTTATATTATATAATGTATAAAATAAATTTATAACCTGTACGAATACAGATAGAGTACGATATTAGGCTAAATTCAACCCTTTCTGATCCACATATTGTAAATGGCATATAAAATTTATATAATAGAAGTTGAATTTAATAATATTTTAAATTTTATGTAAATGACAATTGATAAATTATGCACTTTTTACATGTTTTAATCAAATAATTGAAAGTTTTTTTATGTTATTTGGCTGGTTTATTGCTCATATTTAACAGGAAATTAGATGGGAATTTTGGATCCAATTCGACCTATCCCACCCTCAATGCAAGAAAGGTAGAATTATAAAGGGTTTTGCATTTTAATATGCAGGGAAAGGTATGGATTGAGAGGTGGGTATAGTTTAGAATTTGCAAAACTCTCCCTAAACCCACCTGGTTGCAATCCCTACTTCACTCCCACATCCAATGTTAAATTATATGTGTTTAAATAATTTTCTATTACTTCGAGTGTCAGTGACCTTGGGTTACCGATACAATACAATACGTATTCATATTTGGAAGTTTGGACTCTTAGAGACTGCCACCAAACACTTATAGCTGGGTCGGATTGAATGTGGGTTGGATTGTATTGA
Source organism: Nelumbo nucifera (assembly GCF_000365185.1). The sequence continues at coordinate 8,562,345 of NW_010729081.1, forward strand.
TGATCGATGGATGTAGATGGTAGATAGGTTGCTTTAGCTGTACCCAATGTAATCCCTTGGCAATTGCCTAATAATAAAAGCATAGAATTCGATGACTGATTATAACAAAACATAACAAACAGACGAGCTTCTTTGCGTACACCGAGCCACGAGAATGATAAAAGCCCATTTATATGCTGAAGCTCTAGTCTAGTTCACTAAGCAAATATGAAATAAGCTCTTTGCTCAGTTGCACGCACTCTGATCCTTGGCCTTCTTTTTAAGGTGGGGTTTATTTTCTAGGGTCTTGAGTCAATTCCCTTTTGCTCTTTCTTTCTCAAATCGCTGCTTGATCATTTCGATTTCACTTCTCCCTTCTCTCGGGTTCTGTAAAAGCCTAAAAGGAATGTACTCAACGGAATTCCTTCTCTGGAAATTTTCATTGCCAGGATCTTTCACACCCTCTTTTTTTGAACCTTATATTTGTCTTTACAGGTGTATAAAAAAAGACTGTTAGAAAGGCAAAAACTGCCGGACTGGTCGGTTTCCAAGCAGTAATTTCAGCTTCTAATGGATCAATGTGAGCCATTTACTTAACTGCCACACATCTTACTAATCTATCAGAGGGTTTTAATTCCTTTTTGGCCTGAAGAAAAAAACAAACAACCATCCAAGAAGGGTGAAATGAGAAACCAGCCTTACAGACTGAGTTAAAACAGAGGTTCCACATCCAAAATCTAGGAAGTTGGGATTCATCATATTGTTACAACTCAAGAATAACTTGAGATTTGGTGATCTGAAATTCTGAATTCCAATGCCGTGCTTTTTCAGTTGTCTCGCCCACGCCCCACGTTACTCAAGTTAGTAGGCAATGACCCCTCAACCTCAATGAATGTATAGAGAGCTCAAATTACTGATGAAGCATGTCAGGGCTTTCCAGTTTCCAAGCCCAGTGGCCATTAGAGAGGTCTCTTTCATGATCACACACAGAGAGGCCGGAGCCAGACACAGCGCAAGCTTTAATTTGCGTCCAAGCAGTGGCCCCATGCCCATCCAAGTGAGATTTGTTTTGTTTGGTCGTCTTTAATTTGGATTTGGATGGCTTCTGGATTGTCACTTTTCACTTCATCAGCTACTGCAGCTCTTCATCTTGGGGCCCTACGAATTCCATGATGGATCTGCTAGCTTTTATGTACTTCGTTTGAAACCCCTCCGCCTCCTAGGGGTGTCCGTGACATCCAACGTGGAGATGCCCCAAGAGAAACCAGTCTTTTTAGAAGAGGAGAGACAACCAAGATTGTACACAAGAATTGAGAGTTGCAGAAATCAGATTTGGAAGCACTATTACACTCCAGTGTTTCTTTTTCTTTTTTAAATTAAGAAGAAAAAAAAAATCTATTTGTTTCCGGGGGGTAGGGGACGATAATGAGTGGAGATTATTGGAGACGAGTGATACTAGAAAAACCACAACCTCTCCCCTCTTTCTGTGAGTGTGTGTTGTGTTGCTTTTTGGCGCATCTGTGGTCATTTTCTTCACTCTTGGCGGCTACAGAGAATCATAGATATATCTGTACGAGTAAAAGAGATCCCCTATGACAGACATATCGATTTGCCTGGACAAAAGGGTGAAGGCTCTCGTCTCTACTTGCTCCCTTTCTACTGTTATATTCTGCGCTAGCTTGGCCCCTACAAACTCCTGGACCTGGAGGTGGAGGGTTATACTTGACAAATTTGTCAGTAGTAGTCTAGCCTCTAAGAGGGCTGACATCACATGCTCTTCTTTGTCAGGCTCAGTTAATGGGGGTCCCACGCCCTCTATCTCTGTTGTATTCTGTTCTCCAACTCCCAACTCCCAGCAGATAGCGAGCTGTGCTAACATGCTAAATGCTAACGTCCTCTGGCAATCTCCACGTTACATGCATGTACTCTCTGATGATGATCTCTCACCTCCCCATGGGATCTCCTGCTCCTGATGGCAGTTCTTGGGTCGACTCACCGATCCCTCCAATCTGGGTTGGGTTGCATGCCTAAGTAATGCCTGTGTGTGCTTATTTAACTTCGACTCCAGTTATTCTTAATTACCATTTACCATTCCTTCTGGACTCTGGGCTGGGGTGTCAGGTGTGTGAATCCGGCACAATTGACTAGCTAGTAAGTAGCCATTTGGTTTGGACCCGCCACTTCTTGCTTTGCTTGATGATGTATATATGGCTATGGGTGTATTCTAGTCGGGTTAAATCTGGGTTGGGGCCTTGGGTACTGGCAGCAACAAAGAATTGAAACGGATCGGAATTAGCTGAACTTGATGGCTGTGTTAGAGGCTGTGTGACCAATAATAACACAACACCCCACAACCACTCAATCTCTCACTTCACGTGCATGGCTGATGTGGGGGACAAAGCCCCTATTCCAGCCATCAAGTTCAACTAATCTAAGTAATCTGGGCTGAAGGATAAAACATTCATCTCATCTCAATCCATCAAAGATTTTAAGTCTAGAGCGGGATTTCAGTGGTGAAAAATATATAAAAAAAAGGAAATAATTTGTTAAAAGAAGAAAAGAGATAACAACGTTTTTCTTTTACAACTTGTTACAACTTACAAAACAAATTTATTAAAAAATGGGAGTTATGCTCTCATCCATAACTGACCAAACAGTCAATTGAAAACAAATTCTTGCCTTCTTGGAGGAAGAACTCAGCTCTTGAGTCATGATTCTACAACTTCCAGGTTTCAATGTTTCAATGCATACCCCTTAGTTTGATGGAGGAACCTTTTGAGTCATCCAATGAAAACCCATCAGATTTTTAAAACCGGAGAGCTGTAAATCCTTGAAAACGTACTACTTCATTCTCGAAAACTCATCGGTTGTGAAGTGGGTTGGAACCACTTGGGGTTGTTCTCTTCTGTTCTGCAGAGGCATCATGACCACCCTTTCTTCCGAAGCCATAGTAGTTGAAGTTGTTGGAACTGTTGTTTTTCCTCCATATCTTGACTCCTGAAGAATATTCTTGGGTCTTGGCATAAACTGACGAGCACAGATTTATGTTGAATAGTAGTGAAACAAGAGAAATTACAATCACTAATCTAATGTATCTCATCTCTCTATCTCTCCAAAAAAAAAAAAAAAACAATGTGTTGGGGGAAGAGGAGGTGAGGGTGAAGTTAGAAGAAAAACAGGATAACGGGGTACACAGTTAATGAGCCTGTGAGTCTGGAGAATGAATAAAAGAGAGCAAGAAGAAGGCTCAATGAGGAGGCGTCTCTTTCCTGTCAGAAACCCGATCAGATCAACAAAGGAGTCATTTTTCATTTTTTTCTTTTGAGAGTAGGATAAAAGGGTTTTGAAAAGACTTTTAAAAAGGGTATTTTGAGATGGATACCGCGTAATGTAATGCCAATTGCCAAAGAATTCCAGAGATGTGAACATGAAAAACTGATGTGTACTACTGCTCTGCAATATGCATGTCCATGGTTCCATGCAAAAGAAAAGAAAAAAAAAAGTGATTGAGGAAAGGAGAGAAAAAATACACCAGCGAACTGCTGCGAATTGTCTTTTTCCCATGCTACTCAAAGTTTTCCATATCAGACGGCTACTTTCTCTTAAGGCTGATGCTCTACTACTGACAGGCCTCTTCCGGCTTCCTACCATCCAAAGCACTCAAACACCAACCTTGCAATCAGTGGGCCACAAATTCCAATCTCATCAAATCTAAGCCAACCAGCGTCCCTGTATTGTTATTCATGGAGATATTCCCAATGCATGATGAAATGTTTTGCAAGGTTAGTGCGAAGAGCAAATGCCGATTTGGGTTAGGGTGTATTTGAGGTTAAGGCTCACTTTGGAAAGAGTATAAATACAAATATATATGTATAGTCCAAATATATAGAAAATAATATAAAATATAAGATTTTGTATTTTACAAATTTGTATTTTTACTCCTCCTAAACCGAGTCTAAGGTTTCGTTTGGTTTGTGGGATTGGCATGAGAAAAAGAGAATATTTCAAAAATATTTCCTTTTCTCATATTTGTCTTGAGGGAAAGAGGGGGATGAGATGAGAAAAAGGTGGGATGCCATATCTCAAAATTGTGGATTTGGGGTTCCTCCAAAACAGTGGGACCTCGGTGAAAAAACTCAAGAAAATCTATCTCCTTCCTCACTCCCACATGCCTCGTCCATTCGACTAGAACTTGGTATTCTTCTTCATCTTCCTCCTCCTTCCCGCATGCCTCATCCTCTGTCGATGCTGGTTTTACAGGCCGTCGTTGCTTCGAGCTTCGCTAGTTTCACAGGTCGCCACTGCTTCGAGCTTCATTGGTTTCGCAAGCTACCGTTGCTTTGAGCTTCGTTGGTTTCGTAGGCTGCCAATGCTAAGAATTGTAGTGGATGAGGGAGGAGAAATAGCAAATAAAAGAAAGAATGGAGGGAGAGAGGGAGAGATCAGAGAGGAGAGAGATTGCCACCACCACCGCTCCTCTAGTTCGAATGGCAAGGAGAATGAACAATAGATTGAGCTCCAATACTTCGGTCCCTTTTACACTTTCTCATTTCATCCCATCACAATAAAATCAAACAATGTAAAATTAAATTTTTATACTTTCCCATCCCATCCCATCCCACCCAAATCTTCTCACAAACCAAACGGAGCTTAAATGACATACCAGCTTGAACACATTTCATCAATACAAGGAATGCAGCCAACTCGACATCAATGGTTTGGCGAGAAAAACGTTCTTTGTTGATTAGTAGATAAAAAAGCCATGCCACCCATGCATGAAAGAACTTAAAACATCATTTGACAGCATGAACTATGTGGCTGTATGTTCATCCCGGATGCTAACAGAAGCAATTGTAATTGTAATCTGAGCAGTTATTAATGAATTAAAAGGTAGGAAATGGAAGAGAAAGATAGGAAAACTTATACAAGACTTGCAAAGGTTATCCTACCTTGCCCTACTTTTTCCTTTAAATCAAATACAGATTAAACGTCTTTTAGCTCTCAAAAATTAAAAATAAAATAATAATCATCCCCAAAGAGCAAAAGCATGCATTGTTGTGAAGACCTAGAAAAAGCAGTATGTAATCGAAGTAATGGGAAGTTTAAGATTCACTCAAACACAGATGGTGTTCCATTGAGACAATAAGGCCCAAGCAACCTAGTAAAACTACTACTCCTTAATATAGGATATTAAGTCTAAAGATGCATTTTAGAAGTCAATATGTGATCAAATTCAAAGGGAACCCAAATAGATAGATAGTCTAATTGGTAACATCATTTATCGGCCGGCATGACTCCAATATTGTCAAAGGTTGTGGATTGTCACAATGAGAAGCTTATTCAATCCATTTCCTTTTCTGTAACTCCAATTGTTGAAATAAGGGATAGGGATTACTTCAACAGTTTAGCCATTAGACCATTACAAAGCGGTTCTTGGAGAAACCAAAGAGGATGTCCCTCAAACTATTTTGGAGAGAGCTTGTAAGGCTTTCTCTGAATATTGGCTTACAGGGAGCTCTTGGAGAAATCAAATGATAGTAAAGATAAACAAAAAAGTGGAATCACATTTCTTGGCTCCCCCCAAAGTACGGTGAAATCAAAATTAATTTTGATATATCTCGTGTTAGGGATGGAATATGTTCTGTCACTGTCATTGCTAGAGACCACTTGGGTGAATTCTTGGATTTTAATTTAAAGGTTTTTCTCTTGGCACTTCTTCTATAAATGTGGCAAAAGCTGTTGAATTTTAATCTCATTAGAGATTAAATTCAATGGAATTTGATTAATCAATTACATGGAAAACACACTTGCACACATGTTTTGAAAAAATAGTTTTCTCTTACTAAAACCAGTTTTCAACTTGTCCCAAAATATACAAAATTTGTTTCGAATTTTTAAATATGAGATTATTTTCACTCCTTAAAAATAAAGAGGAGAGTATGGATATTACTACCGTGCAACGCATATGAAGGGTGGTTTTGACTTTTGATGCAAGGCCGACCGTTGAAGCAAGTTTAGAGAGGCTTTGACTTTCCGTGACCCCGTATTTCCAATAAAGGCTTGGGGAGCTTGGGAAGCCCATAATCTGGCCCTCAACTTCAGCAACCTACCAATTACGATTAAGGGGGACTTGAAAATTGTTATTTACAAAGGGCCGATCTCTCATCCTTGAAATCTTAAAAAACATTATTTCAGGATGCTTGCAAATGAAGGAGACGATGGATGGTGGTGCAACCTATAGGCACATGTTTAGAGAGGCGAACCAGGCAAGAGGATTGGCTTGCTCAGAGAGTGTTGTCTTCTCGATCCTAATGGTTTTGTTTCCTTTAGTTATTTAGTTATTGTAGTCTTCCTAAATACCTTTTTGTTTGAATGATATAGGTGTTTGGTGTGTGAAATTTTGCTTTTTAAGACAAAAAAACAACTGCCATTTCAGCAAATGGGTATTGTTTTTGCTGATATGGTTCTCATATATACTGACAAATGCTCCCTCCAAATTGCAAGCTGTGCTTTAAAAATCAACACGGATGTCCAACTGGAAAGCTGTAAGAGGTTGTTCAGCAGTTTAGTCTACACTAAACGTAGAAAAATCAGGACTGAGTCCCAGTCACGAGTTCTTCGATTCAACTGTGTGGTTTGGAAGCTTTGCCCTCAAAATGACCTTAGTCTGCACTTTAGCATTGGTATAAGCCTGTAATTCATATAGTTCTTTTTATAGCCATCATTACTCAACAATGTTTTAAAAATTGACCCAACAGAAACCTCAAAAACAAAAAGAAAAGCTTTTCACCACCACCCAATAAGTGTATGTGTAGCACCCAACTTCACAAGCTGACTTTTGGGATTTGGCATATAACTCAAAACTCATCTTCCAAGTATAAACCCACCTGTTGGTCAGTTCTGATGCTCCTAACGTTTGGTAGCAGTCTATTATGGCCTCAAGATCAACATCAGGGACCTATGGAAATCGGACTTGCTACTCACAGCGCCTCACATCAATTTTAATGGCATATAAATGAGGAAAAATTTCCAATTAATACCTTGTATTTTAGGCATAATGCTATTTTGGTCTCCGACCTTTAAAATATATGAGACAATTCAGTATTAACTTTCAAAATGTGTCAATTCAGTACCTATTGTTAATAAGCTGTTAATCAACCGTTACATTCTTTTAAAAAGACGCAAATGCCCTTTGAGTGTGACCTAATTTTCTTTATCAACCATCCAAACATTGACAAAAAAATTAACGGTCATAAATCCTTGCCTCTTTTTATTCAAGAAAGTTCTAGAATACCTACTGAGATGTGGTCCCAACTTTCTTGAATAGAAGAAGCAAGGATTTGGGATTGTTAATTTTTTGTCAACGTTTGAATGGTTGATAAAGAAAATTATATGACACTCAAAGGGCATTTGTGTCTTTTTCAAATACCACATAACAGCTTGTTAACAATTCATTAACAGTAGGTACTGGATTGACAAGTTTTAACAGTTCGGGTACTAAATTGTCACATTTTAAAGTTTGGGGACCAAAGTAGAGGGTACTAATCGGGAACTTTCCCTATAAATTAACCATTACATCTTTCCATGAATAATAACATATAAATATGGGAGATGTTCCTAACTCACTGCTAAAAATATTATGATGTTGGTGTGAGGTACACTCTATAAAGAGAAAATCCAGAATCCCAGCTTCAGCCAAATCTAGCTATAATGAATTCACATCTATGCCCCACAGGCGCCCCACATGCACATCTGGGTGTGCATTGGAAACTTCTCCCATACTTGTTATTGAGAGATGTTCCCAATGCACGGTTTAGATGTGCTGTGGGGTGCACCCTGTGGGGTGACAATGTAATCTCATCCATATTGCCAGAAAGACATGATATCGATTAGGCTTTGACCGATGAAAATCCACCTGGTTAATTCCGATGATTGGTTGTAAGCTTTTCAAAATATCATGTCTTTCTGGCATCATTCGACTTTGATATGAAAAAGATATGGTATCTGAAGAACTTCTGACCAATCAACTGGAATCATAACGTGGTAGCCAATCAAGTGTTATTTATCAAAATTCATAGGTGGATTTTGATTGGTCAAAACTCTTCCCATACCATATCTTTTCTACATCATAGATTTTCCCCATAACCTAACCCCAAAACAATACAAACAAGAAAAGGGAAATAATGACTTGAAGTCTTGAACAGTCAGTACAAAATGAGAAGAAAAAAAAAAAAAAAAACAGACAAACAAATAAGCTTTTTGCCCAAAAGGGGAATAAATAGGAACTATTACTTTGATAAAACACGAAAAGAAAACCAGAGAAAATGCCTACAAAGCATAAACTATTAACATTGAAATCATTTTGTTTCGACAAAAACAATGCTATTAAATTTTTAAATGACCAAAGCTGGAGTCTGACTAGAGCTGCAACTTGAGAGGACTGAACCGGAAAAGAGTCAACACAGACCCAACCATACATGTGAAACGTAGGACCACGCCCAACCCGACCTAAACCCAGACTCTTTTGCACATAAATCGGGATGGGCTTGGTAAAGGCATAATTATTGGGCCAGTATATACAATGATATTAGTACGTTAAAAAAAGAATTCGCTTTAGCATGATTAACTAAATGGTCATTTTCTGTAGAGAGATCCAAGGTTCAAAGACAAGTTTTGACATTAAATTTATAATTTATGAATATAAGTCATGCCTACATAAGGCCAGATCTGGGTAACACTCAAGCTATATCCAATGCACCAGCCCAGGAATTTACCTGGCTCAAGTTTTAAATACAAAGGCCCATCCCAAATCCCAGAATTTGAATCCATGCCCAGAAATAGTTCTGGTTGAGTCAGGCAAGGATCGATTTAGCCCACCCATGCAACCCTAGGTCTCAGGACTCCAGAACTATCCCGTTTGCCAGGGGCTTCAAGCTGCGTTGACCGAGTAAATGGAGAAAAATAAAGTGTTATTACATTTAAAAGGATAATGGAAAAAATAATTCTAAATGATAACAAATAATCATAGATTTCAATCAATGGTGGCCTAAGTAATAACCACCATAGGCATTTTAAATTACAGAACAATACTTGAACACCGGAAGGTGCTAAGTGGCTCAGTAAGTAAGGTCTCTAGCTGCCCAGGTTGGTTTCGTGGTTTGGATAAACAAGACCTATCAACTAGGGGTGGTCATGAGCTGAGATTTTTACAAGCTATTCAAAATCGGTTCGTGAAAATTTTGATTCGATTTGGTCTAAACTGAGCTTCGAGCCAAACTTGAGGCACGCTCTCCGGGGAGCAAATCCAAATTCAGGGGAATGGGCTATTCATTTATGATAATAGTGAAGGCTTTCAGCTTTCCCTCGAAGACAAAATTGTATAAAATGTATATCAAATAAACACCATCAAATACCAAACATCCCCCAAGTTGTTCCATATCGTAAGAATTTAACAAATGGTCACTCATCCATATGATTCATCAGACCTTTTAGCCCTTCCTATTATGTAGTATCCAATTAAACAATTCATCATATCCTTTCCTACTGTTCATCTGACTAGAAAGCACATGCTTAATGCAGGGACTAGAGGGACAAACTGGTTTTATCTAAGAATCCATTTACCAAAAAAAAAATCCTAAGCATCCATTTACTTGGTCAGGAAGGATATGCAGTCCTAATAGGCCCTAGATTTTAGCTCTTAAACCCCCGAACAGGGGTGAACAAAAAAACCGACCGGTTTTTTCTTGATACAAAGATCACTGAGAGGTTCTGAAATTGCATCTGTGTTACAAAATAATACAGGTGACTTAAAAAACATGTTAGCGCATTTAGTGACCTGAAATTGAACCTCAAGTTTCTTGTTCGGATATCTCCCCATGACCGCACCTCACAAGCACCCCACCGCACATCTCGGCGTGCAGGAACATCCCCCGTAAATGTCATGGGGACTTCCAAATTAATGCAAGGTTGACATGAACTGTGGGGAGTCTGAGGCGCACCACAATAAATAACGATCATCAGTTTAATTTGCACCTATGGGCTATTGTTATCTATTTCAAGTTGCTTATATACGAATTAGCAACTTAGCATATTTACTCTTTTCCAATTACTACTGGTGGCCCTAGGTCCTCAATTATTACACAGTCTTCAGCACATTAAGCTGAGTTTGGAATTCATGTAAACGATGTAAATTCCGGTTCAGGGTAAATTTGCACTCTACTTCACTTTTGCATGTATTTGACAATATTACATTTATGCATTGACAAATGACAGCAATGTATATTTTCATTGATACTAAGATGTAAAAATACATAAATAAAAAAGAAATAAATTTGCATTCAAGTGGGCTTGTGATCAAAAAAAGGCATGCTTTATTGGAATTCATGTTTACATCCATTACAGCTAAAAGTCTGGTAAGAATGTAAATTTGTCAGTGCAAAACTAACCCAATTTTGCAATTTATATGAACCATTTTACACTCTACATATTTGCATTCACACTTATTTGCATTGTTTTCAAACACAGCTTTAGAGATGAAACATCAAAATAGAGGAAAATAAAAAAAAAAGTTAATAAGAGGAAATGTGTAAACAAAACAAATACAAGGGTCAATGTAATGGAAAATAATGTCTCCAACCACCAGAAATGACAGTATGAATAAGTTAACAACCAAAGTACAAAACTATGTAGAAAAAAAAAATTGAAAATTTTCCATGTACAACAAGAATATTCACATTACAAGTATGAGGGAGAAATTTCCATGCAGAATGAGCTATCATTCAGTTTTCCTTTTCTCATAACCAGGGACAGCTTGCTAAACCTAAATGACCGCATTTAGACTCACCAGGAAGGCATACAGCATCGGTTATGGAAGCCACTCTTAAGTTGCTCAACATGGCAGACTGAACCTTCAAATCCACAAACAGCTAGATCCTGGATTATAGTTTTGTGAAAAGTGCAAAAGATGTTTTATCTAAAGAATTACACCAAGTCTTCTGGCAACCAGCCCAACCAAACTTATAATAATCAAGGAAAAAGTAGGAAGAGATAAAACAACCATGAAGGCATTGGGTTTGGTATGAGCTACGGTTACCCTCAAGGATAATGCATCTGCTGCTATAAAAATTAGTCCACCTCAATCGCCCATGAAGAAGGGTCCAGAAAAACTCTCCATAACATCAAACTGCATGCTCTCTGATGGCTTCCAGTGACGCTTCCGCTGGTTTATAAACCAATTGTTTATTTGTTTCTGGTCAAGGCCCGTCAATTCAGCTAGCGCTAACTTATCAGCTTCCTGAACAATTAGGAATTGCAGAATAAGGCCATATATATCTTCATGAAAGAGTGCAATGTTTATGCACTTCAGTCTATAAATTTAGCAGAATATTTACTCCAGCTGGAGATTTGCGAAAAAATATATCCAGATCTTGGGAAAAAATACAACAATTTAATTAAAATAAAATGTGAAAAATAAATCATTATAGATAAGTAATTCAGCTTGTACTAAATACAAGAAACCAAACAAATTTAGCTTGTGTTCAATAACAACTAGAATCTGTAAAAGACATATTGCACAACCACAAAAGAAAACCTACAATGATAATCTAAAACCTCTACATGGAGATGGCGCTAAAATGGTAAATCTGAACCTTGTATATAACTTTTACCGTTGGATATGGCCATTTGTAGTGAATATTCCACCAGTCAAGTAGTGTTTGCCTTGCTTCCTTCGGTAGCTTTCCCTTCTTTTTTTTCTTAGAAAATTCATGCTTCAGACTACTAATATATCCACTATATTTACGTAAGAGCCTGTCCTTAAGCTCTCGTTCTTCATCTCTTGGTTGAACCTCTTGGGCATCAATCTCTCCTCCACTAAAATCATCCTCAGATGATCCAGCAGCTTCATCTGACCAGGATACCAAGCATAAGCAATCAGAACAACCCCCGCAAATCCATTTTAGGAAGATATAAAACTTATCAAAGAAAAATGATTTCAAACTTGACAGCAAAATATATAGAGAATAAAAAACAGGAGAAATGCATATGAAAAAGAAAAATTACAAATCCTTGTAAACATTTAAAAGAACATCACTAACAAACATCATGACCAAGGTGAAACATCGCTAGGGAAAATGGCAAAACCAAGCTGACCATGCATACGGATGTATTAAGGAATCCATGAAGACCATAGCCATTCCTCCAAAAGTTAATTGAGAATAAAGTTAACAGAACTAGCAAAGTAAAATGCGGAAGCATCTTGTATAAATAATGCTGGAGATGTTTTCATACAAGTCACCAAAGAATACAACCAAACTTAACACTAGAAGTGAGTGGGGGTGGGGGAAGGCTTATCAGTAAACCCAAACTGGGCGAATTTTAATATCTAACCACAATTTCATGCTTAGTCAAATCAGCAAGACAATAGTAACAGAAAACAAGATAATATCCTTAACAAAAAATTTGTCATGGTAAAAAACATCACCAGAGTTTAAAACTTATGGGTAATCAAGTTCACATAAAGTAAAATCATAAACCTGGCATTTGCCACCACATTTCAGAATTATACAATGACAAAAATAATGCAGATTAAAGAGATAATACACATGCAAAACTGCAAAGCACAAGTTTAATAGATCATGGCTTGCATTCCAAGTAATCTGTTACAAGCAATACAGGGTCAATGGCCCCAGTATAACAAGTGAAATCTGACGGTACAAAATTTATATAGGGGTACTTTCAGTACTTGATTTGCAACAAATATTCCCAGTTATATTCAAATTAGAAAATCATAGAAAAACCTAGTTCAGTGATAAAACCTATCTTCCATCGTGGGGGTATAATTGGTAAATTGAAAATAATAAATATTTGCATATCTATGAAGATGGGCCCAAATTGCTGAACCACATTAAATCTTGTATGCACTTTGTGACTGCATTTCCTTTCATGTTTTCTTGGTTTCTAGAACAACAATGTTGCTAAATTGATACAAAGAGATGGATATGCCTGTCTTAAACTCAGTATTCACTATCAATTGCCTTTTACATTGAGCAATGTGCAAGAATTTAAAAAAAAAAAAAAAAAAAAAAAAAAACAACAACAACAGATTTGTACTCTGCAGAAGCATTTCTTATTATATTCCTTATGCTGAACAATGTAAAGGAGAACCTAATTTACAAAATTCAAGGAAAAAAACACAGTTTGCTAGCAAAGCTGCTGGAATCCACTTTAGGGAGAAAAGCCAACACTAAAGTGGCATTTGGATGCCTGAACTCTGAAATCTCTGTAAGTCTAATCAGATCTTATAGGGAGAAGAGTAGCCATTGCGGTTCTCTTTATATGTAAACATGACTACGAGGGGTATTCTTGTCATTGTCAAAGTTTTAAAATACTTAAAAAGTTAACACTGATGAGCACCACTACAAAAAAAAGTGATAAGTTTGCAACCTAACCACTTATAAATCAGAGCAAAATTTCAGAAATAAACATGCCTTTCAAAGGTGTAACCAAACACATCTATGGCAATCAGAAAAAGAATAATGTAGAATTCAGGTAGGTGGCAGGTCAGATACACTACTACGCAAGCCAGCCAGAAGTTGGTGATATCAACATCACAAGGATTTTTCCCCAAATAGTGGGGATTAGGCTGAGTTGAGTAGAGTTGCAAAAACTGACTTTCCATTTAAGGGATTAAGGCCCAAGAATGAGTGAATAGTGCTCACAAAGATAACCATTGCCCAATGTTGGTCCCAGCTATCTGGGGCCTTGGGAGGGGTAGACTGGACACAGTCCTACCTTTGGAGTTTTTTTTTTTTTTATTTTATTATTATTTGACAGAAAGCAGTCACTCTAACACTCAAGCACATTTAACTCACGATAAGAGTACTGAATAGGGAGGGTATAAAAGCATATTTAACTCACGATGATTTGGAAGGGCAAGAAAACAAAATAATTCGTATAAATTTGCGTCAATAAACATAAAATTTATCATGCTTTTTCTTAATATAAACCAACTAAGAGCAAATGATGAGTCAATCCCCAATAAACATAAGACCAACGCCGCCAGGATGGTTACATGTAACATATAAGGGTTTCTGTCAGTCATATCTCAATGGACTTCATTGCTGGATTAAACAGCATGAATGAACCATGGGACATTAAAGAGGTAAAACCATACAGAACAAGCTAGGATAGGAGTAGGGTGAGCCAAAACAAAAGGTACTCAAAATGGTCCTTACCAGGTCAACAAAATTCGTAGGCAAGTGAAAGAAATACATTCCAGGAGTATTAAATTACAAGAAATGCAATTGCAAGGTCAAATAAACTTCATATTCAATAATCACAAAAGCTGCCACTAAAGGAACACATGTTTCAAGTGTAAAGGAACTAGAACAAGAGGCAACATGCCCAAAAAATAGGAAGACGGAAGACACGGAAAGGAAAAGAGGAGGGTGCAAGAGGGCTCAGCTGGTGAGAGTCCAGCTCCGTTCTAACACCAAAGGACGGAAAAAGAAAATAAAGTTGCATCTCTAAGGTTTCAAAGTAAGCATGGAACTTGGAAGCATCAGTGGCAAAATGATAGACGATACAGGATCGACCATTACTTTTTACCCTGGGAAGTGGGAATAAGTCAGGAATGGAAAAGAACAATAACATAATAAACGACAAGAAATTATTATTAGTTGGCAGAAACAAAATTAAATCTGAGATTAGGATACCGTATTCAACAATCCAGAGAGCATTCCTTTCAATACTACTGTCAAATTGCCAATGACTACAAATACCAAGGACTCCAAGATTCTCACCGTCCCCTAATTTCAGGGCAAAATTTCTACCAATTCCACCGCGTCAAATCCACTTGTTTCTTTTCAATGTGGGTACGCGTGAGAGAGAGAGAGAGAGAGGGTCTCGTATTCTTCTTGTTTGCAGGTCCTTAAACGCAGTGGACGTCGAGTTCCGATACCTCGTGCAGCGAGGAACCAAAAGGCTATGAAATTGTGAGTAATCACAAAATAACACTTCCTATTGGAGATGCCGATATCCCACCAGTAATTTGAATCAGCGTAGTCAAGCAAAGACAATGCTCACTAGGCACCCATCCTACCAATTTCCCATCAACTCTCGCGTGCTTTTATTCTCCAATCAAATGACAGTCCAAAGCGCCCACTACGAACCAGGCTGCAGGCACATTCTATGACCACACTACTGGAGACGCAACATCCACGTCTTTTTTTTCTTTTGGATGTAAGAGTTGTTCATCCAAGCAAAGCAAAATCTTAGTAAGATGCGTATCAATCAACACCAACCAAACTAAGATGTAGTTTCCTTGCCCAAAGCTTCCATCTAATACCCATCAGAGATTTCATCAGAATTCATGGGGTTTTGATTGGTCAATAATCAGATTTTACTATTTTACCTATCTCTATGCCTGAAAACAAAACAAGTTTAACCATACCTTTCAACAGTTCCAAAATAACTTAATGGTAAAATCAAATAGGGTAGGCCACTCGGTGGTTGCCTCCTAATGTACCGTAAGTTCTTGGGTTTACATCAACCTTAACCCTTTTATCCCACTCCCTACGTGTATTATCTTTAGGCTCCGTTTGGGAAGAGTGGAAATAAAATATGTTCGGTATCAATACAAATTAATAATAAGAATGTAAAGTTAGTTTAATTTTGCAAAAAGATAGTTTTGTAGTCACAACAAACAAATTTAAGTTGTGATGGGTATGAATAAGAATTCCAAGTTGGGCAACTTCGTTTACCACTGGTTTGAATGCAAACCTTTTTTTTTTTTTTAATTCATGATTGTTATCATTGTCATTGCACAAATCCATTATTATTACATGCCTACAAAACTGAACCAGAGTGCACAAATGCGTCAAACCAGCGTTTGAACTCTTCCATAACCTTACATTTTAATAGATGATAAAAAATCTGCTGTGACTTGATGGTACTGTCATGATTTCCAAACCATCATTAACCCAAACCCAAATGGTTGGACCGTTCACCCAGATACCATCAGAGCAACTGGTTCCATTTCACTCCTAAACCGTTCCTTTTTGCCAACCAATTCAACCCAAACAATGGCTTTTAGTCATTTTTGTATTTTTTTCTAAATTGCTACATGCCATCTGTTCAGACCAGACAATCACACCACTAACCCAAAAACCGGTGGCCAAGGTGATTCTCGTTTTAGGTTGGTTTTTAAAACATTTTGACCTATATATTAACAACATATAATGATATGAAAAATAAAAACACAAAATTAGCACCCAAACAATAGCTTTTAGTCATTTTTGTATTTTTTTCTAAATTGCTACATGCCATCTGTTCAGACCAGACAATCACACCACTAACCCAAAAACCGGTGGCCAAAGTGGTTCTCGTTTTGGGTTGGTTTTTAAAACATTTTGACCTATGTATTAACAACATATAAAGATATGAAAAATAAAAATACAAAATTAGTTTATGCCCAGTTGGTCACACCTAGACCTGTTCATGGGCCGGGTCGGGCTCGGGCCGGGCTTTTACTCTTCATAAACAAGATTTTGTTAGGCCCGAGCCCGGCCCGACCAACGGGCCTACAACTTGGGCCCGAGCCCAACTCTAATAAAAAGCCTGAAGCCCGAGCCCGAAGCCCGACCTAACAAAAAGATAGATCGGAGTTTGTGTCTATATTCGCTACCGGTACCTGTGTCTGTGTCTGTGTTCGCCGCCGACCAAACAATAAGAGACAAAAGGGCAAAGAGAAAGGACTTGTTGCCGGTGCCTGAGTTCACGTCTGATAAATGAACTGAGCTGAGATTCTGAGAGTGAGGAGGAGAAATGAGAAGAGGAACAACCGAACAATGAAAAGAGAGAGAGAGAAAGAGAGGATTCACAGCTAGTGCCTGAGTTTGCGTGACTCGCATCTAATAAATGAGATGTTGAGATCGATTCTGAGAGAGAAGGAAAAGTGAGAAGACTCTTGAGAATGTTTGGCCATGCGAGACTATGACCGAGAAGGGAGTTTGTTCGGCTAAGAAAAAGACATGAGTGATGAAAGGGGATGAGAAGAGTTAGGGTTAGGGTTTAACTTATACAAAAGTCGGGCCATGCCGGGCTTTTTTAACAAATCCCAAGCCCAGCCCGTAAAATAATTGGGCTCGGGCTTTTAGGCCCGAGGTCAAGCCCGCAGGCTAAAATACATGCTCAAGCCCGTCCGGGGGCCAGGCCGGGCCTGCCAGTCGGGCTACATGGCCATGAACAGGTCTATTCACACCCAACAAAAAGCAAATCTACTTTAGAAAGTATTACAGCCGATGCATGTCAAAAGAGGCATGATACATCCACTGACCAGGGCAGATATCCAAATACCAATCATATATTTAAATTTAAAGAAACTATGATACAAAATATATGTGATGTTATGAAAAGCTAAAAAACAATGTAATAATTGTAAAAATCGGAAAGAAATAAATATCCTGTGTACCAAGTAGACTTGATACATGGAATTCCAATTACCATTATAAACTTGTAATATTTGACATAATTTTACTGTTTATGTCTAGGAAATATAAAAGGTGCCCATTGTTCAAAAAAATAAAAAAGAAAATATGAAAGGCGCCAGCTAGCCTACAGTTGATGTCTCTGGTTGGCTGCAACGGGGGCCTGGGGTCGAATCCAACCTTCGCCCAGGTTGGAGGGTCTACGGTTACCCCCTATTAATTAGAGCTCCTACTACTTGGACTAGGCTAGACTGAACACAACCCAAACCAAGCCCAAAACACTAGAGATGGGTTAGGATGGGTTGAAGTTCAACCATGCATGTATAATTTCCGTATATTTATGTATATATATACATAGGCAACAATGCATTTATAAATGTATGTATCAATACATTTATGTATATATATACACATGTATGCATGTATAATTTACGTTAAAAATTTTAAGGGCAAATTTATTTCTAAAACATGACAATCATGTTCTTTTAACACATAATAATATTAATACTGAATTAATATAATCTATATAATGGGTTCTTAGCAAAGAAAGGGCTGATGGCCAGTATGTTGATTGCATCATATTACTTAACAAGATGTCAGAAGACTTTGAATTTTGATAACTGAGGCAGACTGAAAGACTTAATGCTCATCTTTTAACAAATAAGTTTTTGCTTGGGTTGGTTATTAAACTAGAATATTTTATTATTTAATTATTTTAGGGAAAATGACCACTCAGTCCAGATCAGAATTTTATAACCCAATAGTATAGGGGGAATGCATCCTCACCGTGAATTGATGCCAAATTCACGGGCAGGATGTAGTTTATAGGTGGGGAGAGGGACTAGTAGGGGGGCTGGAATTCAGAATTCTGCATCGGGTGTATCCATACTTCTCCAATTATTTTATTCATTAAGACAAAAGAACAAATATTAAGTTCAGCCACTTGGCGGATATCAAATGGATCATAAGATTTATGTCGGGTTCCCCTACCAATTACTCCACTGTCCGGTGTACACCGTTTCTGATTCCAAAGAAAGTTAGATTCGATTTCGCCGAGCCTCTAGATAGTCCAGATGCTTTGAAAATTGAACTTAGTTATGAATTCGTTGGTTTGTATAGGTTGTATTATAATATTAAATAACACCTCTCCATGGAAGAGAAAGCGTACCTGTTACCTGGCCTCCTGGCTTTCCAATCCCCAGCAGAAAGATAGCGCGTTTGCACATTGCAGAATGTCGCCGGACGCCAAAGCCCCCGGCCGAAAATAAACTATCTTCTGAAATGACAACTACTTTAGCAACACAGTGACACTGGAGGGAAGAGAGAGAAAGAGATGCGTGGGAGCGGAACCGGCGGGTCGATGTGACTTGCAGGCTGCAGCAATAACAAACCACGGCACTACCTATTATCAATTGGATTGGAGTGATCACCGCAGAAGATCGGGACGATCACCCTATACTACGCCCCTACCAATTTCAGCGTTCACATTTAGAAATGTAGCCCAAAAGATTACAGTGTAGTGTAGTAGACTAGTAGTGTACAATAGGCGCACAGCTAAACCCCTTAAAATCTTCTATAGCCTTAAATCTAGACACAAGTTAGCCTTTGAATGACAAATACGAGTGAGAGAGATTTAATCCAACGGCCTTTTCGTTTCATCTATATTAGCACTGTCGCAGGAAAACAAGGAATAAAAATGCACATGCAGAGTCTTACCCTACAAACAATCAAGCTTAAAAGTTAATAGACTTCAAATGACTAGGTTTGCATTAAAAGAAAGAACTGCACTGGCGAAATCAAGAACAAAATCCTCAAGCTTTTCTAGACACTAATGCCTCATCTTGAAACAATTCCACGTTCCAATCCTATCACTAGAGTGCTAGAACAAGCCTAATAACAATTGAACACTAGCTTCCCTAAGGAAAAAAAAAAAAAAAAACTGTGGGAGATCTGGCTTATTCATCACTGCTTTCATGCATGGCTTATGGCTAAACACTACACCTACAAATATCCAAAATATATTACTACTTTTTGGGCGAAGATAGACTTGCAACTTCACTCAAAATCATAGAACCAGTATTAGCTTATAACTTATGATGAATAGAAGATAAGTTTCAGCTTTGTCCACAACCATCAATAACTTTTTGTCCACAACCAGATCATACCACCACATCCTCAAACATTTTTCAATCCTAATGGGTTAAAGAAAAAGACGAATATTCTAACAATCAATATTTGTCATCTTCTTCCCAGCAGTTTGGAGAAGCTAGATCTACACTTGAATACTACTATCCATAATCGAAAACAGTTGCACATGTTCCAGGGGGAAATCATAGAAAAGGTATTTCAAATGAATACTACTATGACCGCTGTCAAGAACTCACATCTCTATTAATTGCTTAGTGCAGTGATAAAATCTTGGGCTCACAATCATGAGAATCTGGGTTTGAGTCTGAGAGTAGAGTCGACTTCATGCCAGAACAAGCAAAGTGTAAGGTTCATCTCCAGTTCACCCTCCAAATACCACAAATAGCCAGGACCAGAATTGGGTTATGACCCTTCTACAGATTACCAAAGTACTAAAGAAGTGCATATGGATGTTGCAACCTATTACCGCCATGCTAGAGTATCATGGGAGCAAATAAGTAGTAAGCAACAGAAATACATATGGAAAATAGTACACCAATTACTCGGATTAAAAACTCAAGGTTATGAGTGGTCACTTGATACACAAACAAAATTTTAACCTAGCATCATGATTCATCTGCACGTAACATGTGATCACAGTGGAAATATACAACTTTTAACTTCAGATGGCCCTCACAATTTTGAATGCCTACAATAGATTTGTTCCTCTTCTGTAAATTGATAACACGGATTTGTCAAATGGAAACAAGTGGCCTATCATAACCACACCAAACATTAACATGGTGAAGAGGATAGTAAATTTCTATAGAAATCAGGGGTTGTTAAAAACATGCATAGCACATAATATTAATTCAAATAGCGTTTTTTATCAGCAATATTATTCATTTTGTGGGTATAGGGGATTATATAAACATGTATAGCTCATAATATTAAGCCAAATAGCTTTTAAGTACTGTTCTAAAAAAGTAGAATCTAACAGAAAGGACAAGGGGATTATATAAACCAAGTACGAGGGGAGAAACAATAGCAGGTGTGGTAAAAGGGAATCTGTATTTTAGAACATGATATATACATTCGGGTTATCAACTTATAAAAATGAACCAGCTAGCCATAGTTGTCAAGGAAGCACCAAGGCAACAAAAAGCATTCGTGGAGGATCACTTCGCCTAAACACCAACATATCTTGTACAAGGCATTATAAAATATTTTCACATTTTTTTCTAAGATTATAATAATAAAATAAACATTATTAGACTAAATTATTCATTTTGTGGGTATATATACAAAGTCTTTTTACTTAGGGTTCAATAAATGCTCCAGTTGGTGTATGCTGGCCTGAATCCGTGAAGACTTCAAAACCTGAATTGATAAGCAAGAATTTAAAATTTTTTTCTACACATATATTTTCTGCTTTCTTTTTTCTTCTCATGAATATGTTGATTTCCTATATTTTGATATGAATTTTAATCTTTTTGATGGAGATTATTTCTGAAATAGTGAAAGATGATTGATGGGTTGCCAATGGAAACTACAGGATTACCAATACACCCCCATCAGCTATCGCCAGGCCTCACCATGGTGCCTAGAAAACCATACACCTAACAATGACTTCTTTTAACTTCATTTGCCAATCTGAAACAAATCACAACTTTTTAATCACAATGATGCATTCTACATAGAAAAGGCTGTTACTCCCACATCAATTTCATTAGTTCCACAACCAAACAACCAAAACACCATTAACCAAGCAATCTATTACCAAACAAATTCTTAAAATAGCACAATTTTATTCGGTATCTATGTGTTGCAGTCTTCACTTTATAAATAACTACTAAAACAACAATACAAGTAAAAAGGTTGACTATGCTTAGCAGATATTCAAATAACTTCAGCAGTTACTCTATAGTTATACACAGCCAGGACAGGAAAGTCAACAGAGCCCAAGAGAAGGAAAATATTGGTAAGCCATCACACACAACCAGTAAGTCTTACAAAAATATGGCTTTAGGTACTTCCCTGAGAGACGAGATCACAAGTGTCTAATGAAATTCACTGATGACGTACCACTCATTTTAACTCCTACCAGACACAAGCATCCTTCCACTGCCAACAGATTGACATGTAACCAAAAAGTTTTAAGCCCTAAACACTCGATTTCATATGATGTTCAGTCCTGATCATCGTGCAACTCTGGGCACTCGGGAGGACACTTGTGCCCTTCATGGAAGGAGAAATTAAAATCAGTCAAGTACAAGAAAGATTTCATGTTTGCCAGGTTCTATTATACACAGTCTAAGATATTGACTTACAATGAAACCTTTTCCAGTGCCAAGGAAACATTTAGGTCTAATCTTTGGTTGACATCACCAACCAAGCAATTGGAATAGAAATCCCTCTTGACGAGTAACTCAATGCAGACATCATTTCAGATTATTAATTTCACATTTATTTAGTTTTAATCAGATTGATTAGAAAAACAAATCCCTCTTTATAACAATTTATAACTTTATATTCAAACTTTAACATTTTGCTCCAATAAAAAAAGGGGCATCATCCAATTCATAAGCATTCAAAATAAGGAAAATTTGCTAGAAAAGATAGAAAGAACGATATTGTACTAAGCTTGCCTAATAATACCAAAACAAAGTTGTGCAAAGAAGACCTACATCTCAATATCTGCTGCCTATAACATTTATATATTGACCTAACGTGAATTCATGCCAATGGATTCAAGAGGGTAAAAATAGTTACAATATTATTAAACAGGGGAAAATGACAGAGGAACAAACCTATACAAACAAACCAACCCCAGTAAATGCAACAGAATCCCCTCCTTGGCACATACACCAGATGTACAAACAACACATTAAAATGAGACTTGAATATAAATAGGGTTGGACCATGCTAGTCAATGCTATTAAATTGTAGGGAAGATCACATGTGACCGGGAAGACATTTACTAAAAGACCATATTAGTCATGGATTTATAAATGAAGGTTCCTCGAAAGAAAGAAAGATCTTTATCTTTTCTTCCCCTTATTATGATTTATGTTATAAAGAGAAATAATTGAAAGTATTTTAAAAGTTAGAAGTGCAACTAAAGCACAAAGAGATTCTTAGAGAGTAAACCACAATAAACAAGGTCAGATGCATACCATAACAAAGTGAGATGCTACTTTTGAAAAAAAAAAAAAAAAAAAAAAAACAATGACAAGCAAAACTTAAATCCAAAGTATGGAAATCTAAATTGGTTCAGATATCGCGTTGTTAACACCAAAGTTATAGACTTTTTTTATAAAAATAAAGTTTTCATAAAAATAAAAGGAACATGAACCAGCAGTTTTGTTCTTTCAAGCCCTAGTATAGTAAATTATGTAGTCAGTATGAAATTAAATGTTAACTCATCAAAATATGGCAACAATCCAGGCTAGGTGAAATTGAGTTCAGGCAAGGCACACTACACAAAATGAACTTTACCCATGAGCCTAAGCACACTTAGGTGCACCCTTTAAAGAACTGACTGAAAATTGAAGATTAGATACGGGGTATCCTCCCTTTGATACAAATGATGTCATCTGATCGATCAAATGAACTTAGGTTACTGTAGAAATAACTGAGCTCTTGCATTCTCAGGGAGGATTAATTGATGTCCAGTCAAACAGGCAAGAAAATTTAATAAGCTCACTTTTGAGGCCTAGGACAAATATTAGCTGTGACCGTGGAATAACAATTATTTAATTGCAAGAATCTTTTTCCTTTCCTCATCTTTTTAATTACTAATTATTTTCCTGGTCTTTTGTTTTTCCATTTTTGTTGGCCTCATTGGATTCAATTTATCCAAATAAACTGAAGGTTATTGTCATTACATGATTAATTACTCAAGACACCCAAGTGCATGGAGTTGTATATTAGTTTTACTCGTTCCGGGTCTCCAAGCTGAGCTCTTTTAGATTACAAGGGATGATGTTCTAAGTTGCAGATGTACCCAGATTTAGATTTCCCCCTCTCTTTTGTTTTCCCTCTTGAAGATATTCTGCTGATTTGTTCTTCATAACTTGAAAAAAAAAAAAGCTGAGATATCAAAATCAGAAACCCTAGGACAAAAAGGTTATTTCTATTGTTCATTTTTTCTGACAGGAAAAGCACACGTAACTGAAGATTGAAGATAGAAAAGAAACAGCACAGGCTCAGATAGAGAAAACTGGAAAACAAACAAACCAAAGATACAACAACAACAGCAACAATATTAATAATAATAATTCTGTTACAAACTTCTGGACTGGAATGTCGTTATCTCGAGTTTATTTCGTTAGACATTACAATTTTCCGTTACTGGAGCAAAATACAAATTCTAAGCTTCCAACTAGATGGACTAAAATGGTTGAAATTTTCTTTCCTGCAAGAAAAAGTAATTTTCCCAAGATAATGATCCTTTTCAGTATTTATGGATTATTGTTCTTATCTGTTTGTGAAAGAACTTTGTTCCTCAGTATTAATGTCAGAGCCTTCTGCTCAATATCAATACCACTGGGACTTGTGAAAACAACAGCAGTTCCCACGAGTCCTTTTTGCTAAACTGAACCAGCTAAAATGGTACTGTGCGCCAGATGACTATAACTCGAAACAAAATAAGAACTAATTTTATAAACAAAACCAATCCAAAAACAGAAGACAAAACCTATCCAGAAAAAACCATGAGAAATAATGCACTAATAGTCATTGCAACAAAACTGGCAAGAATATACCAAACGCATATTAAGGAAGAAGAGAGAAATAATATTGCACGGAAATCAATATCTACATAAAAATAAAAGGATTGTCATAATTGGGTATTTGTATAAATAAATATTTTTCGAGAGAGACAGAGATTAAGAGAGAAAAACCCGAAACGGAACTTCTGGAAGGACCTTTGCATAGATTCCTGAGCTGCATTTGTATCTCGGTCAAGAACGTGGTTGCTTCATCGAATGGCCTTGAGAGATCCGTTTTATACTTGACCAGCATATCGCAGTAAGTTTCCTGAGAAGAGAAACGAAGAACAAGATGGAGAAATATTAAGAAGCAGGAACTTAAAATGAGTTGTGTGTGTGTGTGTGTGCAAGAGCGAGAGAGAGAGAGAGAGAGAGAGTGACCATAAATTGATCGAGTTCGGGATCGGCGCCTAAACAAGAAGAAACTGCGTTTCTTTTACAGACGAAGTATTCTCGCTGGACTTCATCCAAAAGAAGTGCTATGTCCTCGGGCGCTCCGACCTGCAGATATCAATACCAATAGAATTGGAACTCCTACAAAAAAAAAATTGAAGATAAACAAACAAGTTCCTGACATGATAAGTATGATAAGTAGAGAGAGAAACCACAGGTTGAAAACATTGACAGCAGATAAACAATTTCCGATGTAACTCAAGGGACATAGCGCAATGTGAGTTTCAGACAAATATTGCTGTAGATTAAAACAATGGCGACAGGTTATCAGCGAGAAACAAATCGACGATTCCCAAAACTTTTAGAAACTGCCAAAAGCATCCTTGTTTGGTCTTGTGATAGTTCGAGAAGCGAAGCTTGAACACTTGGAGAAAAGGAAAGAACAGCATCATTTGAACGCATAGCTCTCTCCTATGAAGTTAGAATAAAAGCCAATGAACAAAGAAAAAAAATAACTCAAAGAAGAAAAAAACAAGTATGAATCCTCGAGCTCTAACGACTAAGGAGGGAAAAGAAACTACCTCCAAAAGACATCTCGTATTTTAAGGCAAAATCGAACACAGACGTGGTTAATTTGTAAGAGATCGAAACAAAGATTGGAAAGCAAGGAGCGCTGAAGCTTCCATCGACCAAGATATTTGATCGATTTGCTGTATATATCATTTAGAAGTATACAAATATTACCTTACAATCTACGTAACGTAAAGCTTCTTAAATCTCAAGCAACTGTTAGTGATCAGTACACTATACACTATGTACGTAGAGAGAAAACAAATTCGGATTTTCTTTTATCTGAGGAAAGACAAGAACATATTTGTTAATACCATTTCGCTTCCAATCACAAACCAGAATTCAACAAAAAACAATATTCCCTCCAAAGTTTTCCGTTCTATTTATTTAATTATCCGACGACTTTTGCACCCGAGAAAAGCTCTCGACGCCGGAAAAAAAAAACTCTTTACCTTCTGGCAATCGATGTAAGCTTCAAGTAGTCTTGGATAACAAGGATGAGAAGCAATTTTCACTTTAATCTCATACAACTCATCTTCTAGCACACCACGAGCAGCAGTAATACCATCATCCCCTACCCTCCGTTGAATTTCTGGCGTGACCGAAGCATCCTCGGATAAAGCGGGAGCGGCGGAAAACAACTGATCCGGTGCGAAGATGGGAACCCGATCGCGAAAAACTCCCGCGGAAAGAAAGCTCTGACAATCCATCGGGGAGAAAAGATTACCCGGCGACAATGAAGCCTGCTCTGAGTATTCGACCGTCGGATGTAGTCCGTACATTTCGTCCATCATTATCGTTGCAATTCTTTAGTCTTCACAGATAGGGTTCACTGCTATATAGGTTATTTCTGAAATTTTTTTTCAAAGTTTCTATTTATCGTCAATATTATTTTTTCTCTGATTTTCTCATCTGTAAGTTCCACCTCTTTCCTGGGTTGTGGATTTTAGCGTACAAGGGAGATGATGAACCTGATTAGCATAGCTGCTGTGCATAGGTTTCTCTCCCTCTGTCTCCTCCCACCCTCCCGTTTCCCCGGTTCCCCCCTTTTTCCTTTTGATATTCTTATTCTTATTTTTTTTTAAGGTAACTCGAGTCTCACGGTTATAAATATATATAAAATATAAACAAATAAAAAAGAGTAGAGAATGATTGGATCACTCGAGGGTGCGCTATTCACGGTCTTACGTGGCTAAATTAATGGTGACGTGATAGATATACAAGCATTCACTTGAATTGAACGCTTGGATGATGATGACGATGAAAAGAATAAGCGAAGAATAACCACCTGTAAAATAAGGCCATCAGGCATAACATACAAAGTTGAGAGCAGCGATGATGAAAGATTGGCACAACATACAAGATTAAGCTGATCTGTTTGCGGTAAATCCATGTGGCAAATAGAAGATTTCGTCCATATTTTTTGCTCCAAAGTGTGAGATGGGAACAGATCTTTCAGGCCAGCGGCTACGATCTTACCCACGTAAACCCCCAGGGGCCAGGACACGTTAGACTAACATATCTTCTCTCCCATCCAGGATCACAGAGCGCGGCAACTAATAATCTTACCGACTAATCATCCATTACTGCCTTAGAACTAGAAAAATAAGCCATCGGATTGGAATATATAACAAGGTCCAGGGTCTAGCTTTTTGAAATTGTTAATGGAATCGGGTTTCGTGGTTGTTTGGGACGCGATTGGCGATTGGACAATAACTTAACCTTTCCCGGTGGCCGACACGATTCTTCATGTTCCTCGTGTTCAAGACGACTTCTGGTCACCCCGAAACGCTAACCGGATTCAGTCAGTGCACTACCCGTTCCAACAGTCATGCATTGGGAATATTTTACGGAGATGTTGAAGGCTGTTCGAACGGGCCGTGCACTGACTGAAGCCGATCTCAGAGCATGGCCTCTACTCACGCAAGAGCCTTGATTTGCTGCATTAGGACTCTTAACAATTTAAGATTTGATCGAGATAATCAATGTCGGATAGGAATCTTTTTAACTCATAACTAGATAGGGTAGACCGAGGGTCCACGCCCACAGTTTCAGAGGACCATAGTCGCAGTAGTCTTTTCACATGGCTGAACAAGGTCTAAAATGCTGACCAGAGAGGGCTTTTGCTAGGCTGTCAACACCCTGTACAGAGAGATTCCTATCCAACGAACTAGGTAGAGATTCTGAACCAAAAGTGTTCCATCATGTCTCTCACAAGAAAGATTATCAAGAATATAATCTCATGTCACCAAGTTCCATCACGCCTCGTAAATCTCCTTTACCAGTTTACCTTGTACTAATTCAGTTTCTTTTCCCTTTTTATTATTTACACCTACATACCTTTTTTTTTTGTTATAAATAATTAAATATGCATTAGAGTAGAGGGCCTATTTGATAAGGGAAGAAGACAAACGATATGAATCTGATCATAATTAAATCTTTAACTGTTTTAAGCATATTTTCCTTAGCCCCTTTTTTTTTAAGTTAATGATAAGGAAAGGGGATATGACGATCTATTGTTCAACCTACGATACTAAAGTAGACAGGTAGACTTGAATGTCTTAAACGTGGCAGTTGTCTCTGGTGAGCCATTATTTGAAGTGGGTTCCAACTGGATAAACCCAGCCAGTAGTCGGTCAGAAGCAAAAAAAAAAGGGGTCCAGCATATGGCCCCACTGTATGAAGTGTGGGCCGAAGGGTAGTGGACAAAATACAATGGAGGTTGGAGGAGGAGAGGGAGGAATAGGGTAGGGGATTATTTTGTTATGCCAAGAGTTAACAACGTGTTACGGCCACAGTGGATATTGGGCCTGGGCAGTACTGTTTTACCGGAAAGCGGGTCCAGATACGTTTCGTCGTTACGTTTTTGAGTCCAACGGGCTTCTTTTTCCTCTCTCTCTCTCCCCCCTCCCGAGTAAAACTCGATTACGTTTTTCAGTTGTTGATTGATTGATTGACGGGGGAGACTGGAAAAGAAAAGGGGTTCAGGAGATTCAGGCTCATGCAATTGCAGAAGCAGGGAAGGGCTTCACATTCAGTAAATAATAGGACCACTATCAGGCTGAAATTACAGCAGACGCCACTGTGGTTTCGAAAGTTGCAAGCTGAAATGTGATGGCACTTCAGCATAAAGGAACAGATCAAGAGATAGGCTGGTATTTCCTATGGCCACGAAAGAGTCTCACCTAAGAAATCAATAGGAGCTATGGCCTATGAGTCAGCTTCTATAAAATTGTTTTCAGAAGGTACTACTCTTATCTAAGTCTCAGTGGTTTGATTATTAAACGAGTCCAGCTCGAGTCTATTAAAGCTTGTCTTGTGAGGATTGCGAGCTGGTTCGAATATATATAATAAAATTATAGAAAATAATATATATATATATATATATATATTAAAAATATTTTAATTATTAATTGTTATAATTCTTAATTTTTTAAATATAAAAAAAAATTATATATAATTTTTATTTTTATAGAATATTTTTTTTTTAAATTGAGCTTGAGCTAAGCCGAGCTCAAGCTTATGCTCAAGGTTCTAGCTCGAGCTCGAGCCTTGTAGAACAGTCTTGAGCCTGGTACTATTCGGCTCTGCTCGGCTCAAATCCACCCCTACCCATCCCATACTACAACACGATTTTGGACCGACTCGGCATACCACGCCACAAAGGCCCATCAGCCGGGGGTTCAAAGCCCACAGGTCGGCACGGCACGACCCGCCAAGCCCGTAGCAGCCACGCTCGGCCCACCCAGGAATATAGCCGTTACCCCCTAGTTTCAACTTTTTGGGGGGATTTACAGAAAGACCCCCTAATAGCTATAAACAGCCATATTAGGGGGGTATTTTTGTATTTTGCTTATAGAGAGTTGAAAAAATGACATAAATTTCCCCCCAACAACTATATAACAACTAGTTTAGGGGGCACTTTGGGTAAAGTTATAAGTAACTTTACAATGACCAAAATACCCCTCCCAACAACTAAATAACAGATAGTTTATTGGGTATTTTGGGCAATTGAGTTATGTTCAAATTCCTATAAATAACCATATCCTCCACCATTCTCATCACACCAATTCAACAATTCTCTTAATCTCTTCTCTCTCTCTCTCTCTCTCATACTCATACATTCACAATTATTTGCAATCTGAGAAATTATGATTAGCTGATTGTCTGGTTGTCTGATTCTGCATTCTGCATTCTCCATTACTCAAGTCTCAACTTTATCGAAGTTTCGACTTTCAACAAGAAAAATGCTTACTTAACTAGCTCAAGTATCTCAAATTGAGAGGCTTGGACGTTGAAATCAAGTTGGGATTTTGAACCAGCAATCCGGGTAAGTCAAATTAGATTAATTTTTATCTTTTTAGAATTTAAAAAAAAATGGTCGGCTCTTCTGAAAACCGATTCTCCAACATGTTCACCGTGGATGACATTCAATCGCATCACGATAGTGTTAGCACTGATATGATTAATGTTGATAGAAGTGGAACTTTCACCCCCGGTAGTAGTGGTATTAGGGGAAAAATGAAGGTTTCTAAGCTGAGTAGTTGGTTTGGAAAGTTTTCAAAGTAAAGGATATTGATGGGAAGGGAAAAGAGTCGTTTACCAAAAATGTAGGAAAGACTTTACTTATTGTAGCAAGGGCGGTACAGGTCATTTGAGCAAACATCTACTCACACATGAGCAAGAGGAAGATGAAAAAGGGAGAGAAAAAACCCAAACACTGATTGGGAGGGGAACTAGTTTTGGTACTTTTCGATATTCACAAGAAAAAATGAGACAATAACTTGCTAAGTATAATGTACATACAAAACAACCATTTATATTAGCTGAAGATCTAAAGCTAAAAAAATGGTTGCGTAGTTCTGTAAACCCACAGTATAAAAAAGTTTATAGGATTACTATAAGAACTGATGCTTTAAAAAATTTGTATTCATATAAACAAAATTTAATTTCTTTGTTAGAAAATCTTAATTCTAAAGTTGCAATTACTTCAGATGTTTGGACATCCAAATTTAATATTATTTATATTTGGGTTACTGGCCATTTCATTGATGAAAATTGGCTTTTGAAAAAAAGAATTTTAAGTTTTACTAGGCTTAAATGGCCACATGGTGGCCCAGCTATTGCTGCAAGTATTTTAAATACTTTGCATGCTTATGGATATTAGTTTTGATAATGCCTGCAATAATGATTCTGCAATAAATGTTTTAAAATTTCAATTAAAACCATGCTTAAATAGTAAATTATTTCATATTAGATGTGCATATCACATCTTAAATTTATGTATTCAAGATGCCTTGAATATTATTTATACTCATATTTCAAAAATTAAAAATTGTATATACATATATATATATAGTTCAGGGGCAAGAAAATAATAATTTAAATATTTATGCCAAAATTATGGTTTAAAATATAAACATTTTATATTAGATGTAAAGCATAAGTGGAATTGTACCTATGATATGTTAGAAAGTTGTATATCTCATAAACAAATTCTTTCTGATTTTTATAATTTAAAAATGCCTAATGATATGATATTTGAGGAATACTGGGAAATGGCAGTATGTATAAGAGATTGTTTAAAACTTTTTTATGATGCAACAAATGAATTATCTATAATTTATTATCCAACTAGTTGTAACTTACCATATCAATTAATGGTAATTAGTGATTGTTTTGCTAAATATAGAAATAATCCATAATTTCAATTTATTGTTGAAATTATGGACAATAAATTTAAAAATATATATATATTGAGAGAACATTTCTCCCCTTTATTGTTTAGCTACAATATTAGACCCTAGGATTTGGAAAGATGGTTTAGATACTTTACTTGAAACATATTGTGAAAATATGAATATTGATATAGGAAATAAAAAAAGAAGAAATTAATAATTTATTATTTGAAATGTATAGTTTGTATGAATCTGAAGTTGAAGGAAATATTCCTACAACTTGTTCATCATCTTCTTCTTCTACTTCTGACATTGAGCCTAGTAATAAAAGAGAATACAAATTTGCTAGTTCTACAACAAATTCATTTATTGAACTTAATTTTTATTTACAAGCAATTTTTTCTAATTTAAGTGAAGTATCAAATAATTTTGATATTTTAAACTGGTGGAGTGAACACTCAAAAAATTATCCGATTCTTGCCGCCATGGCACGTGATCTACTAACCCCTTCGATGTCTATAGTTCCATCGGTGTCTTGTTTTAGTGCGAGTACCAGGGTGCTAGATGACAAAAGAAGTTGCATGAACAATGAGAGCATAGAGATATGCATCTACTTCAAGGATCGGCTAGTTGCAGAAGATAGATTACAAGACAAGGGAGGGCATGATACAACACCGGACATTTCACCCGAAGTAGATGATGAAAGTCGTGAATGATGATTCATGAATTGGACTACTTGTCTAGAATTTTCCATTTTTTTCAAATTATTGTAATTTTTTTAATTTTGTTTAATTTATTTGATATATATATTTTTTAATTTTTTAGCAATGTAATTTTGTATTTTCAATTTGTAACCATATTGTATTTTTTATATTTTATTAATTTATTCCATTTTTATATTTCATTCATCYAAGTATGCAATGAACCAATCATTGTATTTGTAATTCACTAATTTGTACCATTCAAATTTAAATGAATTAAAATTCCTATTTTTCTTCCAATTTGTTATTCTATCATTCTAATTTTAATTTGGTTAAATGTTTTTTTTTCATTTATGTGTTAAATAACTTTGATTTCTCATTTCTTATTTTTTAAATAGTTCCCAATTCCCAAAGTTCATAGGAAAGTTAAATATTTTAGTATTACAATTTTACTTAGAAAAGAAATCAAAAATTTCCAAAGAAAACAAAAAAAATAAAAAAAAAGTTCAGCCCGGTTCGGCCTAGGCCCAAGGCCCGCACTGTGGCCCAACCCAGCGACACAGCCTATAGCCTGGCCCAACCTAGTCCCGCGTACTGGCACGGCATAGGCCCGCCTGGGCTTGGGCCATGGGCCATGCCAGGCCAACCCCCAAAATTTCCACCGGGGAGGATGGCACGACCCACTTTACACCTCTACACCCTAATGGGTTGGCCCCTTATGACCATCCATATTTATTCTCCCCCTCTTCTAATTTACCTTAAGTTCCGGCCCCTTTCATGAAAATTTCATAGCTCTGCCCTTGCAATTCAGCATGGTTAAAAGATTCACATCTCCTATGGGCTTTCTAAAGATTGTGTTTGTTTGAGGTATAAACAAGAATCGGGATAAATTTTATATCCCGGTCAAATTTTACAAGCGTTTGGTAGAAGTGTTAATATACCTCGTAAATCAATGTAAAAGTCCATTATTGTCAAAATTTACATTGAAAATCAATGAAAAGTTTACATGGATAAACTTTATCTTATTTTTTGTCCAATGGTCTCCTCTCTATACGAACAAGAGCTTTTCTCCTCTTTGTCCTACAACAGTTTCCTGCATCCAACAACCAGAAGAAACACAAGCCGGTGATGGTTGCCAATGAAGCTGACAAAATGTCTGGTTCATTTCGCTCACACATATTCCTAGCCTCGACGAGAGAGTGTGAGAGAGAAAAGAAGAGACAATAAATCTCAACCTTAGATCTATGCAACCATGTCGTTGCTTGTCAAGAAGACCTCCTCTAATCGTCAATACAAGGTCAAAGGAGTTCGGCCTCCCTCAACCCTTCTCAACCTTTCGAGAGAACCAAGATCACTGGCTCGCTCTACATGACGATCTAGACTGTGATTTTGATCAAAACCCTCACCGCCTTCGATGCTGAGATACATGTGTGCTCCTGCAACATCTTCTCTACCCAGGACTACACCATTGTTGCCATTGCTCGCAACAGCGATTCCATATTCAAGTGGAAGGGGGAGACCCTTCTGGAGTACTAGTGTTGTACAGAGAGGGCACTCAATTGGGGTCATGGTGGCGGTCCTTATCTCATCGTCAACAATTGTTGTGATGCTACATTGCTCATCCATGAGGGTGTGAAGACAAAGGAAGAGTACACCAAGATCGGAAAATTGCCAAATTCATCATCAGTGGACAATGTCGAGTTCCAAATCGATAATCAGAGATGGGTTGAAGATGGATATGATGAAGTATCACAAGATGAAAGACAGATTGGTCGGTGTTTCTAAAGAGACAACCACCGGTGTCAGGAGGCTTTACTAGATCAATGACAGAGGGTTTCAAAGCAAAAAGCAAGAAACCTTTCACTTTAACACCGGAACAACCAAACAACTTGAGAGAAAAAGTCCAAAACACCTCGGTTCAATTTTCCATTGATCATGAAACCGGGGTCAAATTTTCTATTGGTATAAATTTGAATTTACACTTAAAAAAAATGCAGCCAAACACATTGAATAAGTACTCACAAAATTTTTGACATTGTGTTCCATAATTATTCTAAATCATCAAAACAAAAAATACAAAGAATCACAAAAATAAATTCTGTACATAAGATATAATGTTATATATAAAAAATAAAATATTTGGTACATATATAATATTATATATTTATTATATTAAACAAAAATAAATATTATACATAAGATATAATTTTATCAATAATGGAAATGTAATACAAATTTAATGCCAACCTAAAAATCAATTTTTTTTTTTTTTGCATCGTGGGTTAGTGATTTAGGTCAAATGGACTAATTGATGATATGATAGTTAAATAATAAATATTTAAAAAGTAATAAAAAAGTACAAATAATCAAAAGAATATATAAAAAATTACATATTAATTATGTCAAACAAAAATTAAGAGTGATAAGTAAAAATTATTTATATAATGTAGATTGAATATATAATTTAAATCTGATCCGAAAGCAAAGTTATTTTCTTATCTAAATGATGGGTCAATGGTCCAACTTTTCAAAGAAATTAATGATGTCATAATTGAATAATAAATATTTAAAAAAAATTGAACACAAAAAATAAAAAGTACATAGTTTTGTCAAAAACATTTCAGAGCATTTCTAATGTTATATAATCATCATATTAAATAAAAATTATTTTTATTTAAGACAGAAATGAAACACAAAATTTAGTAGTGTAGTAGTAGTAGTAACTATTATTATTATTACTACTACTACTATTATTATTGTAATTTAAAATTTTTGTACATGCACATTTAGTATAATATTTAAATTTATTTTTAATCATATTATCACTTTTATTAATTTTTAATTTATATTTTAACTATAATATATCTAAATTTTAAATAATTAATATAAAAAAATCATAAATACAACCCACATGCTTAATTACTAGTTCAACTAAAATGTCATTTTTCTAAAACGGACTTAACCCAGTTTATGATGTAGAAGTTAACTACTACCTGGTTAAGGATGTATGAGGCAGGACCCACTTGAACAGAACATGAACCCTGGAAAGCCCTACTGTCTTTCAAGTTTCAACCACAAATAGGGCTTTCCATTGAAGCTGCTTTTAATAGCGTCACCAAAGCAGCTCAATCCAAGCTTAGGCGCTCCCAAATGGGCCCTCTCTTTATGACAGCTAGGGGAAGCCTTCCATACGCCATAGACCTCACCAATGTTGAGATAGGTGCCCTTCAAATCCTGGAAAGTTCATACGCTAATCTCAAACTATCCCGGCCTGAGCCTAAGGCTGTGTTTGGTTGCTGTGCAATTTTATTTGTACAGTTGTATTAATACAAATACATAGATGTAAAAAATGTAAATTCTTGTTTAATTTTGTTTTATTCATGTCTTGATTTACTTCATTTGTACTACAATCAAACAAAATAGGCTAAAATTTTAAATAAAAATATGTTAGAATTTACACTCAAAATCATTTGCACTGCCATGATTTTTCTTCAGTGCAAATTTATTTGCATTGTATCCAAATACTTCCAAAGGATTAGTTCAGATAAATACAAATATGTAGGGTGTAAAACCTTGTATTTTATATTATTTTGTACAATGTTTTCAAAGTAAGACTAGACTAGATGGTCAGACAGGAAAAATCAGGAAATGGTCACCTAATTGGGTTCTGTTTTACCCTAGGACCACCTTTTGGTAAAAATCTGTTGATTTGGTCAACAAACTGCTGACTCGGGTGGTCAAACCATTCAAACGGTTTTTTACCATTTTTCATTTTTTTTATCAGAACAAGCCATTTATTTGACCCGGGAATCGGACCCTTAAACAATTTATTGTCCGATTTAATTTTAAAAATCTTGATTTTGCATATATTTTTACTATATATATATTATTATTTATACTGTCCAAACTGAAACAAAAGGGAAATTGAGGCCATAATCAGCATCATTTTGTTATCCGCAATCAATTAAAAAAAAGCTAGAAGTATTTATATCTATGTCTGAATCAAAAAACATGAACTAAAATAAGAAATGATTTAAGCATTCATAATTTAATTATGATATAAATGTCAAAACGGGATAAATATAACCAACCCCATATATATAATTGGGAGAAGACTTAGATGATGACAATAACGATATAATGTCCACCCCCAACCATAAAAAACTTGAAAAAAAAAAAATCAAATACGATAAGATGGTGAGAAAAAGTTTTCCATATCCTCACAAGATTAATGCATTCAACAACCATCTCAAGTTTTAAATGGGTCTTGTCTTGTCCTGTACATTTGGTGGTCGGTTGCTTATCGCCGGGGCAACCACTTCTCTTTTCCTCTTTGTACTCTTATCTTGTAATATGAATCGGTGATTTCAGAAAATTCCACCGAATCTATTTCTATCGGATGATAAGTCATTTCATGACCAGGTGTAAGTATTCAAAATGGAGAGTCCATAGTGAGGCAGCGCATGGGGCTCCTCTATTACTTGCACCAACGAGTAAATGACAATGAGCCGGTAGACTCTAAAAGGACGACAATTAATAGAGCATGGCAATCGAGCACTTGAATTTTTGATCGATCAAGCTGGAGTCTGCTTTCCTAGGTGATAAGGATGTAAATGGATCGGATTGGAGTCGATTTAAATCTGATCCGATAGCGTATATTCGAGGTTCAATTCGATCCAAATATCTGATCGGACCGGACCTTACAGTCGGATATCTGAATCTGATCTTATAAGAACTATGAAAATTAAAATAAAAAATATATATATATATTAGAAAAAACATAAAAATTTATATAAAAACAAAAAATATAATATAAATATATTAATATACATATTTTTTATAAATAAGTATATACATATATATATAAATTAGATGAGATCGGATTGGAGATGATCCGTTATCCAATCGAATCTGAAAATTCGGCAGACAACCCGAATCCGATAAAAAAAAAAAAAAAAAGATCGCCATTTGCAGTTTTGCACCGCTACTAGGTGGAGGACAAAGAACATGAAAGTATGGGTAGGAGTGGCAGCTCCATCAAAGTTTACTCCATTATGCATGCGATCGAGTCACTCCATGACTGAGACGTATGGGAATTGGATGGAAGTAAATAAACTTTTGAGTTCCTCGGGTTCCAATCTTTTCACATTCTCAGGATTAAATGAGTTGTCTTCCTCCATCGGACTCTTTTAGTTTACCACTAGAGGAACCCGTGCGATGCACTCATGCACGGGATTTGTTAAAAAAGCTAAATAATAAAATATGAGATTATATAATTGTTTTATATTTTTAATTTTTTAACTAATGATTAATTATTTAAATTTTATAATATTTTTAATATTTTTTTATAATATAAAAAATAACAATAATTTATTTTAGTTAAGTTTGTTCATCGAACTCATAAAATTAACCAATCCGACCAATTCGATCTGAATTGTTCAATTTCTAATATTTTCGGTTGAAATTGGGATCAATTTCACTGTGACCATTTGTAAATTGACCAGAATCGAATGACCCAATCATAGATATATATTGATATTTTTATATTTTAAGTATAATTTTTTTAATACGGGAAAGTGGGGAAATTCCCATATTTCTTAGTCTCAGATATTTTATATTATAAATTTATTTTTTAATAATGATAATGTAATTTTTAAAATTTAAAATTAAGTTTTCAATGTAATCTTTTAAATCAATTGAGCAAACTGAAAATCAACCCAAACCAACACAACCCGATTTAGTTGGAGTTCACTAATGGTCGATAGATTTCGAGTAACAAACTCCCTAACCTGACCATGTCGATTTGGTTGGCCAAATAGCCTACAACCGAACTAAACCAAGCCATGATCAACACTCCTAATTTCATCTAAATTAATGTTTTAATCTCTAATAAGTAAAAGTAATTTAATCTCCAATAGTTATTAAAAATTTATAGCGAAAATGCACAATAATTGAAAATGTATTGATAATGAAAACAAAATAAATAACTAATAAAAATAAAATAATTACAACAATTACAAAAATACTAAAAAATATATTAAGTTAGTCAATAAATTTTGTAATCTAAAAAATACAATAAATACAGTAAGTATAATAAATTAAATTTAAAAAGTTAAATAACAACAGTTTAGGGCTAGCCAACACACCTCGGACCTCGACGAGACATTTGGGGTACTAAGAAAGTACAACATGAAGTTGAACCCTATCAAATGCGTATTTGGGGTCACCTCGGGGAAATTCTTGGGTTTTGTAGTCACCCAACGAGGCATAGAGGCTAACCCTAAGAAGATACAAGTGATACTAGACATGGAGCCCCCTCCATCAATCAAATAAACCTAGAGACTCACCAATCGAGTCGTGGTTGGGGATGGGGTAGTTAGCTCATGAGGCCCCTCCCAGGAGAAACCTTATTCTTGTACCTCTCGGTTGGGGATGCGGCAGTTAGCTCGGTGTTGGTTCGGGATGACAAGGGAGTTCAGAGGCCAATATATAACGTCAACAAGGTGCTCCATGAAGTTGAGACCAGAGACCCAAAAGTAGAGAAAATGGCCTTTGCACTAGTGATCTCGGCTAGGTAACTAAGGCCTTACGTTCAAGCCCATCACATCTCAGTGTTGAGCAACCAGCCCCTCAAGTTGGTCCTTTCAAAGCCCGAGACCTCGAGTCGGCTAACCAAATGGGCCATTGAGTTGTCGGAGTTCTACCTGCACTATCAACTAAGGCATAAAGGCGCAAGCATTTATAGACTTCTTGGTTGATTTCACCTTCAACCACGACCACAACCAAGCCCTCGAGAATGAGGAGGAGTAGTTGTCGACTTGGACTTTGTTCGTAGATAGATCCTCCAATGCCAAGGGAAGCGGAGCTGGTCTCATACTTCTCACCTCAGATGATGACGTGTTGGAATGTGCACTGTGGTATGGTTTTCCAGCTTCCAACAAAAAAGCAGAGTACGAGGCCTTGCTAGTCGGCCTCCATCTTGCAAAAGACCTCAGAGGAAAGCACATTGTGGCCTTTGCAAAAGACTTCAGAGCTAACCAGCCACTTCTAGCACATCGCTCTAAACCAGGTCCCACGGGCCGAGAACACACGAGCAGACGCCCTGTCAATACTTGCAAGCTATTTAGGGTCGGCTCTCATCCGCACTTTGCACACCGAGAGCTTGACACATCCCAACATTGAAGAGGGGCAAGTGTGTTACGTCCAAATTGAACATTGTTGGATGGATCCCATTTTCGCCACTAGCAACATGAGCTGTTACCATTCGACAGGAATGAGACAAGGGGAGTCTAGCGACAGTTGGCACGGTATGCCGTACTTAAAGGCAAGTTATACAGAAGATCCTTCGCCCTACCTTACCTTAGATGCCTCCACCGAGAGGAAGACGAGTATGTGCTAAGAGAGATTCATGAAGGCATTTGTGGTAATCATCTAGGGGGGAGAGCCCTGGCATAGAAAGCACTCAAGCAAGGATACTTTTGGTCGACCATCCAAAAAGACACTATTGACTTGGTATAAAAGTACGATTGATGCCAAAGGCACTCCAACATCCTCCATTGGCCTATGATGACCCCCTCGGCCTTGAACAGCCCTTGACCCTTCACAAAGTGGGGAATGAACCTCCTTGTGCCTTTCTCCCTGGCCATCGAGAATAAGAGATACCTTGTCATGGCAGTAAACTACTTCACTAAGTGCGTCGAAACTGATGCCATGGCAACTATTACAGCCAAGACAATTCAAAACTTCTTCTGGAAAAGTATCATTTGTTGATTTGGCATCGCATACATGCTAGTCACCAACAATGGCTGACAGTTTGACGACTCCAACTTCAAAGAATGGTGTGGAAGCATAAGGATAAGGCAGCAGTACACCTCAATCGGCTACCCTCAAACTAGCGGGTTAGCTAAGGTCACCAATAGGACGATCCTAGACGGATTAAAGGCAATATTTGACAGAGCCAAAGGGCTTTGGGCAGATGGGTTGTACTGCATTCTATGGGCCTACCAAACGACATTTTGGACTGCCATGAGTGAAACTCCCTTCAACTTAACATACAGGACTAAGGCTATCATCCCAGCCAAGGTCGGCCAGTCGATACCTCGTACCGAGGCATACCAGGAAGTCGAGAACAGTGAAGAGTTAAGGAACAACCTCGACCTATTGGAAGTTGTTCGAGAGTAGGGGTGGAAAATGGGTGGGTTGGATTAGGTAAGGGTTGAATGCCAACTCGCCCATATTGACAAACCAACCCACCATGACCCATCATCAATGCTTCTTAAGGGGTCATAACCAACCCTAACCCAAGATCACCCAAACCCACCCATATTGTCCTACTTGACCCACCCCTATTGACCCTTACCCACCCTTAACTATACTAACCCACCTACCATCACCTATAAATACAGAAATGAGTGGGGTCAATCCACGTACCAAAAAAAAAAACTTTTGAGAGAACGAACTCTCTCGAGTCTACCACGTGCTATAAACGGGTCAGTTCGACCCGTAAACCCGAAAATAACATTTTTTAAAAGAATTATCTCTCAAGGCCGCCACGTGACATAAACAAATTGCTAGGAGTACCCTAGTTAGGGAGGTTATAAGCCTTACAACCAGAATCCGATGTTGACATGTTGGAGACAGGAACTCTTTACCCAAAGATGTTAGTTAAAGAGGGTCTAAGAGATTGGTTGTTTATAGCCAAGATGTCCTCAGTAGCTCTAAGGCAAAAGGTTTTGAGCAAATGGTGAAGAGTCGCTCAACCACCCCCCCTTTTTAAAGAAGAATGTACGACTCAGATCCAATTGATCCAACGACTGTGGACCTGCTAACTTGACAGCCCGAACCGATAGGCTCCACATGGCACCGACCTTGGGAGATAAAACAATGCCAAGAGGTGGGGTTAGTTCTCTCGTCGACTCCGGCTCAAGGATACACCAAACCGGGCCCCTGTGCCGTCTCGTATGGGGCACGGATAACGGACGCGGATAGCCTACACCTTCACGGGCCAAAGTCACATCCCCTCGATTTAGGATGGTCCTTTACTAACACAAAGGGTGAATAGAGGAGTAGTTGTCACACAACCGCTGAGAAGTGCTCTACAACTAAGACCGATGCCTCTACGCGTATCTACCATACTCTCTTCGGCCAAAGACGTGGCTTCCGTACAATTCGCCAACTGGCCTCGACCACTATGGCCTTGAAAGTGGGGGCAAGTGGTGTAGGAGTATCTGGCCAACTTGGGCATCTTGACACGTGGCATCAACTAGATGTATCTAGGTCATTCATCACCAACCACTGCCAACCGCCGCCACCTACTCTTCCTCTAAGGCAACTCCGAGAATAAAAAAGGGACTCCTACAATGAGATAAACATTCTCTGGAACTTAAACTCTAAGTCCCCTTTCTTGCTTGATCTGACCTCTCGTAGCCTTATGCTAATTTGACCGTTGGAGTCTTCGCCCCTGGGATAAGTCGTGGGACCTCTGACATCTTCTTTCTCTTAACAAATTGAACCCGTTGGCCTCAGATGCTAGAAATTACGTTGCTGCTCTCGACTCCATATTTGGCAGCAACAGCTTTAGACTAAAAGTAGCATCAATCGATGGATAAGTACAACTTTATTTATTTATTTATTTCCTCGTTGAAGCGTGAAAAAATATATTATATTAGAACTACGAAGTAACTTAGAAAATTAAGTAGGTTAAAATAATTAATGATTTTCCTGAAAAAGTGATTCTTTAGAAGAAGCCATTTGATAGTGGATATTGTTCATTTACACAGGGAAGATATGTGGAGGTTGAGGAGAATGCTCTAGTAGATTTTATTATGATAAGGGAGATGCTTGGAAATACATATTAAAAGTGCTTCTTATATATAAACCGATTGACATGTTTGAAAGTAGTGGGGATAGGAGTAGAATGTGGGTCAGATTAATCCAAATTCAACATGTAAAAGTAGGTTGGGTGGAGTAGGGTTGGAGTCCGATCAAGTTAGTAGGGTTGAAAAGAAATGATATAAAACAAAAGACCGTAACAGTCTTTGTAGTATATAAATAAGACAAATATCAGCGATCCCTTATCTTTAATATCCCTTTCAATATAGGATGCATCCATGCATCGTATATCATCCAAACATAAAAAATCCTCATTACTTATAAGTCATTTATTCCCCTTTGTTATTGTCTTAATTTGGCGATACAAGAGAGATAACTCGTACGTACGTTAAATTTGGTGGTGGTGGCGGTATAATTTATCTCCATATGCACGGAATTAAGTGGGATAAATTATAATTCTTCTGGGATGTTTAGACTTTGGTGGAATAAATTATTATTTAGTTGGATTTTCCCTTCACCGTAGTGTTTGGATGTATAAACTTACGCTGTAGGATGGAGTGTTCATCCAATTGTTGATCAGAGAAAGAGAAACTAGTAGCAGTAAAGCCCATTAAGTAGATTTGGGTGTGGGCGGAGGATAGCGGATCTGCTGGTGACAAATAATGCTATTGCTAACTCTGTGCCACTTGTCCATCATATATACTTTATACATCACAAATTGACAAATTGCATCTCATCAGAAACACATGGCATGTCATTTATAAGGGGTAATTTGTCATTTCCTCTCACTTTTGTATTTTGTAGCTTTCTGATAGTTGGTATAACCAACTTGTAACGTGTTTTCCTAAAATTAGAATCTACATATTCTTCTCATTCTACTAGTCTCATCAAAGCATTACATGAATCTTGATGATTATCATCTGATGATGCGCAATTCGGCCGGTCTTAGCTGTCAATGACTTTGCCTCTGAACTGAGTAGTGGGGAACCTGAAACGGAGGAGATGAGGAAACTCCGGGGAGAACCCGGAGTAAAGGCTCCGAAGTTTAAGTTAGAATTCTTTCAAAGGCAAGATAAAACCAGATAGTGCAAAGTTTGCATACCTCCTCTTTGAGGGGGTGGAGAGCCTTTTATAACTACCTCGCGCACTCACTCCTAGACTTCTATCAGGTCGGGAATGATTATTTCCGTGCTTCTGCCAGTTCGGGCGTCATTGCCTCTGCTGGGACAGAACCGCCACTGCTCTTTTTGTCGGAGCCGTCTCTGTAACTGGAGATGGCGGTGGCAGGTGACGGTGGCAGGTGGCCGTTGAAGTG
>NW_010729081.1:8614090-8771590 GCF_000365185.1 Nelumbo nucifera
TGCGGGTACCTTGTCTCTGCTCCCTGCAAAATTTTACTAACATAATAGATGGGTCGTTGGACCCGGTTTGTTTCTTTTATTAGTACCGAACTGACCACCTCGTCGCTTGCCGAGAGGTACAATTCTAAGACCTCGCCCTCCTCTGGCCGGGC
This sequence comes from Nelumbo nucifera, assembly GCF_000365185.1. The sequence goes on from NW_010729081.1 coordinate 8,614,243, forward strand.
TAAGGTTGGCACACTAGCGAGGTAACCTTTTAGCTTGTCAAACGCGAGCTGGCAGTCTTGGGTCCACTCGAACCTTTTGCCTTTGATTGCTTTGAAGAAAGGTAGGCAGCGGTCTGCTGATTTGGACATGAAGTGGCTTAGAGCGGCTATGCGGCTGTTTAGCCTCTGAACTACTTTTACTTTCTGAGGTGGTCTCATATCTAGGGTGGCTTTTATCTTGTTCGGGTTGGCCTCAATACCGCGCCGATTGACAATGTAGCATAGGAATTTGCCCGAGGTGACGCCGAAGACACATTTGTTGGGGTTCAATTTAATGCTAAATTGATGCGGGATTTGGAAGACAGAATCTAAGTCTTGTATTAATTCTTGTGAAAACTGTGTCAAGACGACCATGTCGTCTCTTCCCTTTGGTGTTTGTACCCTCGGTACGCTGTTTTAAGTGCCGAGCTACTTATTTTTTGCCACGTGGCGTGACTTGTGAGGTCGGGCCAAATCTTCCTTCATCTGGTCATATTATTATTTTTTTAAATGTTTTAAAGTACTGATTCATTGGATGCCAATTTTTTATAGGATATCTTTCGGGTATCTTAGTGGAACGTTTTTTTTCTTAATAATGGCAAATGCGAAAACACTGTTAATTAATGAATGAAAAAAAAAATCAGATTTCTCACTTTTAGTGATGATGGTAGGACCCTTGAGCCATTACCCAAATTAAAAAGATCGACTTTGGTCAGAGTACTCACACCGTCCCCACAGCCTCTTTCAACCTTGTATTAGGAATATCACCCTATGAAATAAATCACATAAGTAAAGAGCTATTTTTAATGCAAGGCTGTAAAGATCGAAAGTTTTTATTGGACAACTCAATCACAGTATTGAGAACTAGCTTCCTTTTTTTTCCTTTTTTGAAGCTGATCTGATTTCAAATCAGCCGATGTATTAGAAGCATCTCCGGACGATGATATCATCATTTTTATATTATCATTAGGAGATATTCTCAATATGTGGTGGGAATGTGCTGCAGAACGTTATAGGGGACAATCCTATGGGGTACTGATTTGAGTTGAGCTGATCCAAGTATCACACCTCATTATTTCCTCGGTTTTGTATAATTGTATTCTTTCAAGCTAATAATATCGATCCAAAGAAAACTTTGATGAAAATGCTATGCAAGATTTAAAATATTGATATATTAACATGTATCGATCAATATATATCGGATTTTAAGATCCCGATACACTAAATACAATGATTTAAGACAAATGGCCATATCAACGGTAAATAGCCTTCCCAAAGATGGCCTGATCCAAAGCCTGTAACCTAAAACCTTTTTTATATGCATTTTGGCCCTTTTAAATCGCATGATACCAAAACATTGAATATCATATTATCGCATGGAAACATATCATAAAGTGATAAGAATCACTTATTTCTCAAATGCCCTTTTGCTAAGCAAATTTGGTTCGGTGCAAACATTTCGATTCGTTATGACAAATTCAGAAAGGAGTTTGCCGGGTTGGATCACAACCTAGATAAGGTTCTTTAAATCAAGGTGCACCAGTGATGTTGATTTACTAAAACTCATATTTCTTCTTTGACATATTTGGCTTGCAAGGAATGCGCTAATTTTTAAGGTTCTTTAAATCAAGGTGCACCAGTGATGTTGATTTACTAAAACTCATATTTCTTCTTTGACATATTTGGCTTGCAAGAAATGCGCTAATTTTTAAGAACAGGCCTGGGACTCCTCATTATATTTCTCATCATACCACCAATTTAGCTCATCATAACTTTTTGATCTTTTCTAATTATCATGATAACTTGATGGATCATGCAAGCAACATATTGGTGCAGCCAGTGCAAAGGACAAAACCCCCCAATGGCTTTTTAAAAATCAACTTTGATGGCCTAATTCCTCTCAAAAGTCAAGTGTGGGTTTTGTTGTGAGAGACCATACAGGTTCTATTCCTATCGATCTCTACCCTCCCATTGTTTCTAAAGCCACTACTCTTTTGGAAAGTACAGAATTCGCCATTTTCATTGGTTTTTCTCATACCATCTTTGAAAGTGATAATGAATCAATTAACAAGTTCTTGTTGGAGGAAAACTCTCATCCTCCTTGGAGTATTCTTACTCTTTTGTCTAGTTGCAGAAGTCTCCTCAATCACCATGGTGGTTCCTCAATTATTTTTACTCCGTGATCTAAGTAACTAGGTAACTCACCACATAGCCAAATTTGCTCTTACTTGTCACTTTACTCAAACCTGGTCCTCTACTCCTAAGTTTATTTCTTCTGTATTGATCAATGATGTAACTGAGATTGAAAGTTGAATGCAGTTGCCTAAGGGCTTTCAAAAAGAAAAAAAAGAAGCATGCCAATTCATTGGGAGGGGGGGGGTATCCAAAATTCGATTGGCATTAGGGATCTAAAATCTGGTTCTCATACTATCAAACTCAAATCAGATCCAATCAGGTGTTATTTATTAAAATTCATGGGTGGGTTTTAATTGGTCAAAACTCTTAGAATACCAGGTCTTTTCTACATCATAGATTTTTCCTATAAAATTATATATTTTTATATTTATATAATTATATAACATCATATTAGTATCTAATATAAAATAATTGGACTCCAATTTTAATAGATTGAATGGGATAAATGTACATCCAATTCAATTATTAATCATTGTAAAATCTGAATCTAATTGATTATGCAAATAGATCACCCAAATCCAAAATAATTGAATCAGGTTTTAGATTCTCCGAGTTCATTAAGGGATTAACAGCCCTAACGGGGTGTGAGTGGCTCATAATCATTTTCATATCATATGGGAAAAGCTTTTTTCCCACACACTGACATTTGCTGTTTGTTTTTAAACAGAAATAGTAGTAGAAGAAAACTCTTAGCCCCTATTTGGCATCAATTATAGAAAATTCTAAGAATTCATTACTTTCTAAAAAAAACGAATTCTTGGTTTTTCAATTTCTATATAAGCGTCTGGCACTTCAAGTTTTTTAGAATCTAGAAGCACCAAAAGGATCTTCTTCTTCTTCTTCTTCTTCTTCTTGTGAAACTCAATTGATTGGGGTCAGGGATCCCTATTAATCCCCACCCCCATCTTCAACCTTGAGGGTGTTGGTCTTCTCGGTGAGGGTTTTTCACAAATATCTACATCTTCATCCTCACAGGCATCTTCTTCTTTGTTTCTCCTCCCCCTCCTCTCTCAATCCTATTCTCAAATATTTTGTTGAGGAGGGATGAAGAGGAGAGTGGAGTGGTGGGTTTTAACTAGGGGTGGATTCGAGCTAAGTCGAGCTGAATACTTGGCTATTCGAGCTCGACTCACTAAAATTGTGTTAGGCTCGAGCTTAAGCTTGAGCTTGATTTGAGCTAGAGACTTGAACTGAAGCTCGAGTCGGTTTAAAGCTCGCAAGTTTGAGCTTGACTCGGTTCAAAGCTTGCAAGTTTGAGCTCGATTGCAAGCTAAGTTTTTTTTCTAAACAATAAAAATTATAAATATAAAAATATTTTTTATTTTACATATAAAATAATAAGAATTATAAAAATTATTTTCTTTTATATCTAACAAATAAAAATATTGTTATATATATAATAAACATTATTTATTATATATATATATTCATATATTTATATGCATATAATAAAAAGTATTTATTTATTATACTAGGCTCGCGAACCTCACGAGTTGAGCTTCACTGGGCTCGAACTCGGCTCGATTAGCAAATGATCATATATATCAGACTCTAGGTCAGTTTAAACCGACCCGAGCCAAACTTTTCATAAGCCAAAGTTCGAATAGCTTTATGAAAAGAGCATGGTCACCCCCAATTTTTTTTAATAATAAAAAATATCTTATAAATTTCCCAAAAAACTAAACTTTGAAAAAAAAAAGTATGTATCGACCGTTTCTAAGTACCGATACGTCGATACTTTGAACCTTGAGCAAGAGAAGAATAAGAACGATAATAATTTTTTGTCTTCTTCTAATTTTAAGTTGAAAAGACCTTACTACCCCTGCTCTCACGTGTACTTTGGGCACACGTGTTCATTAAATTAAAAGGACGTGGCGAGAATTGCCAAGATGAAAGAACCCTCCATCCTCATAAGTGAAGAAATGGGAATCTAGAGCGACTTTTTCATCCAGATGGAATGAAATTTCAAGAAAGAGCACCGCCAAATGGCATTCTCATCTGAAAAATCGCCCAAACCAATTTTCCGGAGTGATACCAAATGGGGCCTTAATTAACTTAAAATTAAAATATAATGAGAAAGGATAAAGGGAATGTTGTTCCTTAGAATCATGGTCAAATTACTTGCTTGATTATGCTCCTTGCTCCTTGTCTCTTGTCTCCAGTATTTATTTATTTTTTTGAAAAAGGGCAAAGAGAATCTGTCTTCTTTTGACTCTCAGAACAATATAAAGCATCAATGCTCCAAAGGAACTTCATATATATTTGGTTGCGTTTAAAGTTCCAAGGGATAACTTTTTCCAATTTAAGAGAAATATTACATTGAACACTGGAAACGCAAGTAATCAAACTTCGCACTGCTGTTCTGTAATGCATATGCTTGTGTAAAAATCATCGTCCATTTGGGTTATGTTTGGTTGGAATGTAATCAATTAATTTGCACTGATGCAAAATCATGGCAGTGAAAATGCTTTGAGTGTAAATTCTGACCTATTTTTTGTTTTAAATTTTAATTTAATTTTGTTTGGTTATAGTATAAATAAAGTAAATAAAATAAAATTTAAAACAAAATTAAACAAGGATTTGCACTCTCATATATTTGTAGTAGTGCAAATAAAATCGCACTGCAACGAAACACAGCCTTAGTGTAATGAAACCATACATTCAGATAAAGTTATTGCAATTCAAATTACGGAAATTGATTGTTCATTGCCAATATGAAGCAAGACCGAATCAGTCCCTCACAACACTGCTCCCCACGACATCGCACAGCACATCCCCGCTGTATATTAGGAACATTTCCTGATGATAACATTATTATTCTTGATATTATCATTGTGAGATATTCCTAATACATAGTGGAAATGTGCTGTGGGAAGTTGTGGAGCGGCTGATTTGAACTGATATGAAGCCTCCAAAAATATTTCTGAACGTTCTGTTTAATTTGCAATGCATAATTCGTTTGTACTAATACAAATGGATAGGAGTATGTGAGAATTTTGTGAAGCTTGTTTTGTTTCTGCTTTGGGTTTTACTTTAGTTTGCTTTGCCTGCACTGCAAACACGTATTTGCACTCATCCCGTAATTTGGAACGAAAGCGTGTTGAACACGTTAGGGATGAAGAAGTTTATTGACTTATTCGGTGTTGGCACTACTCCTGCCGTTAATTAGAGAGTATTAGGCTATTAACACCACTGCTGTTACAGAAACTTCAGCTTTTTTGTAAGGCATTGTACCGCGTCGTCAATATTGCTCAAGTACAATAAGGCCTTTGTGCGCAAAAACTAAAAAGGGATGACTGCTGGCTGCTGCACTGCACGTCGAGATGAGGCCCCTTGGACCTTGGTTTTCGTTTTCTTTCTGTTGTTTTTTTCTGCTTGTCCGAAGAAGAAGAAGAAGAAGAAGAAGAGTAAGAGTTGAACAGAGAGGGTGGGGGTTGCTCGGCCCAATGGGTCATTGGAGGTGTTTTGCTTCCCGTGGGCCAATGGAGGTGGCTACTTATTAGAGATATGGCATGCGTCCCAAAGCCAAAATATCAGTCATAACTGGTACTACTGAATCCTATTTGGCCGAAACTGTGCTTCATCAATTGCACAGAACTGACTTGCCACCTATCCCAATTTCCAAGAATCAGGACCAAACCATTACATGAATTTCCTCAATCAAAACTGTGGCTGTACCACAATCATCAGATTGATAGGGCAGGGTGATGAGTTTATCAGAGGAGGATTGATTAACTTTAACTTCTAGGCCATCTTTCTAAGTAGGGCCCATCAAAGTTTTGGGTTCTCTGATGTTCCAAAAACATGTGTCCCCAGAACCCAACTTTAGCAGTTTAGCAATAGCAAATAAATGGGTTTGCCACAAAAATAGAAATACTGAGCGGGCAAAGGGTTTTTGAAGCATGAGATGAAATTGATGGACATGGTTAGGTTGTGGATGTCCCCAAGGTGGCCCATCATCTTACATACTGAAGTAGGCCCAGATCCAAAACAAGACCCTCCTAGTCCTATGGAATGCCTTGAAATTCTGGAACAGCTACCATAAGTTTGGGGGGAACTGAGGTAGAATAGAAACTGAGAAAGAGCTCCCCCCAACTGACTCTAATACTACTTATATGAATCAACAACAGATTAGCTACTGACTTGGCGTCAGAAATGTCTTTTGCACTCGTGACTGCACTGCCGGAGTACACCAATTTTCTTTGTTTGTTTTTGATTGATTATCTATTTGTCCTCTAACACACGGGACCCATCTACGTTCATAACTCACGTGTCTGTTCGCTATTGGTCTACATTGAGTACTGTACTTGGAACACTAGTCGGTTTGCTAAAGAGTCGTGTCGTGAATGGCGTCGTCCTCTTTACTCTTTAGTCTTTACGAGGAGGACAACTGAAACTGAGGTTGTGAGCTTGTTTGGGTCGACCGACCTGTTTCCTGTTTGCATGCTTTTAGTGCATTCTCATGCTTTGGCTTTATTACAGTCACCACTGTTGTGTGTTAGACCCGATAAAGGGGGTTCGTATATCTTGTCCAATCCTACGTCTCACTTCTTTCTGTTTCTGGGTACTTCACAGTTCACACGAGGAAGAGGAAACCGACTATAGTCTCTAGTCTCAATCTAACGGTTCAACACATGCTATCAGCCTTTCAGATAAATGAAATCTCAATCCAACGGCCGTGGCATGACGCATGACCCACTGATATTACATATTTACATTTAAGTGTAGATTTTTATAAATAAACTATTACACTTTCATAGGGTAAAATACAAAAATTTCTCCTATAATTTTATTTTAGCAAAAAATTCCCCTTTATTTTTTATAAAATTAATAAATATCTTCCTATGACCAAGAGAGAAAATGTTAAAGAGAGGTTGTTTTTTTTTCAAAATACCTATTTTACCCTTTCTCGAACACTGTTCATCTTCTTCTCGATTCGAACCCAAAAGCAGAGGTAGCGGCGACACCCCTCTAAATCGGATCTCTTCCTCTTCGCTCATCTTCTTCGGCTTCTTCTTCTTTTCCGTTCTTCTTCTTCTTATTCTTCTGGCATTGTTCCATTCCATCGCCCTTTCCGCCATTCTCTCCCTCTCAATCTCTCTTTCCTATTACCCCTCTCCCCCTCAACATAAATCAATTGAAAATGCACTATTCCTCCCCTTCCCCGTTTGAACCCAGAATCCGAGCAACGGCGGCGACAACCCCTCTCAGCCACTCCCTTCCTCCCTCTCTCCCTTTCTCTCATTTTCTTCTTTTTCTTCTTCTAGTTAGTTGGAAATACGCCCTGTTCTTTCCAACAACGTAATTTCAGACGCATTACCGGAGAAATCGGAGGGCTGAAGAACCTTGAGTTTCTTAACCTTTCTGCTAATGCTTTGGTGGGAAGGATTCCTCAGAACCTCATTGCTCTTCGAAATCTTACTGTCGTTTCCTTGAGCAACAATTACTTATCTGGCGGTGTTCCAAGTGTGTTCGAAGCCGTTCAAGTTTTAGATCTGTCTTCCAATCTGATTAACGGGTCGTTGCCGCCAGATTTCGGTGGAGTCAGCCTTCGTTACTTGAACCTTTCGTACAATAGGCTCGTCAAAAGGATTCCACCGGAATTTGGGTAGCAAATTCTAGGGAATGTCACGCTTGACCTCTCGTTCAATAATCTCACAGGAGAAATCCCGGAAAACATAGCTTTTCTCAATCAGAAAATGGAATTGTTCGCTAGCAACCCGGATCTATGCAGGAAGCCACTGAAGAACCTGTGTGTCGTGACTTCCGTTCTTTCTGCTCCACCCAATGTCTCTGAAATTACTTCTCCTCCTGCATTTGCAGCTAATCCGAACACCATAGACTCGACACCTATAACTGGGTGATCTGGAACGATGAATGGGACTCAACAGCAAAGGCAGAGGGGTCTCAGACCAGGAACAATTGCAGGCATCATCTTAGGGGATTTGGCTAGTATCCGAGTTCTGGCTACGATATTCTGTTATGTTTACCAAGTAAGGAAGAGAAGGAAGAAGGTGGTCAGTAGTACAAGATGCGTAGAGAAGAAAGATGAAATGGACGGGAAAGATATCTGGCCTTTGTCATCAACGGAACCGAAAGGGTCGGCGTGTTGGTGCCTGGGAAAGAAAAATGACGACGGTGAAGAGATGTCCGAGACGATGAGCATTGATAGTGATGAAGATGAAGAGGAAAAGGTGGGTGATGAATAGCAAAAAAAGTATCAAGAACAGAAGGGAGGGTCTCTTGTAATTGTAGACAGAGAAATGTTGTTGGAGCTGGAGACTCTGCTGAAAGCATCGGCTTATATATTGGGAGCGACTAGTTCGAGCATAGTATACAAGGCTGTGCTGGAGGATAGGATGACGCTGGCGGTGCGAAGGATCGGTGAGAGTGGTATAGAGATATACGGAGATTTCGAGAATCAGGTCAGGCTTATAACTAATTGCGCCATCCCAATCTGGTGTGCATACGAGGGTTCTACTGGGGTTCCAAGGAGAAACTCGTCATCAACGATTACGTCCCTTGTGGCTGCCTCACCAACTTCAGTTACACCAAGTTCCTTCTCTTTCTCTCCTCGTCTGATTGTCTTTCTCAGTTTGTTTGGTGCATAGTAGCAAAAACCAGTAAGGTTGTACTAAAATGCACGGTAATGTTGGTTTCGCTGTGTAAAGGCGCAACCGTAGAACTGAGAAGTTATTCTCAATGCTCGGAAAGCCAACTGCCCGTGGTAGGCCGTTGGCCAGGCTTTGCAAAGCCTTCTGCGGCTAACAATAGTGAAAAGTTTATGATTATCAAAAAATGAAATGCAATGCCGCCCATTACAAGATAATCTGGGCTGATTGGTAATCTGTTCCGTTTTCATTGGAAATGCATTGCTCTTTCTCATGTCCTAATGGACCGCCATACCGCTGTCACTGGTGCCGCCGCTGCCCCTCTGCTTTTGGGTTTGAATGGAGAAGATGAATAGTGTTTAAGAATAAATAAAATAAGTATTTTAAAAAAAATTATCTTTTCTTTAACCTTTTCTGTCTTATTCATCAACAAAAGGAAGGTATTTGTTAATTTTATAAAAAATAGAGGAAAGATTTTTGCTAAAATAAAATTATAGGAAAGATTTTTATGTTTGTCAGAAACTCGAAGGGAGGTTTTTGTATTTTACCCTACTTTCATATAACATTGAAAACAAATAAGTCTACCGAGGATCCCAAAGTCGGTGAAGTGCATCCGGGCAACCCATAGTCGGATTGATAAAGATTTGTGTTTAAAACCCTTTTATTTTAATCAGAGGTTTTGCCACGTGTATTGAAAAGAAGCAGGCAAGCAGGCTGCTTGCCTGTATGATATTGATATGATAGTTGGACTATGGCTATCAGTTCGATTCCTTAACAGGTTAGAGCAGGCTAGACCCATTCAGTAATGGCCCAGTTAATATTAATAGTATTGGGTCTCAGAAATGGACCCAGAATGGACACATCAGAACAGGGATTTGTCCCAGACGCTACATGGTATGTGATATATTGTGGGATTGGATGGGGTCTACGAGTTCAATGATTCAATCCCATCGGTAGTCCTATTGACATGTGCTTTGTCCCAAAAATTATCATCAATGTCTTATACAACCGATACCTCTAAACTGGCACCAGTTGTGTTTGTCCCTACCATCGACTCAACTAGAGAGCAAGTTACACTGCTCAAAGTACTAACAACATTATTACACTCTCATGGTGCACATAATTTTATTTACCTGGGCAAGTTTATCAGGTAAAACTTGCCCTAGGAAGTGAGGTTTTGGTGTTCTTATACGTTACAAGTTATAGGGTAAAGAGAGCCATAAGAGGGAGAAAACATATCGGCTTACATATAAGTTGTTCACCCACCTTTTTAGGAGCGAGGGCATCAGTAGTTATCCGGGTAGCTATGCCAATGTTTTAAAATCCGGTCTGGAGGTCAAATCGTTTTTGCCTCCGGGTTGTGAGTCACCGGTTTGACCGGTTGGGTTTAAGGTTCTGACCATCTCACGTCATCGCATATATATGTCTGTGTATATATAAATATATATTTTAGCAATAAATAATGTATAAATATAGTTAGATATGTTATATGTATTATTTTATATTTAACTTATATTTTTTAATTTTTTATTCATAAAAATATTAAAAATTGCTATTTGAGACTAAAAAAGGCTTTTTTTTTTGCAAAAATTGCAGGGCAAGGCACCTATGGCTCCGCATAGATCTCGAAAAGTTACCCAAAAAAAATCACCCCAATCGAATATCGGAATGTAAAGTTATGGCCTCCAACAGTTTGTATGCATTGATTATGTAACTCGCAACCTGGTCACCAGATCGAATAGGTCAACAACCGAACCAACTAAGTCAATTGGTTCTTGACCAAGTCAACAGTTTTGACTGTTTGATAGGTCTTGACTGAACCTGACCTATAAACCTTGTTAGGTGATCAACCTAGAAAATAGAATCTTATATATATATATATATATATATATATATATATATATTAATACGAAAAGGGTGGTCTCCCCTTTCGCCAAGTGGCAGTAATTAAATTACTGCCATTAATTACTGATTATATTAACATGGTTTTAATTACTGATTATGGAGTGGTTTCCCCTTTCGCCAAATGGTAGTAATTTAATTACTTCCATTACCGATTATTTAATTACTGATTATGATTAATTACCGATTATAATTATTAACCATTACTGATACTAACTATATAGTCAAACCTGATCTTATTTATAAACCCGGTTTAGATAAATACTATTATCTATTTATTTTAACCCGGTTTTAATAATTACTGATTATTACAGTAATTTAATAAATATATAATTAGTAATTATAATTAATAATTACTGTTATTATAAATATTGTTAATAAATAGATATTTACTTTAAATTAAAATTATAAATACTGTTAATAAATTTAGTAATTATTGTTATGTTAAAAATAATTAAAAATGTTATTAAAAGTATTGTTATTGATTATTTAATAAAATATTATAATTACTGACTATTACTGATATATAAATACTGTTAATTTAATTTAATTTTGGTAATTATTAATTTAATCAATATTGTTGACAAATCCTATTCATAAATTTAATAATTACTATTATATTAAAAATAACTAAATAATATTATAAAAACGATAATTACTGATTATTTGATAAAATATTATAATAACTTGCTATTATTGATAAACACTGTTAATAATTAAATATTTAATAAATAATGTTAACAAAAATCAGCAAAAATAAATGTTTGTCTTTTTGCTTATTGAATTTCTTTGGTTTAAATTTTTGGGTTTTGTGCTTTGAAGATTGTTACATAATGTTAGTTAAAAGTGCTATTTGCATTTAGCTCAATGAATTGCTTCAAGGTTCTAAATATCAACATGGGCTGATACACCCTGTGTTGGTGCTTTTTTTTTATGTTTTACATATTTTTTTTGAAACCGGTTCAGAGAGGTCGATTTAAGGCCTGGCTACCCTCTGAACTAGTGGCTGACCAATACAACCCCTATAGGGGCGTATCGGAAAGCCACCGGCACGATACGTATCGACCGATACGTGTCGATACTTTGAACCTTGAATTTTTTTGGTTTACATTTATAGATTTTGTGCTTTGAAGATTGTTACATATTGTAAGTTAAAAATATTGCTATTTGGTTTCTTTTTTGAAATTTGATAACTATTATACCTAAAAGTGTCAAATAATGTAACAATAACAAATGTCAAATAATTATAAAAATTATCAAATATAAATTAAAAGAAATTACCATCATTAGACATAAATTACCAATATTTATAAAAAAATTACTAAAAGTAAATCAAAAGAAATTATCACAAATTAGTAGACTTTAGGATGATAATTACTTGAAATTATCAAATAACATAATCCTAAATGCATTAAAATAATTTTCCAAAAATTATTATTAATTAGTAGAAATGTCCAAAAATAGCCACTAAATTCTATAAAATCGATAAATTACTATAATTTACCAATAAACTATCATATAATAAATATAATACATTAGTATATATTTACCAAGAAATTAGTATATAATAGAAATTACCAGAAATTAGTAGAAATTATATAATAGAACTAATTTCCACTAATTGACCAATAAACTGTCATATAATAAGTATATATTGACCAAGAATTCTCATAAATCAGTATAATAGAAATTACCAGAAAATAGTAGAACTTAGCCAAAAATAACCTCTAATTTCCATAAAATATTATATTTACCAAGAATTATCATAAATTATTATATAATATAAATTACCAGAAATTAGTAGAACTTAGGGAAAAATAATCACTAATTTCCATAAGGTATGATAAAATAGATGAAATTAGTATAGCTTTGTAAAAATAACCATTAAATTCCAAAAATTAGTAGAACTTAGAATGATAATTTATCAAATAATATGAATCTAAATAAATTACAATAGTTTGTCAAAAATTGCATTTCATTTTCCCGTGCATCGCATTGATCCCCGCTAATAACTTTGAACACGGTTTCTGGGTCAGCAATTCAACTATCTGGGTAAAACAGTTGAACATTTAAGCACAATATTTATTTTACGTCTTACCTTTGGATTGGAACATTTAAGCACAATACTTGTAGACAAAAAAGAAAAAGAAAAAACCATCGAATGGGATTAAAATAAATAACCCTTTATAATTTTTTTGTATTTTCTTTTAAATTTAAACGTGACCCACGAACCACTGATCAGGTTCGAACAGTTCAATGATTCAATTGTCCATGTGAATAGTTTTTTTTTGTGCAAACTGCAAAGCGTAATCGGATTCGAAAACATGACCAGTTATCAGTTTCGAATGATCCTACCGTCCAGAAATTGACCTGCTCACCTATAGCAGTAGTCCAGATCAGGTAGTCATACAATGCTGTGGGGAGCACACTGAGTAACCATTTACAAATTTTTTTGTCGCCTATCCCTTAAAATAGATATCCCCAGTCTATCCTTGAAAAAGATTAAAAATTACCTTTTTTTTTAATATAATTGTCAGAATATTTATTAAGTACTTATTGAAAGTGATTACAATGCACTCTTTTGAGGTCGAAATATAATTTAAATACTGCATGAACCAAAGGCATAGTAACATGCATGTTGATACATGAAGCATAAACTGCAAATAGGGTGCACTACTGCATTGACTCAAGATGGGTTGCCTTGGGTTGAGTTCAACCTTAGTCTAACCCCATGTGTCAAAACCTCAATCTTAAACCCTAGCCCAAGTTTCAAGCCTAACTCTAACCCAAATCCCTCAGTCTTACCATTACCAAAATTACAAATGCATGTATAAATGTATGTTGGTTAGATGGTTTTTAAAACTGAACCGGTCAAGAGTCCGGTTATCGGTTTGAACAGTTCAACCCGAACGGCTAGCCCCTTTTAAAAAAAATTAAAAAATAGTCAAAACGGTTCGAACGATTCACCAACCGGTTCAGTGGTTTGCTGAAAAACGGAATCAATCAAGTGACTGATTCCTGATTTTTTCAGTCTGACCATCCAATCCGGTCCGATTTTGAAAACCATGATTGGTTATACATGACTTAGACTTACAATAAACCACCTTTCCCTATCATTTCTCCCCTTTCCCTATCATTTCTCCCACCCCCCTCCCCCCACATGAATTCATAAATCGAAGTATAATATACAAGAATATATATAATTGCAAATGCAAATTAGAGTGATGCCAACATACCAGTATTTCCCAATAAGTTCAAGGCATCACATGAATTGATTTTTTATTTCTGATGTATTAGCATTCCATTGGGAGTGGCATCCAATGCAGCCTCGGGAAATGTTTTACAAGACATAATTGCAAATCTAGTCAACTTCATATCAGGAAGCCTAACCCAATCCCTTTCCCAACTCAAAGTTGCAACTCTAATTAAGATATTGTTAAAATGTAAAAACTATTTGGTACTCACATCAGCCAAAATCATTGCTATCACTTCTTTCACCAAGTTAGTGTGATTTTGTTGTTTTCTAAGAAAAGAAAGAAAGTTGTAGTGGTCACTGTGAGCTGAAGGGGTTAGAGGAACTTCAAGCTTTTTGACCAAGATCTTACTTATAGATTTTGAGTGGATGGCATGAATTAAAATTTTAGTTCGACTTAATTAAACCAAAAGAAGCACCGAGCCAGCTGAGTTTCACAACAACATAAGACTTTATTTTGATTTTTGACAACTCTATTGGAATAATCCAAACTTGAAATAAAAAAAGGTGGTGATGGACCTTCTTCTTAAAGTATTCTTGCAGTTGGTTTTATCTTCAACTTAAGGCGAATCTCTGGATATTTAGCAAGATTAATTCATGATTCGCTGCTCTTTGAATTTTTTAAACCGCACTACCTGATGCATTATCGTGAAAAGAAAAGAGGTCGTCTTTCTATATTGGGAATCGATGCTCCCTGTTCAATCTTTCTCTCTGCTTGTGATTTCTAACCAAATCTTATTATTGTTTCTACTAAAAGCTTGCAAGAAAGGATGGGTCCAATATATTGGAGGTACAGTGTACAAGTAACACAAATCTGAATTCTGAGAAGAGATTTGTAGTTTGTAGAGGATATTATTAACAAAAGGTACTGATGATGATCATGTCAAAGACGAATTGATGGTAATTGAATCAACTCATCAGCTATCTATCTCTAAAAATAAGGAATTCAAATGGGAAGCTAGCTAGAGTATTATGGGCATGCAGCTGTCTATACTATCTTGTGTTGTTAGCAATAATTGTAGTCTTTTTCACTATCATTTAATAGCGTTGGTGTCAACACCACACCAGGAGCTGGAGGATAAAAAAAAAAGAAAGAAAGAAACTAATAAACAATTGAGGCGAAGTGGGATTCCCTCAGGAAACATAGAAGTGATGGGCATTTGTTTGTTTGTTCCCACTGAAGAAAGCAAGAAAAGTAACACATGAGTGGATAGTCCAGTTGTTATAATTGGGTGCATTTCTGAGGAGGAGACCACTGCCATTCGTTTGTAGAGAAGAAGTGAAGAAGGAAAGTAGAAAGAGCAGTCTCGTTTAGAATTAAAAAAAAACCATGAAGTCATAAACTAGCATCCCCACTTTAGTGCAAATGGCCAGCCACATGGCTGGTTACTTGGTGAGACGCTTTTCTTTCTTTTGTTTATTTTTTTCTTCTTCTTCTATTTGAATTCCTTTTTTCTGTTTGCAGAAATGCCCCATGGAAGCTTCAAGAGGAAGAAATTATGTATGTGGAGGGGCTTATGTCTTTATGAGCTTGGTTGCACCATTGGGCTTGGCTTGGATCGACGAACCAGGCCAGTTAGCGTAGAACTGGATTTCAATAGCATCCAGACTCCAGAGAAATCTTGAAGCGGCAGTGGGCCTAAGCCGATCGATGTGCCTTGGACGGTTCAGCAAAGCGAGAGGGAAATGGGAATGCGTCAGCATATGGGATTAGTGGAGAATTAAGAAGAGTGTGGAGTAGAGAAATGTTGTTGATAAGGATGAGTTAGTGGATCCACTGATGCAAGGGCAAGGCTGAAAGGAAAGACGACTTCCAAAACCCAAAAAGTTAGTCATGCACCAGGAGAAAAGTTGTCTCTGCACCACCACCATTTGGTTCTCTTTTGCATTGACAATAGTACCCTAGTTGAGTACAAACTTTGTACTGAAATAAAATTTCTAAAGTTCTGGACTTGTCAAGTGGATGCTCACGCAAGTTGAGGCCATGATCATGATTGTCTTAATCTTGAGCTTGAAGTTAAGGTCTTCCTAGGTTTACTTGATTCCAGCAAATCGTTGGTAAATGGAAATCTGAGATGGAGCTAGAGTTGAGGTCTTCTTTTCAGTCGCCAACTATGATCCAGCATGGACATGGAATCTCAATGTGTGGAAAACAATTTTAAATTATCTGCTTTATTCAAGATATCAAACCTTTTTTTTTTTCTAGGGTGCCGTCTAGAGTAGCAAGATGAAGGGCATCATGGGGATATTGACATTTTTTTTTAAAGCTGATTTTCCTTCTCATCTCCAGTACCCAGCTGACACATTCATCAGCTATTTAAACACCACAACCAGAATCCAACTTCTCAAAGTTGCTGTTGTTGGATGGTTCATCCCATTGGGGAGAGGGTGGCCTGCGTGTTTATTGGCTTCTGGGAAGCTATGAAACTATTTTGGCAGGAATCTACACATGGGTCTTGAAAAGGAAGATAAATAAAGTATGGAGAGAGAGAGAGAGATATATATAGAGAGAGAGAGAGGCATTCAGATATCTCCTCCTCCAATCTATCATCAGTTTGTATATGCTGCTGGGCCATCAGCTTGCCTGCAGTCTAATTCCTTCTTTATCTTAAGCACCCACCTCAGCAAGCTTATTATGATGAAGTTTTCTAGAGCTAACAGCTGCAGCTTTTGGCTAAGGGCATAGCAAACCGGCAAGTCACAGAGAGGCTCAGAAGACTCGGAAAGGGTCTTTCTGGTTTTATTTCTTCCTTTTGTTATCGTTAATGTATTTCCTGCAAGAGAGAGTATGGGGAAATAATAAGCATTGGCGTTCTTGCTTTTGTAAGAAACTCCAGGTAGACATGGTGATTGATGTGTGAGAAATAATTAATCACTCGGTTGGCACTCAGTTGATTGGCAATGAAGTGCCAATCAGTACTCTGTTAATCGAGTAGCATATTATGAATGTAGCCACCAAGTTGCAGAATTAATTCTCTCTCTCTCTCTAGTGTATTTTGTTTGAATTCATGCTTCATGCAGAAGATGGCCATGGCCATATGTTTCGAGCCGATCAGCCAACGACGTAGTTAATTACTTAATTTTAAGGTAAGCAACTCTTTTGACAGTAGTATAAAGTAGGAACTAGGAAGTTGCAATTTCATCGAGGGCATCGACCAATTAAGCAAATCCAATATAGAAACCATACAAAACAAGAAATTCAGAGAAGCTGTTCAGTCAACCAGTGTGGTGTTGCGATGGTGCAAACTCAAACTTAAGTTTTCTGCAATTCCCATATATCTTCCTTTTCGGTTGCTTCCGTTCCAACTTCGTATATTTTCTTGAGTTTTGGGGTTCTCTGTTCTTTTCTCCTTGTTTTTTGGTAAATTATAAAGGCCCCCCGTAATATGGGTCAGTGACAAGGAACCCCTATACCTGGTGAGGGTGTCAATGGATCGGTTTTGGATTGGACCCCTTTCAGTTCAAAATTAATTTGGATGGATTGGACAAAAGACATATTGGATTGAATCAATCTGATCCAAAATATTTATTAGATTGGATTAGACCTAGTCCATTCATAATAAATTTATATTGGACTGGGATGGATTAAGCCAAATCTGATCCATTGATATAAGATAAGAATATAGGTGTCAATAGACCAGGTTTGGGTTGTAATCAATTTAAATCAAAATGAATTTGAACAGATTGAATGGTTCAGACATTGAATTGGAACGATTCAAAATAATCCAAAATATTCATTGGACCGGATTGGACCTCGTCCATTTATAATGGACTCACATTGGACTGGATCGGAATGAACCAAATCCAGTCCAATTGACACCCCTAGCCACTGGTTACGATTCTTGCATGTGTGTACCTGGGTCATGGATTTAAAGAATACAGACGAGAGGAGAGATGTAGAGATGATTGTGATGTTCCGTTTCTAATTTCTGGTCCTTTTAGTTTCTTGTTTCGTTTTGGTCCTTTTTTTTTTTTTCAAATCTTCAGTTCTAGAATTGCAAAGAAAAAGGAAAATCTTTTGAGGTTATGTGCTTGCACCACCTATTCTTCAGTTGTGATCAATACTCATTGTAAAGAGTATTAATGAGAATATGATGATAAACAAAAGAAATCTTCTGACTTTCTCACCTGTTCTGCAGTTCCGATCAATCGCAGTTTGGTTTGTTTCGAACATGTCCACATATGGCCTGGTCCTAGCATCTGGGTGTTCTGCAATTCTTACTTTCCTCCGACGATTAAAATCAGCCTATTCCTTCTGGCAAGAATTGATTAACAATGGGAAAAAAAGACTGTAAAGTCGTGATTAAAAGTATCCTATTCCTAACCGACAGATTTGATTTAAGATGGGATCTTGGTCGTAGGTGGGCTCAATTTGCTAGGAACAATGCTCCATTGACATCTGCATTTGAATAATTTTTCCTCGATTGAAATTGGGCTAGCAGGAGTTTGTCTTGGGGAGGCATAAATTCAGAAAGAAAGAAAAAAAATAAATAAAAGATTGATCGTTTCTTATCTCAGATTGTAACACTACGTTTCCGCCATTAAAACTCCGTAAGAAATATTCATCATAGATGGGAAGATTTTTATTGAATGGGGGGATTTTGAAAAATATACACAATGGATATCTGGCAAGAGGTGATGAAGGGTATTTATTGTTATTATTTAATATAAATATTAATAATAATAATAAAGCCATACAAGTTTAATTCAAAGAATGAAACGATCGATAAATTCGATAGTTGCAATGGTGTGAATCCTCCTTCAAATTGCTCACATTTGATTTCAGATTTCTTTCCTTTTTCTCCGTTCTTTTATTTTTTTATTTATTTTAAGGCTTGCTCAGCTTAGGTACTTGCTTTCTCAGCAACGTTAGTTCGGCTTGGACTTTGAACAAGAAGAATAGACTGTAGTGAAAATCAATTGTTACCGAAAAAAAAAAACAAAATATAATGTAAAGAAAGTAGTCAGATTTGGTTTTCTTTTTCGGCGAGATTGAAGTTATTTTGGGTCACTTAAGTTTTAACAGAGAATGACACGAAAAAGAAAATAGAGTAAGTTTAATAGGGTATTTTAGTAATTTAACGCTTTCCATTGTTACAAATTAAAGTATAACCCTATAATAAAAGGGGTTTTTGTAATTTACCTTTTTTTTTTGCCATTAATTTGTGATTTGTATAGGATAGGTAAGAATACTATCAAATGTCATCATTCAATCAAAAGACATGGTTAGCGGAGGTCGTTGTATATGAAAATGGGTTCCAAATGATGCCAAATTGATGACAACGACGAATAATTGAGAAAATAGCTTTGGCCTATATAATTTATTATTTTTACCCCAAAATAATAGAAGAATGTAAGATTGGGACTACTGGTCCGTAGTTTAGGAGTCAAAAGTCAAAGTCACCCAGAATCGTTACATGCATAAACCTGAGGGGTTTTTACCGTTCAGTCCACCCCTAGGTGAGCTATTAGTAGACTAGGGGTGGACTGAATCCTGCCTGTGATGCCAAATTCACGGGCAGGATACGGTTTATAGCATGGTTTTTAAAACTGGACTAGATCAGACAGTTGGACCGGAAAAATTGGGAATTAGTCAAGTGACTGATTTCAATTTTCCCCAAAATCGGGATTTCTTCAAAAACTATTGATTTGGTCAGCAAACCACTGATCCGAGTGGTTAATCATTTAAATGGTTTTGATTGTTTTTTATTTTTTTGTCAGGATGGGCCAACCGTTCAATTCGAACGATCGGACCCTTGACTGGTTCGGTTTTCGGGTCGGTTTTAAAAACCATGGTTTATAGGGGGGCTGCAAATCTAATTTCTGAGGGGGATTGCAGTCCAAAAATCCCTAAACTTAAAAGGACTAAAGGAGTTCTATTGATACTTCTTTCTCCACCTCCGGTTTTACAAATAAATTTCGGCCCAAAAATCTTGCCACTTGTTTAAAGTGATATTGGTTTCAGTCGGTGCAAACTCAGTGTTGGAACAGCTTTTACAGCCTTGCATTGGGAACATCTCTATACTTCTAACCTTTATTTTATGGAGAGATATTCCCAATGTAAGGCTATAAAGACTCTTTGAATGGGGCTTGCACTGATTGAATCCGATAGTAAGGCCGCATTGTGGGGTGGGGGGAGCTTCTATAACAGGCTTTTTGAGCTTTCTGCGTTTAAGAAGCCAAACCCAAAAGCCAAATTGAAACCATTTGGCATGTCAGCAGTAGCTTCTCCTTATGTAGGTGTTTGGCATCGGTATTGGGAACATCACACCATTTTCTTAGAAAAACAGTATTGGGCATGTGGAGTTGTAAGCACGGTTTATTTTTTGTTTGGAATCGGTGCTGCCACATAGGTGTTTTTTGAGAAAACAACACTGGTTTTGTTTCATTGTTTGGTACCAGTGTTGGTAGCAACATTTTCAACATTGATCTATATTGTTCAATGCCCAAGATAATGCCACATCATTGCATTGTTGGCAGCAATACACCGTTTTCCCAGAAAATATTAAATTTGGTGTTGCTCCAAACCACACTTTCCCGATTTCCAAGGCATGGTCTAGAGCAACGTTTTTTTCTAAAAAAATGGTACCAAACAAAAGGGTGTTGTTTGAAGCACCATTTTCTCTGATATGGCGTCTACATGGCACCGTTTTCTCAAGCATTGATGCCAAACATCGCCTAGGTATAATTTTAAAACATTTTTGGCGGAGAAGCAAAAGCTGTCTTTTATTGGCTTCTTGCCTCTGCTTATATATATTAAAGAATGGTTTTTAGGCTACAGCCCCCACCATTCAAACAAGTGAGCTTCTCATTTTCTAAAAAGCTAGACACGTGACAATTTATGAGAAATTCGTGCTAAAGCCCACAACCCACTAGTAGGCTACGGCCCCCCACCATTCTGGAAGACTAGACATGTGGCATTTTCTAAGAAGTTGCTACTAAAACCCACAACCCACTACCACCATTTTCAATCAATTCCTAAAAAAAATGCAAACAAATTCAAAAGTGGTTATCCACAACCACTTGCCTACATTAAAATATTTCTTGAAATTTTAATAATTATTTAAAATATTAATAAATATAAATTTAACATTACTAATTCATCGTACTTATAGAGTCATTCACTTGTTTATGTTTTAAACTACTATTTTTTTTTTACATTTTTAAATGTCTAAATTAACTCCCAGCTATGTAGAAAAGATATGATATAGAAAGAATTTTCCCATATCTTATCTTTTCTATATCATAGTCGAATAATACTTGAAAATGGGCTATCCTACTTGTTGAGGTTATACAAGTAGGATAGCCCATCCCCATACCTTCAACCCCTCCAAAGCCTGGTGGCTGCGGGATTTGATCCCGAGTCTCGGCTATAAACAGCCGAAGATCCATCAACTGAGCCATCATCAATTGGTTCAGTTGAATTTAAACAAATTGGATCTCATCCATGAGAGTTTTATCATTTTGAATCGAATTCAAATTGCAATTTGATATCATGGCCGAACGCTTAAATAATATATATTACAAATAAATGAATTAAATAATGTGTTGTTTCAATACCATTTGCAGCCCTAACAATACTGGTCCTTCTCTTCTTTACCTCACACTCACAGCACGTTTCTGTCGTGTATCTGAAATGTTTCCATATTTGTAAATTTTTACTCATAAGAAGATGTTCCCAATATACAGCTGAAACATGCTGTGAAGTCAGTGTGAGGCGTGCCTTGTGAGGAACAGATTTGGATTCTTGTTGGATGGGTCTAAAGTCCAAGCCCATTATAATTGAAGTTCCTCCATTTGGGCAACTGATGTATGCGGTGTAATCAAATTCGGTTTGCCGGACGGAAATTTTTAATCAATCTTAATTATTTTACAAATGTTTTCAATAAATGACTGATTCTGTATTGTTTCAAACTTTAAATATTAATACCAACATTCGGGCAAATATATGGCTGAAATTCTAAAATGTTGAAATCTCGGGCCAAACATGAAACAATTCATTCCATAATTTTTCATATTTTGTGTCTAGTCGTCGGTTTCAGTGTACCAAGTCCCTTAAACCTCCTCTGAGTTTTTTTGAAAAGGCCTTGAACCTCTCCTCAACTTTGACTTGTTCTTAAACCTCTCCACTCTTGGGGATTACTTGTAAGTGGACAAATACATTAAATGTCTATTATATCCATACTATATTCTTTCTGTCAAGTTAGTAAGTTTTTGTTAATTCCAGCTTTAGCCCTAAACTGTCGATACAAGTAAATTCGTTTTAGTATTTCATTTTTTATGATGTAAATAAACCCATTTTTGGGTAAAGAGAGGTTTAAGGGATTATTTTATTAAAGATTTAAAGGATTTTTTTTTTTTTGTTAAGAGCAAAATTGATATTATAATGCATTTAAATCCATGACATCAGCAGTTGATGTTAGATTTCTAAGCGTAGAGTAATAGAAGGGATGTATAGGCCCCTCTATCCCCAAGTCAAGGGAGATTTAAGGGCAAATCAAAATTGAGGAGAGGTTTAAGACCTCTATAGAAAACCCCAGGGGAGGTTGAAGGGATTTACCCTATTGAAAAAAAAAATCAACTATGATGCCAAAAAGAGTGATATCCGAAAAACTTATAACTAATCAACCATCATAAAAGTGATAATCAATTAAGCGTGTTTTCATCAGAAGTCTCAGGGGAGTTTGATTAAATTGGAATTTGCTCCTCACAAAGTGCATTCCTCCCTATCAATAAAAAACGGGGCGTGTTTTCATCATATCCCACTGTATATTGGGAACAAACATCTCCCAATGAATAAAAAACACAAGTATGTATTGTGAGGTGGGTGTAAGAGCAGTATCATGTCTTTAAAGCATTATAGATCTTTTCTTAAAAAGAAAAAACCATTATCCCATGAAGGTTAGATAAAATCATACGTATTAGCAAACACCCGTTAAATTGACATTGCAAAACCCTAAACCGTTTTTTAATGAACTTGTCAGAAAATGAGAACCCCACTATTAACCATTCAATGGGTCTCATTTGGAAGATCATACCAATTCACTAGTCACTCCAACCCACTACAGACTACAGCAGATTAACATTACTATCGACTCCGCACAAGTATTACTGTTAGTT
This sequence comes from Nelumbo nucifera, assembly GCF_000365185.1. The sequence continues at coordinate 8,637,343 of NW_010729081.1, forward strand.
TTGACAAATACACAGTTTTCACCATGATGATAGAATGTAATAATGAAACAACTTCAGCACATGTTGATATCACTCAAGTGTAGAATTTACAGATGAAAGGATTCAACTGAACATCTATGGCTAACACCCCACTCGCCATATCCATCTCTAGCCAGAAACCTCACACCCAGCACCGCACTTCTTGATCAATGTAGAAGCTTGAGAAGTAATTAGAGACGTAATATTACACACAGCGCAGCTCGATATATGTAAACCAACAAGAAAAATAACAAATTATGCAATAGGATTCATTGTAGATGGCTCTTCATGTTTTCCATGATCCTCGATCTGCCTTTAAGAGAGAAGCATAGAGTAATTCATTCCATGTATCTGGTACACCTGGCAAACACCAGTGACTGCAATCCTGAGATTTCTCAGCAGCAATCTGTTCCTCTACCGTTTTGTATACCTTTCTATAAATAGAAGGATGCCCGTCCTTTCTGTAATCCGTAAGCCTACTGATGTTCAGATATATCACAGGAGTGTGCATTTGTTGCAGCACATGATCTAGAGCTCTCATTTTTGAAGGGTACTTTCCCAAGTATGTCTCGTTAAAGATTGGCTCACTTTCCTTGTGACACTGCCCGCCTGAGTTCCATTGGCCACCTCTGCAAACGGATAAAACAACTCAGTAACAGCCATATTGTGCAAATATGAAAATGAAATAAAGAGAGTATCCTTTCTCTTGTTCTTTTTCTTTGCTTTATTCATTCTTCACCAGTAGCACATCAGAGACATAAAATAAATAAATTCTGTAACTTTGGTAGAATAGCATGCTGCTACAGGTGGTGGTTATAAGGGGGTACTTTCTGTAGGACTTCGACTCGATATTTGCCGAGAAATACTTGATCCAAACTGTATAAATGTGCAGAGCTATCCAATGGAAAAAGACTATTTTTACATGGACTATGGTTCCTATCATGGTGATCCATGTCAAAATCCAACAGTGTTGTGGAAAAGGTACAAGTATAAAGGCGCCACATTGGTAAAACCTTTCAGTTTCTGCTATGTTCTGAATTATAACATCATATGGAAATCTAAACTGTCATATATGCAACCAAGTTACATGCAATGGTTTGTATCAGTATATTGCCAGCACACAGAAGGTGGTCTTTTTGCTGGTTACATTTTTTCTTTTCAACTCAATATTTTAGGAGGGAGGTCGGCACAATCCACGAATTTGAGACTTTTACTTTGAATTTGGCGGTTGATCCCATTAGGCCATGCTAAAAGATTTCCTTGTATGCTGTTTACTGATCCTACCACTATTGTTTTGTTTTTCTTATATCTAATCCACAAACTGACAAAAGTCGGTTTTTTTTTTTTTGAAAATAAACTTTAAATTTTTAAAAGAAAAAGAACACAATACGAAGGTGATAAGAAATCACGAGAGAGAGAGACAGACAGACAGACACTGGACACTCAAAACACCTATCAAAAACAAAACAAACATACTAGACCTCCAACAACCAAAAACCAACAGACCGAAACAAAGGGCAACAAAAACAGCCTTTTGCCCCTGATTCAAAAGACTCCCGCACACCTCCACCTTTCTGGAACCGAACACTGATCACCACTAGCCCTCTCCTCAAACCTCCTCCTCAAGACCTTCCTCCTGACCTTTGTCTTATTCATTCCACGTTTCTCCCCCTCCCCCAATAACCACTTTCTTCAGCCTCTCTTCTCTCCTCTCAAACTCCTCAAAGGCTTTCCTAGCAAACCCCTCCCCACCCCAAAAAGATAGCCCAAGCTTCTTACCAGTTTCTACATCTCTCCACAATCTCTTCATTGGGCAAACTTCTTGCCCTATCCACCTTTTTGTCAGATTTCGGAACCAACACATCCTTGACAGAATCGGACTCTGCACCATTATTCTCCTCATCCTGCTGAACGTCCCCCACCTGAGGTTCAAAACTAACAAGAGTTTGAGCCTCAATCCCTCCTCCATCAACAGCAATCGTCCCAACTTTCTCCACACTTCTTCTCTTGTACACATTTTTTGAAATTCTTTGTAGGTCCTACCCCTACCAACCCAAGTTTCAGTCGAGAGAACACTTTAGTAATGTGAATCATTTGGGAATTTCTTGAACCCCAAGGTTTCTTTGTCACCACATCCATTGCAGCATCCAAAGCCTTCACATCAATCTTCCTCCTTCATCCTAGATCTACCTCAAACCTACCAATCACCACTTCTTCGAACTTAAGATAATCCTCCTTTCTCTCTAGCTGGTTGCAGTCCCTGCAAAACTGCAGTATCAATCGACCTGTCCTCTTACTTTCTTCCAACACTCTTCCCCCCTCCCCCTTAAATCCCTCTCGCAGCTTCCTTTTCCCCCTCCGTCAACCCAACCCTTACTTCCTTACAATCCTTCCCCTACAATCTTTACAGACTTCTTGTTAGAGTCAAAATCGATTTCCTGGGCTAATAAAGCTTCAGCCTCCTTATTTTCCTCTACTTCTGAGGCTAACTTGGGCCACCCACCATGCGATCGCAAAGATCAGGGGCTCCACTTGCAGCAAGATCGCTTCATGACTTCTCACCTTCAGGGATCACTGAACCAGTACTCAAAACAGTTTTCTTTCCTTTTGAATCGTATTTGAAGATCTCCCAAACCCATCTTTCTTCCTTCCTTTCTCGTTTCTTGTCCGAATTCCCTCTCGAAATCCCAAACTTATTCTTTTGTTGTTTGAAGCTGCAAAGAGACCATAGTTTTCAAGGTGCCAAGGCAAGGCTAGGCGACTGGGGGGCGCCTTGTCGCCTAGTCGCCTAGGCGCCCGCCTAGGCGGTGGATGTTTTTATGTTAAAAACATAGATCCTAGGGTAGTTCCCTAGGTACCATAACCATTTCTTTAATAATTATTCATGATTTTCATAAGAAAAGTATAAATTTCATATTAAAGTATAGAAAATCAACATATTCATGAGAAGAAAAGGAAGAATTAATGAAAGAAAGTGTTTAAAGTAGAATTAATGAAAGAAAGCAGAGCCTAGTGGAAGGGGTTTAGATTGTAAATTTGCAGATTTCAACAGCATAACCACAAAAACAAATATCATTGTCATTGTCATCTAAGCCTTCTCCCAACCATACAGGGTTGGCTACAGGAAGCCTGTTTTGCTATTCCATTCTGTTCAATGCCTTCTCCGTTGTTAAATTATGGGCACCTAAATCATTACTTTTATTAATTCCACCCAAGTCCTTTCTAGTTTTCCCCTAGCTCTTCTAGCCCCTTCAACCTGTAACAGACCACTTTTTCTAAAGGGTGCTGTAGATGATCTTTAACAATGGATATGGTTAAACAGAACAGAGTGGTGAAATAGGATTCATGTAGTAACGTCATATAAGTGGAAGAAGGTTTGGATGACAATGATGTGCTGTAGATGGTTTTTTATACTTGTGATAAACCATCTCAATCTACTTTCTCTCATTTCATCACCTATTGGAACTACTTCTAGGTTTCTTTGTATTTCTTCATTTCTAACTCTGTCCTTTCTAGACTTATCATTTATCCATCTAACCATTTGCATTTCTAATGCACTTATTTTTTGAACATGCTGTTTCTTAACTACCTACACTTTGCTCCACACAACATATCTGGCCTTACAACTGTCTCATAGAATTTTCCTTTTAGCCAAAGTGGTATTTGCCTATCATATAAGACTCCAGATGCACCCCTCCATTTTTACCCATCTTGCTCTAATTCTATGGGTGGTGTCTCCTCAATCTGTTCTTTGTTATGAATTATTGAACCAAGATAATGAAAATAAATGTAACAAAAGTATATTTTGTTCTCAGAGCAAAAGTAAGTGATCTTTTCCTTTCTTTCAATATCAGCAATGCACTGTACTGAATATGTGCCCCGCTGTTTACCAAATTGCCTATGATTAGATATAGCCATATAAATAGAACTATACTTTCAAAATATCAAGGTAATATAGAAAATATTTTAGATATATGAATGTTATATACTTGATTACAGCTATCACGTGGAAAAGAATAAATTCCTTGAAGTTCCTCTTATAATAATAAACTACATTTAAGCAACAAGTTATGGTAGAGAGACACTGGCCCATGGGCCCATCCAGGATTAACAGCACACTACTTTCTTTTTCCTTATCCTGTTTATTTATTTACATTTCCACAGGGGATGGGGGGCTTCGTTCCAAATGGAGGCATTTTACCTCATTCTGCTAAGGGCCCGCAAATAGGATCTCGTCACGGGTCGGTCCACGGGGAAAACCTCCTGTTTTCCCTTGTTCCTCCCTTTTCTTGAGGAACCTATCTTGGCGCCCTAATGGTGATTTGTCCAAGAGATCACCAACTCTCCTCTGTTCCTTCTTGACTGAAAATTTCGATGCCTTTATTGAATATCATCAGCTCCTTAAATAGGAGATTACAAGAAGATAAGAGTCCTACTTTTAGGAAGACTCCCTACTAATCTATACTACTGAACAGATAAGATAAGAACACTGAACAGATAAGACTCCCTACTAATCCATACTACTGGAAACAAATAAGATAAGAATACTGAACAGATAAGATAGAAATCTAGCTAGAATTAGATAAGATGAGAATCAGCAAATCTTGCACCCTTTATTGCTGCTGCCGGCGGCGATATTTCTTCCCAATAAAAGCGTCCACATCATTACTCCCCTCCTGGACTAAGAACTTGTCCTCAAGCTCGAAACCAGGATATGTGTCTTGAAACTCAGTCAAAGGGATCCAAGTAGCTTCGGCTGATGGTAAGCAGGCCCATTCCACCAGGACATCAAGAACACCCCGATTGATTCTGGAGCAAACAAGAGCCCGAGGTTGGGGAATGAGTTTGCCCTCTTTCAAGGGTGGTAAGGGGGGAACTCTGTTAGGAGGAATACCCTTAAACGGCTTGAGCAAGGAAATGTGGAAAACATCATGGATCCTACTGTGCTCTGGCAGTTCCAGCTGGTATGCAACCGTACCAATCCGCCGCAAAACCTTGAAAGGGTCCATAAAATTTAGGAGCTAATTTAGGAGCAGCCCTGTGACCCAAGGAGCGTTGTCGGTAGGGCTGAAGCTTCAACCAAACAAACTGTCCCGGTTCAAATGACAATTCCCGATGATGTTGGTCATAGGCATGCTTCATGCGTAGTTGTGCCTGTTGTAAGCGAAGAGAAACTTCAACTAGAAGGGCATCGCGCTCTCATAGGGAACGATCAATCTCCTCCAAACGAGTAGAACCGGGTTCATAGGATAACAAACGAGGAGGGTCACGGCCATAGACGACCCGGAAAGGTGTCATTCCTAGGGAAGAATGATAGGCAGTGTTATAACAATACTCGGCCCAAGGAAGCCAATCAACCCACCATCGCGGTTGATCTCCAACAAAACAACGGAGATACATTTCGATCGTTCGGTTCACTACCTCCGTTTGCCCGTCCGACTGAGGATGATATGCGGAAGAGAAAGCTAAGGTGGTACCATGTAACCAAAACAATTCCTTCCAGAAGGTACTAGTAAAAACTGGGTCCCTGTTGCTGACAATAGATTCCAGTAACCCATGTAGACGGAAAACATGAGTAAATAAAAACGTGGGCGACGGAAGTAGCACTGTACAGATGTGACAGAGGGATGAAATGGGCATACTTAGAGAAGCGATCCACCACCACGTAAAGAACTTATTTTCCTCCAACCTTGGGTAGTCCCTCTATGAAATCCATGGAGATATCAGCCCATATTTGTGCTGGAATCGAAAGGGGCTGGAGAAGGCCAGCCGGGTGCAGGTTTTCCCATTTGTGTTGTTGACAAGTGGAGCAGTTTTGAATAAAGTCCCTAATAGAAGCCTTCATACCTTGCCAATGGAAATCAGCTTGGACGCGATGCAGTGTCTTTTGAATGCCTTCATGGGTGGAGTTATGAATACTGGAGATGATGGAGGAAATTAAACAGGAATCTACTGGAAGATGTACCCGACCTTTATACATCACAAGCCCGTCATGAAGGGACCAATTGGAGTCGGCGGCTCCAAACTGAATTTTCTAAACAAGGGTCGTCCACTCTGGTGAGTGTGGCATCACCTTCTTGATGTCGTCTAACAAGGTGACTCGAGGATGGGAGATCCCACAAAGAAGCATAGTGTCCTCGTCGCGCCTAGACAATGCATGCGCGGCGCGATTTAAGGATCCCGCTTTGTAGTCTACTCGGAAATCAAAACCAAGCAGCTTGCTAACCCAATGTTGTTGAGGAGAAGTGGTAAGTCGCTGCTCCAACAAGTACTTGAGGCTATAGTGATCAGTTTTGACGACGAATGACCTTCCCCACAAGTACGGTCTCCATTGTTGGACTGCTCTAGCTAATCCAATCAATTCGCGTTCATAGGCAGGTAATTTTAAATGACGGTCAGCAAGTTTACGGCTGAAGAAGGCAATCGGGTGTCCTTGTTGCTGTAATACGGATCCAATCCCTATTCCGGATGAATCGCACTCAATTGTAAATTCGAGATCAAAGTTCGGTAATTGCAGAACTGGAGTGGAGAGGGCATTTCGTAAATTTGCAAAAGCCACATCGGCTGCGTCGTCCCAATGAAAGGCATTCTTCTTTAGCAGGTTGGTTAATGGAGCAGCCAACAGGCCATAATTCTGTACAAACTTGCGGTAATATCCTGTCAAACCGAGGAACCCGCGGAGAGCCTTGGCGGATTGGGGCTTGGGCCATTCCTTGATTGCCTGAATTTTGGAACTGTCCACCGTTACACCTTGCCCGTTGATGACATGACCCAAGTAAAGAACCTGGCGCTCCCCAAAAGAGCACTTGGACCGTTTAAGGAAGAGCTTGTGTTGGTGCAGGAGCTCAAAAACAGTCCTCAGATGATGCACATGTTCTATCCATGATTTACTGTAAACTAAAATGTCGTCAAAGAACACTAAAACAAATTTGTGAAGGTGGGACTGAAATACCTCATTCATTAAGGACTGGAATGTGGATGGGGCGTTTGTGAGACCGAACAGCATAACTAAAAACTCAAAGTGGCCATGATGAGTTCTGAAGGCAATTTTCTCAACGTCTCCGGAAGCCATTTGGACCTGAAAGTATCCCGACATGAGATCTAATTTGGAGAAGTACTGGGCACCATGAAGTTCTTCCAACAACTCGTCCACAATGGGAATAGGGAATTTATCCTTGACAATCCGGTTATTGAGCTCTCTGTAGTCAACACAAAATCTCCAAGTACCATCCCGCTTTGCCACCAACAGGACTAGCGAGGAGAAGGGAGAACGGCTAAGGCAGATGATCCCCTGTTTCATCATTTCAGCACATTGCTTCTCTATCTCGTCTTTCTGCAGATGTGGGTAGCGATAGGGTCAGACGACGACTGGTTCTGAACCCGTCACCGGAGGGATCCGGTGATCGCAAGCTCAGGAAGGAGGAAGTCCCTTGGGTTCTTGAACCACATCTGAAAAATCGGCGAGGAGCCTTTCCATAGTCGTTGCATGTGTCGTTTCGCCTTGGAGCGCATGAACCTGTGGTTTTTTTGCCTTTACCCTGCCAAGTAACTTGCTTCCCATTCAAGCGGAATGTCATCATTAGGGCGCTGAAATCCCATAGGATTGGGCCTAGGGTGATCAACCATTTTACCCCAAGAACTATATCAAATCCATCCAAGGATAGCACAAACAAATCAGCAAAGAAGGATTCAGATTCGACTTGTATTTGGACGTCCTTACAGATTCCCGGACTATGAACTCTTTCACCGTTTGCTACGGCTACTTGCAATCTTGGTCTGATTTCCATTGGCAGCTCCAACTGAAGGGCAGCTTGCTCACTTACAAAATTGTGTGTGCTTCCCGAATCAATGAGGATCCGTACTGGTCTTCCCGCAACTCGTGCCTGCAACTGCATAATCTGAGAGGTTTTTATTCCTGTGATTGCGTGGAGAGAAATCTCGGGTTCAAACGATGAGGGTTCATCCTCGTCTTCCTCTTGTTCATCCACCAAGAGGCAAAAAAGTCTCTTGCACCTATGTCCCGCCGAATAAAGATCGTCACAGTTGAAACACTGTCCCCTCGCCCGGCGTTCTACCACGCTGCTTCCCACACTGGATGCCGACCTCGGAACGTTGCTCGTATGAGGCTTCTGTTCTCGGTTGGCTGCAAAAGATGGGGCCATTCCGGGTGTTTTCGGGGATGCCCATGTTGTTGGCGGCCGCCCTATACTGAAAGTTTTGTGGCTGAGTTGCAGCTTGCGTTCAAAAGCGCGAGCTAGATTCATGGCCGTAACCAGGTTGGGGGGATTTTGCATCTCCACATCCACCCTTAAAGGTTCTGCTAACCCTACGATGAACATGTCTACCTGCTGGTCTGGCTGTACCGATGCTGCTCTGGCAAGGAGGGTTTGGAACTGGTGCTGATATTCAGCCACCGTTCCCGTCTGTTTGAGGTTGATCAGTTCGCCTAATGGGTGCTTGTTAATGGGGGCCCAAACCTGAGAAGGCAATAGGATTTGAATTGGGTCCAACTGAGCCTGGGTTCCTCCTGTTCCAATCGATAGAACCAGAGTTGCGCCTCCTCCGTCAAGTGGAATGCGGCTAGGCTTACCTTGTCTCTGTCCTCTGTCCGTTGGTTGTGGAAGAACTGCTCACATCAGTAAAGCCACCCCAAGGGATCTCCAGCGTCATTGTAAGAAGGGAACTCCCTGTTCTCCACGAACTTGTGCTCCAGTTCATGCACCCTGGACGTCAACTGCTCCAGGTCACCCATGACGCCTTGCTCTGATACCAGATTGCTAAGGGCCCGCGAATAGGATCTCGTCACGGGTCGGTCCATGGGGAAAACCTTCTGTTTCCCCTTGTTCCTCCATTTTCTTGAGGAACCTATCTTGGCGCCCTAATGGTGATTTGTCCAAGAGATCACCAACTCTCATTTGTTCCTTCTTGACTGAAAATTTTGATGCCTTTATTGAATATCATCAGCTCCTTAAATAGGAGATTACAAGAAGATAAGAGTCCTACTTTTAGGAAGATTCCCTACTAATCTATACTACTGAACAGATAAGACTCCCTACTAATCCATACTACTAGAAACAGATAAGATAAGAATACTGAACAAATAAGATAGAAATCTAGCTAGAATTAGATAAGATGAGAATCAACAAATCTTGCACCCTTTACTGTTGCTGCCGGCGGCGATATTTCTTCCCAATAAAAGCGTCCACATCACATTCAACCTACGTCCTAAAAGATTATGTTCCAACCAGTGGCTCAAGTTCTACCAAAACAAGTTTCACACACTAGTTGAGCAAAGCTTCAAAACTCCCTTTTTCCATTTGTAGGTGAGATGGCCAATTGAGATCCAAATCCAGTCCAAGGATCCCAACAATTTCAAACATCAAAATAATCAACTTGCAAAACAAAGGAATGAGGTTTGTAAGCCTTGTCATTTAGTGGGATGGTGGAAACGAGAGGTCTCGTCATTTAGTAAGGTGGAATCAGGTTTGTAAGCCTAAGGAAGGTGGTGGTTTAGGAACTAGCCATATTAAAGAGAGGAATGCCTTACTCGGGAAATGGTTGTGGAGATTCCCCATTGAGTTGGGAACCACTTGGACTTCCATCAGCAACAGCAAGTATGGGAGAAACTCGAATGGATGGAATAGTAAGGTCCACTTGAACCGAGTGACAGCAAACAGCCCCTAGAAAGGTATTTCTTCAACCTACGACTCATTCTTTTCTTTTATTAGATATATGGTGGGAAACAGAAATCAGATTAGATTCTGGACTGACCTTTGGTGGGGAGATAGACCCTTAGCTAGGGCTTTCCCTCGTGTCTTCAACCTATCCCGATCCAAAGAAGCCACAATTGCCTCTTGCCTTACACCTTCATCCTCCAGCTTTAATTGGAACCTAAATCTAGGACGACCTCTGAGAGAAGTAGAGAAATAGCCAAGCTTGGAAACCTGTTACATTACGTTAGAGATGTCTATCTTTCACCAAATACCCCTGATCAAAGAGTTTGGTCCCTTAACCCTGCTGGAAAATTCTCTACAAATTCCTTTTTCAAGGCTCTAGTGTCGAGTGAACATGACTCTAGTTTCCCTTTCAAGAAACTGTGGTGTTCCCAAATTCCTTTAAAAGTTTCCTTCTTTGTGTGGGAGGCTTGCCTAAAGAAAATAAATACTTGTGACACCTTATAGAAAAAGTTCAAAGGCAAGTGGTGCATTTCCCCGAATGCTTGTCCTCTGTGCCTAAATGATGGGGAATCAGCAGAACATCTTCTTCTACATTGTCCTGTAACCAGGAAGATTTGGTATCATTTTCTCAGAATGGTTGGTCTCAGGTGGGTGTTTCCTAAGCAGGTAGTAGAGTTTTATGTGGCAATGGCAAGGTACAGGATTAGGTAGAAGAGACAAGCTGTATTGGAGGTTGGTAGCTCAAGCTGTTATGTGGGGTGTGTGGGAAGAAAGAAACAACAGGATTTTTGAGAATAAAGCTAGAATGGTAGAACATCTGATCTCCTCTATTATTTTCCTTTGCAACCTATGGCTAGTAAATTCAGGACAATTTGCTGGCTTCTCTTAGAAACACACAGAAATACATTTTCTTTTTTAGTTTTTTTTTCAAATTTTGGTTTTGGGGGAGCTAAAAATGGGTTTTTTTATTAAAAAAGGGTGGGGTCCTGAAACACCTATAAACAGGTGTTTCGGGACCCAAAAGATACGATACGATATGCCCAATACGGGGCATATCGTATCGATTTTTTGAACCTTGGGGAGGAAAGGATGATGAGATTAAGCTATGATGGGAGTGCTCAAGGATCTTCTGGTCTAGCAGGGGTTGGAGATATAATCCAGGAAAGAGACGGGAATATTTGTTGGGCTTTTAGTGGCCCAATTGGTTTTGCTAACTCTACAAAGGCAGAAATAGTGGTGGCCCTCACAGGTCTTCGTTGTGCTAAAATGTTAGGAATTTCCTCTCTAGCTATTGAGGGTGATTCAGCTAATACAATAAGATGGCTAAAAGAAGAAGACAGCGGGCCTTGGAGTTGTCTCATTTTTTGGCAGAAGCTAGAGACATATTGGACTCAATGCAGGTTAAGCTAAACTGGATTCCCAGGGAATTGAACATTGTAGCAGACGGGTTAGTTAAATCTGGTGCTCATAGAGATTGTTTATTTAGTGACAGTGCTCTTTCATTTGAAGGGCTACACAACAGGGGTAGCCCATCCCCCAACCCAGGTGCAGGCAGGATTTGATCCCAAGTCTCTGCTACAACCAGCAGGAGACCTTACCAACCAGCTGGTTGGGACCTTGCAAGTAACAGTGCTCTGCCTTTGTAATCTTTTTTCTTTGTTTTGCTTTTGATATATAACTTCCCATGTACCTCCCTTTTTAATATAATCTCAGTTACTTTTTGCTCAAAAAAAGAGACCACATGTCAATACTAATTGGATATTTATCCTGCCCACTTAGAGCCACGTGAGGTGAGATAAAGATAATAAACAAAAACTGCTGGAGTAAAGATAAAAAACAAAAGGGAAGAAAATCCAGTATCTTACTTGAAATGGGTTACTGAATATCCTCTGAAGAAGACCTGAGTTCTGCTGGCATTGATATTCTTGTCGACCCATCTTGCCCAAGTGGTGAGTGCCTTCTTGTATGCTTCCATGACCTTGAGTTTTGGGTGCACGTAGTTACCTTCTTGGTAATAGTCTTCCCTGTACAAACCACAGAAGAAAGGATTATAAACTATAGGACTTAATATTCTGGATAACAAATAAAGATGAACTCTGAAGCTCTTCCTCCTTTTCTTTTTGGGTAATAAGTTAATAACTGACTAAAGAAGTTAAATTTTACAACAGTTGTCAATTTTTTCTTTTCCTTTTCCAGCTTTCAGACTCAGGCCATTAGTCATTTACTGAAATTTTAGCTTGATTTCTACGTGCAATCTGCAGCCTCATAAAAGGAATTCAGATTTGCTCCTCACAGAGCGCTGCCCACACCATATTGCAGCCATGTATTGGGAACATCTCCCCATGAATGACAAAATACATGTATGGGAGATATTCCCAATTCACGGCTGAATATATTGTAAGGTTGGTTTGAGGAGCAAATCCGGTCTCCAATAAAAGGGAACGAATATATAACAATAGTTACCCTCGAGAGGTTTTCTCATGAGTCCACCAATGGCCTGTATTGAAGACTACAATATCAGCTTCACGATACAGTGATGTTGTCGTATCCATCAAATCCAGTCTTAGAGTCTCAATTGATCCATTTTTCCTCTTATTCGATGATTCCCTGACAAGAAATGGACAGCTCACAAAATCCAAGGAACAGTTGTAGTCCTATAAAATAGAAATCCATACATAAAGATGCTAATTAGAAATACAAACAGAAAGAAGCTTAAAAACAAATATTCCTACCATAAGAAAGTAAAAACCTGGAAAACTTGCCTCATATCTGAACGCATAAAAGCCTTTTGTTTTGAATTCTTTTCTCCCTGAAATCTCGAGCACTCTGCTTTTGTCTGGGAGACCATGCCGAAGGATACATACCAGAGACTCCCACATATTCCGATTCAACGAGTCCCCCACAAAAACCAGCCTCTTCCCTCTCATTCTCTCCAGAAAATCAGTTGCGTTCAAGCTGTTGAATAGCTATATCAGTACGCCAAGCAAGTTTAGCTTTTGTAGGTGAAGAGAATAGTAGTAATGCAATTGGAGAAAATGTTCCATAAATGGATGAAAAGTTACTTATTGCCACTAACAGAGTTCAAAGATCTAACATAGTCCATTGAATTCGCTTCTCTAGTGTTGTCCCTTCACTTCACTTCTCTAATGTACATCATTTTACTGGATCTAATATTCATAATCTAGAATTCCTTTTCTCGAGTTCCAATCGAAAATAATCTAGAAATATTTAATGGACTCTGTAATATCCAAGAAAAAGAAATTCAGAGTGAGATCTCACCTGGGAATGTCACACCTATTTGGTTGCCATCTCCATCTTAAGAAAGCATCATCCGGCCTTCCGTTGAGGTGACAGTCGAAATCCCTATCAATATAAGGACAAGAACCAGCGGGATAATATGGTTTTCCATCATCTCTCACCCATTTGCCGTCAAAAATATCACAATTATCAAAAGAACTGTCGACCCTCTTTACAAGTCCAGAATCATTGTAGGAGCTCTTGTCGCTATCGGTCACAGGCAAATTTGTTTCTTGAAATCTCGCCGACACCATTTTTTCTCCACCAAGGGACTTCACGTTCTCGCGGTTGTTTGAATCATTAACGATACTGGTCTCATTAGTAACCATATCTTTCCCTTTAGATTTGCCAACCAAGCTTTCATAGGCATGTCCCTCAGCGGTGTTTCCTTCACGTTTCTCATTCACAATCGCTTCTTCTGCACCGAAAAAGGTTGCAGTGTTATCTTTCATTGACAAATTACAGTGATGGATTCTGTCATCAATCCTTCCTTGTTCGTGAAAAAAGCATTCGTTTTTCTCACTCTCGGAGGAATTCCTCTCGCGGGTTTTGTCTATAAACACTTCGACCCTGCTGGAGCCCAAAACGTTTGCATTGTTCGATTTCTCTGAGGCATTCATTTTATAGATTTCCTCTCCACCCGTCTGCAATACATCAGTGGAGTTTCGGATGCCTGAAGAAGAAGAAGAAGAAGAAGAAGAAGAAAGAGTAGGAACGTTTGAAAACGAGAATGGCCACGAAACAAGAGAAGAATTACCCGTAATGCTGTTAAACCCTTGAAACATTGGGTTGAACAGAGAACCCTTAATAAATGGGTTGCTGAGCAAAATAATCGAAAGAACAAAGAGTGAAACCCCTATACCCAAACCAAAACCAAAAATTATCTTTCTCCGTGAAGAGATAGCATGAGAAAACTGCTCCGAAAATACAAGCTTTTTCAAATCCATAACTGAGGAAAATCATAACCCCCAAAACAACAGCAATGAGACTATGAGAGTAAAGTGAAATCCCACTAGACTAACAAAGAATAGAGAGAGAGAGAAGCAGATAGAGTTTTCTCCTATTTTCGGAAGAACAGAAGAAATTCCAGTGCAGTGCAGTGCAGTATCCCAAAGAACAACAACAAAGAGGCAATGGTGAGTGAGAAGAAGCAAGTAGAAGTTCTTTAAAAAGTTTCTCCGTCGAAGAGAATATAGAGATCAGAGAAGCCAGCCAAGCAGGAAGCCCAAAAGGAGGGAACTGTAAATCAAACGAAATTACGGAAACACCCGTATCAATTAATAGAAGAAATAATAATTGATTTTAAATGATTCAGGACATGACGTAGTTGGAGACAAATATACCCTTGGGTTCCATCGGATTTACATGTACCAATCCTCTAAGTCTCAGGTCAGGAAGACCGTCAAGCGATCCGTGATCATTTTTCTTTTGGAAATGGACGACAAAACGCACCCGTGCCCTGGAGCCCTGGCCCCTGGAGAGTGGAGACACTCATGAGTCATGACTCCTGGCACCAAAATTGCAGGAATAATACATACAGTAAATCAACACAGCATATCTATGTCTACCGTTCCGAATAAGATTCAATCTGGTCCGCCGAACCAGGAGACCATGATCAAACAGCCAAACCCAAGTTTTTTCCTACCTGGGATGTGAATCATGTGATGTGATGTGATGTGATGTATAGCAATTAGCATATAGAATCGTTCCTCCCCAGACCCCAGTTAGAGGATAGGGGTATATTGGTCATTTGCGATGTAAGGATGGTCGGAAATGAACTCATTGCAGGAGGAGGAAGGGATAGTTTGGTCATTCGGTTGGAATGATAGTGGTTGGATTAACTGTCAACTGAGTGAAACGAACTAAGGTTGTGGCGTGCGACAGGCACTCGGTGCTGATTGCTGAAGAATTCTCATCAGGATGCCGACACATTTCAGAATTCAGAACACGAGTCTAGTTTTCAACTTGGTTAAAACTTGAAACTTGAAAGGGTTGGTTGTGTCTTGTGATTGTGAGGACCAAATCCGATTTCTGAGGGTTTGGGAAGTCTCCACAGCTCCACTCTCCTATCCAATTCCAATAGTTTCCACTATCGGTATCGTATTCGTATCATTCATGTCCAGATCTGACATCCAATAGTTTCGTCTATCGGTATCGTATCATTTATATCTGGATCAGAGACATTAGTTATATGGATGTATCCTATTTTATTTAAATATCCAAAATTTTAATTTAAATACCTACTTCTTAACTAATTAAAGTCTTTGCAGAAAAATAAAAATAAAAATTTGAAATCCGAATTTTCATATAATAAATTGAAGGGCCCATAAACGATGAATTCACATCTACGCATAGAATGTGCCCAAAAACGTCTCACATGCATATCCTTCCATATTTATTATTGGAAGATGTTTTTAATACACAGTTGACATATTCTCAATATACGGTTGGATGTGTGGTGAACGTTTTGACACGATATTTATGCCCTACAACACATCCCATTGTGTATTGGAAATATCTCCCGATAATGTACTAGAATTAATGATGTTATCATCGAAAGATACTCTTAATAAACGGCGGGGATGTGTTGTGGGGCGGAAATGTGAACTAGAACGTTTTTGGAATGTGATAAATAGGAGAGATTTTCAATTATATAATGCAGCCATTTTGTCATTCAATGCTCCTTGGTAATTGAGAAGAATTAGCGTCGCAGCAAGCAGATCTACCCCTTTTTCCCTGTACAAGTGATTGGTCAGTGCTAATGTCTCTGTCGACTTGTTCTTGAACTCTCCAAGTTTAGACGTAAATTGGGCGGGCACCGCACACTATGGGCTGTGTTTCCTCCCCCGAGTATAGGTGTAAATTGGGTCGTGCCTGTATGCGGCCCATAAATAGTGCAGGTCATGTTGTGTCAGCCCATGGGTCGAATTAGGCCGTTCTTCCCTCCCCTAAGATATTTTGGGGTGTTGGGCCAGCATGGCCCATGGCCGGAGCCCATACAGGCCCATGTCGTGTCGCAGGCTGAGCCTTAAGCCAAGTCGGGCCAAGCCAAGTTTTTTAAAATTTTTAATGAAAATTTTAACATAAATTAATAAAAAATGTACAAAAATTAAAAAAGATTTAAAATTTTATTTTATATGAATTTTGATGTATACAATTTGTTTATATATGCAATAATAAAATAAAATTATATATATTAATATATTATATTATATATAAAATATATATATGGGTCGCGTCGGCACGCAGGCCACGGGCGACACGGCCCGCTCGGTCATGTCATGCCATATCAGCCCATGGACCTAAAACCCTAGGCCCAGCACGGCCCATATGATTGTGTCATGCCAGCACACGTGCTGCAGGCAGTACGACCAATACGATCGTGTCATGCCTAGCACAACCCGTAATTCGTCGTGTCGGTCCAATATGACCCACGGCTTGAGCCCATGCAGATTTGTGTCATGTTGTGCCGTGTTACATGTCAAGTTGGTTCATGGGTCGAGTCTTAGGCCAGGTCGAGCCACATACTGGGTCAAGCCATGAGAGGTATATTTAAAAAAAATGAAAAATTTAAAGTAAATTAACAAAATAGACAAAAAAAATTAAAAAGTCATAAAACTTTATTTTATATGAATTTTGATGTATACAATTATTTATATATGCAATAATAAAATAAAATATTATGATAAAATTGAAAATAAAATTTTATATTAATATATTTTATATTCTATTATATTATTCATATTATTTTATATGGAGTGTGTAATTATTATATATAATAATAAAATGTATATTAATTTATATTTTATATCTTATATTATTATATATAATTATTATAAATATATATGGGTCATGTTGGGCCATGCCGGTACGCGGGCTGCGAGCAGCATAGCCCAATTTACACCTCTACCCAAGTCTCATGTATTTTTATGATTTTTTTATTTTTTATCAATTTGTGTATATTAATTCTCATATTCATATACGACATTTGTTATCTTCATCACTGTTTTCTTTCTCTTTTTTTTATTGACTCCAAATCCTATCAGCTAATTAGGTATGAAAGTATCGAAAATGTAAAATATATCATGAAACATCTAATATAAAGTAATGATTTCAGGCCAAAGCCCCTTATAGTTAGATAGACATGTGGCTCATTTACATTCAACACCTGTCATTCCAAAGATTTAAACAAAATGGACACGTGTTAAATTCTAATTAGAGGTAGTTCAAGAACAGAACCCACTTGACGTATCAAATTCTAATTAGTGGTACTTCAAGAAAAGATCCCACTAACATGGGGAGTGGAGCCTACCACCATGTAGAGTTGTGAGAAGTGGAAAGCTCCCAATTTAAATCATTTCCTAAAAAAAAAAGGAAACTGTGTTATTAATTAATGTTAACTACTAAACTAATTAATTAATTCCAGCTATTGATTACTAATAATAATTACTATTAACTACTCTTAATTAATTAATTACAACTATTAATCTATAATAATAATTATTGTTAATTACTAATTAATTACTGATAACCACTTCTAATTAATTAATTCCAGCTATTAATTACTAATAATAATTAATTACTGAAAATTAATTCTTATAATAATTACTACTAATACTTAATTACTGATAATTTATTACTCACAATATTGCTCATTACTAATTCGAAATAATGATTAATTAATGATAATTAATAAATATTTTCGTAATGGTAATTAATAATTCGATAATAGATATTTGTATTAACTCATACTAATTATTTTAAAAATAAATATTTAATGTTAATTATTTATATTATAATTATTATCAGAAATTAAAATCCATACATTTATATGACATAATTAATTATATTATTATAAGTAATTATAATTAATAATATTATATTAGTTAATATAATAATATTATTATTATTATTATCAATAATTATAATTAATTATTACTAATACTAATGATGATAATTATTATTTCGGAATGTTAATTAATTAATGATAATTAATAAGTATTTTAATAATGTTAATTATTAATTGGGATATAATCATTTTATATTAATATTAATTCATATTAATTATTTTACTAATAAACATATTTATAACAAATTAATTACTTGATAAAAATAAAAATAAAATAATAATGATTAATTATTACTAATTTCAAAATCAATACACACATAATAAGAATATATTATTAGTTAATAATAATAATATACTTATAATTATTACTGAATTCATAACTATTAATATATTAATAATACTGATTATTATTAAAAAATGTTAATAGCAAAATTTAATTACTTAAAATTATTTGCTGAAATTACCCATTTTAATTCGGATAGATAATTAATTAATAATTTTAATTTCTTAAAATTATTATTTACTGAATAATTTTAAATACTCTTTGATTAACGACCTTATTTTTGTATAATTGGTTTTTTATGTTCAATAATGCTTTTTGCAAAAATCCAAATAATTTTTCATTTGCAATGCTAACCATTTTATTTTTCTCTTATTCGGTTTATCAAAAGATAAAAAATGAATTAATGTTATTTACCTATTTTTATCAAATTATGTATTTATCAAGTTGTTGACATTGATGATGTCAGTGATAATGAGTCAACTTTTTGAAAGAGAGGAGTACTAATAATAATTAACGACTTCTAATTAATTAATTTCAGCTATTAATTACTAACAATAATAACTCATTGATATTAATTAATTACTGATAATAATTTCTTATAATAATTACAGCTAATACTTAATTATTGATATTAAATAATTATTGATAATATTTCTCATCATTAATTCGGAATGACAATTAATAACGATTTTCATCATGGTAATTAATAATTTGAAAATAATTATTTTATATTTATATTAACTCATATTAATTATTTTGAAAATAAATATTTAATGTTAATTATTTATATTAGAATTATTATCAGAAATTATAATTCATACATTTATATGAAATAATTAATTATATTATTATTATCATTAATTATAATTAATACTTATATTACTTAATATAATTATATACTTAATTATTATTATCAATAATTATAATTAATTTTTACTAATAATAATGATTCCTGATAAAATTTAATTATTGATTATAATTACTTACCAATAATTAATTCCTTAATTATAACAATGATAATTATTACTTTGGAATTTTAATTAATTAATGATAATTAATAAGTATTTTAATAATATTAATTATTAATTGGGATAAAATCATTTTATATTTATATTAATTCCGATTAATTATTTTATAAATATATAATTAGTGCTACTTATTTACATTATTGTTATTATAAGTAATTATAATTAATACTATTATTATTCTCCAATAAATATTTCATTTGGTTAAAGTTAAATTATTAACTTACAATTATCCATTATTGTTAAACTAAAAGAAATATAAAAGCAATTATTATTTCAGGAATTAACTAAAAATCATAATTATAACAAGTTAATTATTTCATAATAATAATAATAATAATTTAATATTAATGATTTCAAAATCAGTACACACATAGTAAGAATATATTATTAGTAAATAATAGTAATAATAAAATACTTATTATTATTATTATTGATTTCATAATTATTAATTTATTATTAATCTATATTAACTCAATAAAGACATGGAATAAAAAAAATGTTCAAATTGCTACTAAATGAATGAACTAAAAATCTATGAGTATTCTAATTGACTTGAATTTGACACATCAACATGCCCAAAATTATAATTTCAACCTACATTTCCTATTTCTATCTCTCAATTCCCATGATTCAAACATACCATTATGTTATGTACATGTTTTCCTACCTTTTTCCTAAAGATAAATTCTAGCCAGTCTATGTGCACTGTGGGGAGCTTAGACTTAAAATCTGTAACCATGATCGACCAAAAGAAGCATTGCCACCTAACTTGGAGGTGACTTCCATACTTAGGATGGTTCCATTATTCTCCTTTCTTTCATGTTTCCTCTATTGGATGGGCTTTGAAATCTTGATTAAATTATTAATTGATTGTAGACATACATGATTATTTGATTGTAGACATACATGATGATTTTAAAATGGAATAATTATTTTAGTAATTAAAATTTATGAATTTGCATGTGATATGTATCAATTAAAATTCTAGTGGATATATAAATTATTAATTAATATTTTAATTTGCAATAAATAACAACATATTTATTTATAGAAATAAAAAAGATTATTTAGAAAATATTTAACAATCTAAGATTAAGTTGACACATTTTTTGTTAATATGCAAAAGTAAAAATAATGAAATCAGGGACGGAGACAGGAATTTTTTATAAGGGGGGTCAAAACTTATGGATGGGGGAACCATTAGGTGGAAAGTGGGGGGAGGGAAGGAAACTAGCATGAAAAAATTTACTATGTGTGGATATTTCTAAACCATAGGTAGGGATGGCAATTTTCCCCATTTCCCCCACGGGGACGGGGATGGGAAAATTTTCATCCCCGTTAGCGGGGACGGGCCGCGGAACCCTGATCCCCGCCTCGTGGGATCCCCACTAATATATATGTATATATGTATGCATACGTTATATATGTATATATATACACATACATCCATATATTAATATTTTTAAAAATATGGTTGAATATTTTTGGATTGTAAATTTTAATTATTTGATTTTTATTTTTTTAAATAAAATAAAAAACAAAAATAAAATGGTTAACATTATAAAAAATCATGGGGAATGGGGATCCCCGTGGGGACGAGGATGGAGATAACCTTGTCCCCGTTAGCGGGGATGGGGATGGGGATTTTTGCAGAGATGGGGACTAGGAGCCTCTCCCTGTCCCCGCCCCGCCCCGTTGCCATTCCTAACCATGGGGGGCCATGGCTCCCCTAGGTCCCCCTTGACTTCACCCCTGAATGAAATGAAAAATAATCGATTTAGTAGTCAAAATAATAGTTGCATACGATTTGTGTCTTGGATCTTCTACATTCTCCTGAATCTAATATATTTTTCAGATTAATTATATATTCATGTAATTATTAATTAAAAATTTAACTTAAATAAATATTAGCATATTAATGGTCATGCACTAATTCAAAAAACTCAAAAGCATGTGTATTGGGCTATTGATTAATGCATTCATTAACAATAAAGTTGTGTAGTGTATTGATATTAATTTATTTCTTGATATAAACTATTAAAGTATGCATTTATTATATGTTTATACGGTATTTTATAGTTATTTGGAACTGCTATTAATATATTTGTGAGATTTGTGGAATTTTCCTAATATATACAAGTATATCGATGTATGTCCATTAATATGATTATATCCAAACTTACTGTTATAGGCTACCCATATTTTGTACCTTGGGATTAGTTTGAAAAGAGTATAAATACAAATATATACAGTATAAATGCATACAAAATATAACGTTTCACACTCTATATATTTGCATTTGTACTCCTTCTAAACTAAGTTTTAATTGCACATTTGCACCTGAATTGGCAAGGGTGATGTTTAAATATTATGAGATTCAAAGTCTGAGTTTGTTACATTTATCCTGCACGTCCATCTAAAGAAATAATATTATTTTTTCACAAATAGATACAATGCATTCTAATCCACTTAATCAGATGAGTTTGAAATTCAATTTAGGCAAGAGGAGTCAGAGGCCAGAACGGTTCCGATTGCAGGTTGGTTTTTAAAACCTTTGGTCCAAAGTATTTATTGGATTGGATTGGACTTGGTCCATCCATAATGGATTTATGTTGAATTGGGCTGGATTGAATCAATATCCCTATCATTGCTTAAAGATAAGAATATTAGTGTCAATCGACCAGGTTTTGGATTAGAACCAATTTAAATTAGGGTAAATTTCTTAAACTACCTTTATGGTTTAGTTAATTGACTAACTAGATGTGTAAATTGGGTCGGGTTGCCTGCGGCCCAGCACGAAAATGGACCGACCCATCACGGTATGACACGACACCCCATGGGCCGTGCCAAGCTCGGTACGATGGTCTATGTCGTTTTGGGTCAAGAGTTCATAGTCCACGGGCCGGCATGGCACGACACGACTGTTCGTGTCATGCTGCCTACAGCCCAGCCCTTAGTACGGCCCGTAGCGAGCCACGCTCAGCCCGTCCTAAAACCAGTCGTTGTCCCCCCTCCCCCAACGGCTAGTTTCAGCTTTTTGGGGGTTTTTTTACATAAATACCCCCCTAACAGCTATATAGGGGGTATTTATGTATTTTGCTTATAAAGTGGAGAAAAAATGACATAAATGCCTCCCCAACAACTATATAACAACTAGTTTAAGGGGGCTTTTTGGGTAAACTTATAAATAACTTTATAATAACCAAAAAACCCCTCCTAACAACTAAAAAATAGCTAGTTTTTAGGGTATTTTGGGCAATTGAATTATGTTCAATTCCTATAAATAGCTCTATCCTTCACCAATCTCATCACACCAATTCAACAATTGTCTTAATCTCTTCTCTCTCTCTCTCTCTCTCTCTCTCTCTCTTATACTCATACATTCTCAATTCTCTACAATCTGAATAACTCTGATTGGTTGATTGTCTAATTCTCTAATTCTCAATTCTCAATTTTATTGAAATTTCAACAAAAAATAATGCTTGCTCAACTAGCTCAAGTATCTCAATTTGGGAAGCTTGGATGTTAAAAAGCTTTAACCATTGAAATCAAGTTGGGATTCTAAACCAGCAATCCAGGTAAGTCTAATTAAATTAATTTTTATCTTTGTAGAACTAAAAAAAATGGCCAGCTCTTCCCAAAACGGATTCCCCAGCATGTTCATTGTTGACGATATTCAATCGCATCATGATAGTGTTAGCACTAATGCTATTGATATCGATGGAAGTGCAACTTTCACCCCTAGTACAGATACTAAGGGAAAGAAAAAAAGGGCCTCTAAGTTGAGTAGCCCGGTTTGAAAAATTTTTAAAGTAGAGGATATTGAGGGGAAGGGAAAAAGAGCAGTTTGCCAAAAATGTAGAAAATACTTTAGCTATTGTAGCAAGGGTGGTACGGGTCATTTGACTAGACATTTGCTCACACATGAGAAGGAAGAAGAAAAAGAGGAATAAGGGAGAGAAACAACACAAACACAAATTGGGAGGAGGAGTTTTGATACATTTAAATATTCACAAGAAAAGATGAGACAAGAATTAGTAAAGTATATTGTACATGCAGAACAACCATTTATATTAGCTGAAGATACTAAACTTGAAAAAGGGTTACGTAATTCTATAAATCCACAATATAAAAAAGCTTTTAGGAATACTATTAGATCGGATGCTTTAAAAATTTTTTATTCATATAAACAAAATTTAATTTATTTGTTATCAAATATTAATTCTAAAGTTGCAATTATTTCTGATGCTTGAACATCTAAGTTTAACATAAGTTATATTTGTGTTACCAACCATTTTATTGATGAAAATTAGCTTTTAAATAAAAGAATTTTAAGTTTTACTAGACTTGAATGGCCACATATTGGCCCAACTATTGCTGCAAGCATTTTAAATACTTTACATGCTTATGGATATTTTCTATTAGTTTTGATAATGCCAGCAATAATGATTCTATAATAAATATTTTAAAATCTCAATCAAAACCATGTTTAAATGGTAATTATTTCATATCAGATGTGCATGTCACATCTTAAATTTATGTATTCAAGATGCCTTGAATATTATTTCTACTCATATTTCTAAAATTAGAAAATGTATTATATATATTAAAAGTTTAGGGGCAAGAAAACAAGAATTTAAATATTTATGTCAAAATAATGGTTTAAAATATAAATATTTTATATTAGATGTAAAACATAGGTGAAATTCTACCTAATGCTAGAAAGTTGTATTTCTCATAAACAAATTCTTACTGATTTTTATAATGCAAAAATGCCTAATGATATTATATTTGAGGAAGAATGAGAAATGGCAATTTGTATTTGAGATTGTTTAAAACATTTTTTATGATGCAACTAAAGAATTATCAGGTATTTATTATCCAACTAGTTGTAATTTACCTTATCAATTAATGGTAATTAATGATTGTTTTGCAAAATATAGAAATAATCCTCAATTTAAATGTATTGTTGAAATAATGGAAAATAAATTTAAAAAATATTGGGAGAACATTTCTCCCCTTTATTGTTTTGTTACAATATTAGACCCTAGGATTAGGAAATATGGTTTAGATATTTTACTTGAAACATATTGTGAAAATATGAATATTGAAATTGGAAATAAAAAGAATAAATTAATAATTTGTTATTTGAAACGTACAGTTTATATGAATTTGAAACAGTAAGAAATATTCCTACAACTTGTACAACATCTTCTACTTCTGATCTTGAGCCTAATAGTAGAAGAGAAAAAATTTTTTATTTAATAAGTAGAAGGTAGAAATATGCTACTTCTACAACAAGTTCATTTACTGAAATTAATTTTTATTTATAAGAAAATTTTTTTAGTTTAGGTGAGGGAACAAATAATTTTGATATTTTAACCTGGTGGAGTGAACATTCAAAAAATTATCCAGTTTTCGCCACCATGGCACGTGATCTACTAACCCCTCCGGTGTCTATAATTTCATCAGAGTCTTGTTTTAGTGCAAGTACCAGGGTATTGGACAACAAGAGAAGCTGCATGAACGATGAAAGTATAGAGATGTGCATCTACTTTAAGAATTGGCTAGATATAGTAGATACATTACAAGACAAAGGAGTGCATGATACTACACCGGATATTTTACCTAAAGTAGATGATGAAAGTCATGATTTATGAAGTTGACTATTGGTATAATTTTTTTTTTCAAATTATTGTAAAATTTTTTAAGTTTATTTAATTTATTTGCTATTTTTTATTTTTTAACAATGTAATTTTGTATTTTCAATTTGTAACTATATTGTATTTTTTATATTTTATTAATTTATTCCATTTTCATATTTCATTCATCCAAGTATCCAATGATCCAATCATTGTATTTGTAATTTGTATCATTCAAATTTAAATGAAATAAAATTCCTATTTTTCTTCCAATTTTTATTCCATCATTCTTACTTCAATTTGGTTTTTCATTTATGTGTTAGATAACTTAGACTTCTCATTTCTTAATTTTTCAAATAGTTCCCAAAGTTCAAAGGAAAGTTGGATATTTTAGTTTTACATGTTTACTTAGAAAAGAAATCAAAATTTTCAAAAAAAAAATGTAAAAAAAAGCAATCTAGCCCGGTTCGGCCCAGGCCCAAGGCTTGCCCTGTGGCCCAACTCGGCATGGCCTGCAATCCAACCCAGCCCAAGCCCGCGGCACGGCACGGGCCTGGGCCGTGCCAGGCCAGCCCCCAAAATTTTCACCGGGGAGGGAGACACGCCCATGATGGCTCACGGGCCAGTACGGCACGGCCCGCACTTTGTGCGGACCCGCACAACACGATGCGCTTTACACCTCTATGACTAACTCTACCCTTATGTTTGCATATTTTCTTAAGATACCCCTAAATTTTCTAACGAAGAAATCCTTCACTGTTGGGGAGATGAGGGTTTCGGAGCAGATGGACGCCAAAATTAGGAGGGCTTTGTTGAGAACTGATGTTGGGCAAGTAAGCTTTGGTTTCCTATTTTTGGGTTTTGTCTTTTTACTTTTGTAGAGATGAGATTTGCCATCAGAGAGAAAGGATTTCCTTAAATTCCTATACGCCGAGAATGGAACGATGCTAGGTTGATTTAATCTTCTTTATGCAGCGGCTTCATTTAAAAACCACCGCTGCTTTACAAATTGTAGAGCGTAAGGTAGGTCTTGGGAGCAGTTGGGTGTTTGAAGCGGAACGGGATCTGCTCCTCATACTTGGGCGCCTCACATGCACATCCACGGTACATTGGGAACATTTCCTATCAGAACATTCTATTATTAAAATCGATGGAATAAATTAACAGAAGCACCCTTCAAACTGATCCGGCAGAACTTTGTAAAGAATGCATTGCTGTAATGCCGGTAATGGCATCTAGTGAATAAGAAACAGGGCATTGGCTGGAGAGTGGGTTTACTCGGAACTGATCAATCGGTTTCTCCAAAGAGCAAGTAGCCATCGAATGACGAGGAAACCATCCATGCTGGTCCAAGAGACAGTGACAGAACAGTTGATTGCAACAGCGGTGGTGCTCAATAATGGAGACAAATGGATGAACGACTTATCCCCAAGAGCGGTGGTGCTCAAGAATGGAGACTGGGTTTTGGGAGCAACTGGGCGTTTGAAGGACTTGGGCGAAGATCCCTCACCGATGAGGGAGATGGAGATGTAGATGGAGTGGACTTAGACGAAAGGGTATTTGAAGAAATTTTGGAAAATATATCAATTAGGTGATGGAACATGACAGAAAGTTAATGGTAAGGGAGCCTAAAGGTACTCTTAGACAATATGTAAACAGTAAGGGTAGAGTGTCAATTAACTAAACCATAAGGATAGTTTAAGAAATTTACTCTTTTAAGTTAAAACCAATTTGAATAGATTGAACAGTCCAGACCATGGTTTTTGAACCGCTGTTGACCCGGATGGTTGGACCTAGGAACCATCCAAGCAATCGGTTTTGTTTTACCCCAAACCCAATCCTTGGCCAAAAACTATTGAATCGGTCAATAACCTGTTGACTCGAACGATCGAACCGCTGATGTGTTCAACGGTTTTTGGACATTTTTATTTTTAATTTTTTTGTCAGAACAGGCCATCCATTCAAAACAGACAGTCAAATCATCAACCCAAAAACCGATAGCTAAAATGATTTCATTTCCGAGTCGTTCTTTAAAACCATGGTCCAGAAATTGATTGGACTGATCCAAATTATTCATCGGATTAGATTGAATCTGGATAAAATGTAATGGACTCATATTGGACCAAATCCGAATGTCATGGCCTCGTGGGCTCATGGATCAATATTTTTAGGGCCTCAACAACACTAGCGTCCAAAGAAGAAAACTCACAAAGAAGAAAACCCACAATCTAGATGAGACATGAAAATGATTCTGGGATCCAGATGATAATCAAGATGGGACCCATGGAATCGTGGGTGATGCAAATACGGGACAGATTGACAACTTATCGGGGCCAAGACCCAAGCCACTGCCATTTCCTTGGTTTGGTCTATTCCGTGAAATAGTCTTTACAGAGGTCTGTGACCCGCAAAAGGACATTCCTGAGCCGTCCTTTTTGCTCTCCCCGCCCTTATTTTAACAGAGAAAAACAAAGAGGGACACCTCATCCATGGCTGTCCAATGTCCAGTGTCGAGGCCCATCCATGCTTGCCACGAAGCTCCAATCAATATTCATGGCAAAGTAGTCTTCCTGTACTTTCCACCCTTTTCAACAAACTTTGGCAGACATCAAGCAGTGTGCTTTGTTTAAATTTTTTCAAATCGTCATAGACAAACCCATGAAACCGTGCGGTAGTGGCAATGGGGAGAGAGAGAGAAAGAGATCAAACCAGTAATTAAGAGTTACTTCACAATATGCAACACCAAAATTTTCTAGCAAAAAGCTCAACCAGCCCAACCCAGTTTTCTGAGAAGAGGACGGGATGGATGCTAGTACAAAAGATGGAGTATTCCTTTTTGTACAGATGAATACAAGCACTCTCAACAGCTATGAACACCAATCATATATTTGCATTTGAATAACTCTTCAATTTGTGATACACAACGGATGCGTTCATAACAAATTGACACGTGTCACCTCGGACCAGAGAGCTCCATTGCTTCTACAACAAGTGAGGATTCCTCTATGAAGTCTGAGTATCTCTGAGGCATGGTTTCAGACGACCGGAATCTCGGTGTCTCAACCTTCTGCGAGGCTTCCCACTTCTCTGCTAGGCCATCGCCTTCCAACATCCTTAACACTTCACACATTTTTGGACGCTGCGAAGGATGGAACTGCGTACACAAAAGAGCCACCTGAACCATCTCCTCTAACTCAACTCTATCAAAATTGTTATTCAGACACTTATCTACCATTTGATTGAGCTTTCCCTCTTGATGAAGCTTCTTCACCTGTGGAACATATAGACAACACTGTTTGAGAGGACATTAATGAAGACAAAGCAATAGCCTATATGCTCAGGTCTTTTGATGCGTTTGGAAAGTTTTGAAAATTCCTCAAATTCACACGTCTTCAAAGTCCAAGTCTCCAACATTAAGGAACTCTAATTAGTCCACTTGGGGCTGCTCTGCAGCATCTAAATTTACTCAGATTGTTCAACCTGAGGCACATTTTTTGAAAAGTTTAGATGCTAAGGACCATAATCCTCAGAACCCCTCAGTCACTAATAAAAGGTTGCACATTCTAGGGACGTGAGATCAGCCATTCATTAGAATCCAGCTTTAAGACCCCAAAAATATTTTGGCTCAAAAAAATGCAGTACAATAATGTATAGGATAATTTTCCATGGCGATGAGGCAGCCAACAAGATAGATTCATATATATATATATATATAGAGAGAGAGAGAGAGAGAGAGAGAGAGAGAGTACCCAATCAAGCATTACTCCTTTCTGGTTTGCCACCCGTCCAAAATCCAAAGCCTTCTGACCTGTAATAAGCTCAAGGAGCAAGATGCCAAAACCAAATACATCTGTTTTTTCTG
Source organism: Nelumbo nucifera (assembly GCF_000365185.1). Next base: position 8,665,999 of record NW_010729081.1, read on the forward strand.
ATGACTGGCCTGTTGATAAGTACTCAGGAGCTATGTGACCAACAGTGCCACGGACAGCTGTGGTAACATGAGAATCCCGGTGATCCAAGAGCTTTGCCAACCCAAAATCTCCAACAACTGCTTCAAAGTCTTCATCAAGCAGAATGTTAGCTGCCTTCACATCACGGTGAATAATTTTTGGGTCACACTGTTCATGCAAATACAGTAGCCCCCTTGCAGTCCCTAGTGCTATCCTCTTTCGTCTTGACCAGTCCAAAGCTGGCTTTCCATTGATGTGATCTGGGATGGGAAAAGAACATACATTACATACAATCAAAGAGAATTTAAATAATTTGTTAAAAGTACAGATAAGGCTCGTTAGTAAGGATTACTGAAAATAGAAGGTTGAGAAACTGAATATTCACTCTAGCAATAAAGATATTGAAATGATGCAATCAGAAATCAGCCACTGTTTAGCTACAAAAATTTTGCATAGCTACTTAGTTTACCAGGGTAAATCACAAGTTTAGTAAACAATAAAATAATTACATGTATTTATAGAAAATAAATAAATTGTCAGAAAGAGGTATGAAGTATATTCTTTTAAGAATGCAGTTGAGTTTGGACCTTTTCTTTCATTTTTTTTTGGTTAATGAGTTGAGACCTTTTCTTAAATGCAGAGACTGTTTTTTATCCAAGGAGGTGTGTATAACACACTCAAACCAAAAGTTGTCAAAAAGCCAAATTTTACCACCATGACACACAAAAACAGTTGGCCCCATCTGAGTAGGAGGACAAACTTGATAAATAGCAAATGACCAATGTCATTTGATGTTGCAGATCTTGTAGCAATTTGAAGGTTCAAGCATAAGACTGAGGAAGACACCAAGTAATGCAAACTCCAAGATGCCAAATTTGCTCACCTCTTAATCGAGAAGCAACACTTCCATTTGGCATATAAGGATAGACGAGAAGCCTTTCATTCTGTGTCATACAGAACCCACAAAGTCGAAGGAGATTCCGATGGACAGCCAGGCTTATCATCTCAACTTCTGTCTGGAATTGGACTTCACCACCAGCTGTATTGTAGTCTTTCAATCTTTTGACAGCCACAAGAGTCCCATCTTGCAAGCAACCCTTGTAAACAATTCCAGAGCCACCCCTTCCTAGAATGTTCTTTGAGTTGAAATGGTCAGTTGCTGATCGGAGTTCCTTAAACGAGTACCTCTTCAAGTGGCCCAAACAAACCTCTGGATCATATTGATCTGCCATGAAACATTTTAGCTGAGAAATGCAGGCACAATGTGCACAGATATACACAGAGAAAAGTAAGTTCTTAAGATAAATAAAGTCTTATCAGCATGGTTGAAGAGTTGGCCATTGAAAAAATAAATAAATAAAATCTTATATGAGAAGACATCAAATACTAAGCCATGCACACTTTATGTATCAAGTAGCCATCAAATAGGTACAGGACAAGATCCCCTGGATCAAAATCAGCATCCTATCCACCACTCATTTAAAAGACCTAAAAAACCACAACAAAGGTTTTGAAATTGCCCCATGATATGTTGCTTCATTCTTGATCACTATATATTTCTGGCCTACAAGATGTTTATGTGAAATCTAGAATTTTATATATCTATCAAAAAAAATCTACAATTTTATATCCCTGTGTTGGTACTTCCATGCACAACTCCTGTATTGTCATGTGGCACATCAAGGATCAGCTTCCTTAATGGACTCCACACCACTTTTTTAATGACTTTATCTTTTAATTGGTCAACCACCTAATGGTGCAAATATAGCTAAAATGCAAACCAATCAGAAGAACCCCAATTTCCAAATTTATGGTCCAAACTATAGTTTAAAAAACTCAGCCAATGATTAAAACAAGGGTTCATAGATCAGTCAGAGCATGTCTAGGGATATGACCCTATCAGCAATGTAACTCACCAACTGAAATACTAGAATCCACTAAGAAAGATTAACTAGCTTCAATACCTTCTAACTATCGTATCTACATGCAGATAGAAGAAATCATCCTGGAAATAGTATCCTGAATAGGAAGAGGTACTAACCATTAACATCAAAGAAAATCTGCTGGTTGTGTCTGTGCCGCCACCAGAGAAGCAACCCAACAGCAATGATGATAAGAGAAACTGACCCAGTGCTTGCCCCAAATGCAATAGCCACATGGTGGCTTTTTGCTCCTCCAGGTTCTGATTGAGCTGGGAAACCCAACATGCCTATAGCTTAGATATTCATCCTATTCAAGTGATCAAAGTAATCTTAACTAGTTGATTAGGTACATATATACCTCTTAGAGCATCTGGTGGAAATGAAAGTGGCTCTGGTGACACAGCAGAACAGTTGTTTTCAGCGTTTGGTCCACAAATTAAAGGGTTCCCAATAATTCTAAAGAAGGATATAAATTGATAACGTTAAAAATCAAACATAACTCCAAAAATGGAAAAATCAAGAGAATGAGAAAAAGAAAATCATACTTGAAAGTTCTGGCGGATATTTTTGGCAAGGAACCACTTAGATTGTTATAGGAAAGGTCCCTACAGTCAGAGTTCACTTAAACCAGTAAATTTACAGGTTTATGAATAAATATAAAAACAATTAATTGTTAACTTAGAGAAAACAAGAACAAGTGAGAGGATATAGACATACACGAGGGTGAGACCTTCCACATTGGACAGAGACTCAGGGCAGGATCCAGAAAGACTGTTATTATTCAACCGCCTGACTTGTTTAAAAGGCCAGAAAACACAAGTGACCATTAGCTTGTCTCTAAGAAAAAGAATTAGCAAGAAGGAAAAAAAAGATAGCTTTAATCTAAAAAGAGTTTAGAAAATAAGTCAAACATAAAACAGTTTCACTGATTAGAATTCAGAAAATGGAAATAAGATTAAAGACAGACTGTTCTCCAAACTTACAGATAATTAAGGTTCTTAAGGTTCCCCAAAGAACTTGGTATTACACCACTGAACTTATTGTTTGAGAGATCAAGTGTTTGTAGCTTCTCCAGCTTTCCTATATCAGCAGGAATGGGGCCAGATATGGCATTGTTCTGCAGCAACCTGCATAAAATGTTCAAAATTCTTTCATAAATAAGTGAATGCCACCACCCCACCACCATCTTTACCAACCAATGACCAATAAACCACCCAACTATCCTATCATATATATATATACATATATATATATATATATATATATATATATATGTATATAGAAGAAGGCAGCTTCAACTTACACAGTTTGCAGGTTACTAAGATTTCCAATTCCTGGAGATAATGTCCCGGACAAGCTTTGACTAGGTAGTCCTCTGATTGAAAAATTAAAAGAAGTTGAAACGAATGAGTTATGAACCGAAAAGGGGTTAATGTCAATGGTTATCATTTCTAGTTAATACTCAGAGGTTACATATTTAAACCATGTAAGAGATAAAAGGGCTAAAAGAATCTTACAGAGCGGACACATAGCCATCAGCAGAGCAGGTAACCATCCTCCAACTACAAGGATCTACCGAGTTAATATCCCAGTTCTCCAATACGTTGTATGGGTCATTTAGATCATTTTTAATGGCCATCAAGGCTACAACTGCATTTGGATCAAAAGAAGAAAAAGGTAAGAGCAGATTAGGATGATTCATTGTTCCTTCTATTTTCTTTTACTATATCTATTTTTATACCCCCTGATCAAAGGACGAGTAATAGAAAGCTTCACCGGTATTAAAGCAGGTAATAAAGTACGGTGGATGTTTCTGGGTAAAACATTCACAAGACTCTAAAACTGCTAAAATGTAGTCATTTCCAGAATCCGGATAGGTTTGCTTGTCAATGGGCTACCAGAAAGAAAGGTAAATCAGAGATATTTACAAGAAGGCAAATAATATTAAGAAATGAAACGCAAAGAAGTCTTTTTAGTTTTCACCGAATAAATCCGGTTGGCTCCTGTTACTCCATTTCTTTGATCGATTATTATTTTTAGTAGCTATTCTGTTCACTGGCAGAGAAGAACAATTTACTAGAGGGATTAAAAAATAAAAAACAAAAAACAAAAGAAGGCCAAGATCTACAGACCTTCATAGTTTACACCAGACGGAGAAAGAGTAGCAGCGGACCCCTCCATCCATGCCAGGACTAGGAGTACTAAACCAACTCCCCAGAAAACTAAATTCCTTTCCATGCTCTGTTTTCAGCGCTGAGATACACTCACACTCTTCTCACAACCAGAACTGATATGGAAAAACCACCAAAACCAACTAAAGAAGCCATGTCACCTGAAATTAGATCCATAGAACAACCATAACATCAGCACAAAGCGAACAAGCACCATGAAAGAGATCTCAATCCGAACGCAGATGCAAAACCCACATTTCTATAAAAGGAAAATATCCTCTTCGCCTTTTTTTCTTCAAACGTGTTCTGTCACCATCCTATCACGGTCGACACCCCTGTGCCAGAACCTCCGTTACTCGCATAAGAATTCGTAACCGGGACGAAATTCACTCCCAAAACCACCATTTCAGTAGGGAGCAGACGAAAAGAAAAATAACTTTCCCAAAGAAACTCTGCCAGAAACAGCTCCAGATCAGAGCCGAGATGCCAAAAGCACAGTCCCAAGAAATTCCGAGGTCAGATACGAAGAAACGAGTAAGAAACATTGATTGCAATCAAACTCCTCAGTCTCAGCACCATTTCGACAGAAACAAAGGAGAAAAGAAAGAGAATTTTTTAGAGAGAAGGAAGGTAGCAACGAAGCAAGCAAAGCGCCCATCATCTGTGAAATTCTGAAATCCTAGAGATTGGAGAATGCTGGGTGTGATTTCTATCCATTTTAACCGATCCCCACGTATTCCTTGTGAGTATATTGTTGGTTTTAATCCCTGCCCTGTTCATCTTCTGCGATTCTCCCATATCCTCTTCTCTCATCCCATCAGAGAAAAGCGAAAAACGCACACTACCAAACACGGAAAAGCCAATACAAAAGGCCAAAATCGACACAGACACAGATGCGGTACAAGCGAAAAAATTAAAAAGAAAGAGATAAAAATCTCTCAAATTTTAATTTCAAAATTAATAAAAAATAGAATGCGGGATTCCTTATTTCCTTTAAATTTTCTTCCTTTTTAGTTTCTGATTTTCGTTAATCTTTTCTAAAATCTTGCCAGAGAGTGATTGGACTGAAAGACAGAGAGAAAGGAAGTTTGTCCAAAAAACAGAGAGAGAGAGAGAAAAAAGGAGGCAGGTAATTTCTTCGACAGGTCACGTGCTTGGGTTGTCTCAGCTTTTGTTGGCTTTTTGCCCTCGGAAAATTATTATTTAAAAACTCATATCCTCACTTTAACATGCGCCGGATGTTAAAGAGAGAGACCGAGGCTGAGGCCACATACATGGCAGGCACATGCCTCTCCTGCTGTCTGTAATTTCAGTTATAAGATAATAAATATATATATATATATACATCTAAATTCTAAAGTGGTTGATCTGATTCTGATCGATCCCCGGATACCACTCATTATTCTAATTTGCCTCTGATTTATGATTTTGGATAGAATTCTGTCTCTGTTTCAGGCTTACAGCAGCTTTTTTTGATTTTATGGGCTTAGTTCTAAAATGCGCCGATAGCGAGCAATAGTGCAGTATAGCTGATTACGTTTGGATTGCTAACCGTAACCGGCTTCCGCTGGAATAGCCACACTGGTAAAACATGGCCAAAGAATTAGCGACGTGGCATATGGAAATATTTAGCTCAAAGCCTCTTCCCTCCTATTCGACTCCAAATTTTACATGTGGCAAGCTTCAATAAAAATAATGCCTATATACCACGTGGTCATTTTTTATATGTAAAATATAAAAACCTCCCCTCATGTTCTGACAATTCTAAAAACCTCCACTGAGAATTCATTTCCACAAAAACTTCTTCAATAATAATATTGAAAAAAACATGCAATTACAACTTGCTTGTTTTGTCAAAAATAAAACTTTTAGAGGAGATATTTTGATTGTCAGAAAATTCAGGTGAGATTTTTATATTTTACCTTTTTTTTATTCTAACAAGTCACTAGTAAAGAGTACTTCAGCGTCGGGTAGTCGGGTGAGCCAACTATGACATGTTATATAAGAATGCTGTCCAACACTTCCCTTTTTCTAGGGTTTGGATCCACTCCCACTACTCTACCAAGGGGTGCAACTTGGGCATGCGGCATGCCCAACCAAAGCCTAACGACCCAACACGCAATTTTACACTGCCTAAGCTTGGGATGGATTTTAGCCTTTGGGCTGAGCTCAAAACTTTACGCTTTTTTTTTTTTTTTTTTACTGGGTCGACTCTAATTAGGTAGATTGAATCCAACCCGTGGTCAGATTGATTATGTACATACAAATATGTATTTTTATTTATAAATTATATATATATATAAATATACATCTATATTAAATTTTAGTTTGAGTTTATTGATAAATATGAATCCAATTCGGAATTAAGACCAACTTAAATGCATCAGATTTTAATTCGGAATGGACCCAAATCAAATAATTCGGGCACAAGCCTCAATTCTTACGGTTGGACTTGGGTTGAACTTAAATTTTACCCAAACCATCAGATTTACACCCCTATCCACTAGTGTCCACATAATCAAACTAAAGGTGAAGGGTGTTTGATTTCGTGATTTTGTGGACAAGTTTCCACATAAATGTAAGTGACACATATGCATTTTTTACTTTATCAAACTAAAATTCTATTTTGGTTGTGTGCAATTGTGTCTATTAAACAACAATAAATAATTATAATATTCGATAAACACCGCCTCATTAATTGACACTTTTACAACACAGTTTTATTGATTACTTTCAAATGCTTAAATCAAGTATAAACACAATTACAAATCAAAACACCCTCTCAGTAATTTATCTGGTTAATTGGAATCAACACTTGCATCAAACTCTGCTGTAACTAGGGTATGGGAGGGGGCGGTTCGATTGATTGGTCAAAGCTCTTCTAAATTTCTCATGTCAATCAGTCATTCCTTTTAAGCATCACTTGGAAGGAGTACAAATACAAATTTGTAGACTATAAATCTTGTATTTTGTATTAAAGGCTTCATTTGGAAAAGGATGTAAATAGAGGGAGTGTAAACCCCGGTTCAGGGTAAATATGTATTCTAATTCAGGTTTGCCAGTGTTTGGCAATAATACAATTATGCATTAACAAATGATAAAAAATACATTTTTCAAAGTATATTTATATTCAAAACGATATGTAAATGCATATCAATTAAAAATAAGTAAATTTACATTCAATGTGGGCTTTTGTTATAAAAAAGACAAATTTTATTGGAATTCATGTTTGCATCCATTATAGCTAAAAATTTGTTTGGTAAGAAGATAAATTTATTTGTCAATGCAAAATTAATCCAACTTTGCATTTAAATGAACCATTTTACATTCTTCATATTTGCATCATTCCCAATTGGAGCATAAGGGAAAATATATGCTGCCGAAAGTTAGAGCTGTAAAGTGGACTATGCTACCTAATGGCTGACATGACTTGGCACAATATGGGCCTTGCTTGGTATGACTTAGTCACTATAGCAACCGATCATGTCACAGCCCGGTCTGTACCCCTGGGGTGTGTTAGACTTGGGTTTTGAGGTCTGCAGGCTAGCACGATATGGTTCACATAGCAGCCCAGCAGCCCAACATGGCCCACATATACATAAATAATATATTAATATATGCATATATTTTAATTTTTTATTCCAATTTTATTATTTTTTTTTCAAAATTATTTTATTATTTCATATAAAACAATTGCATACATCAAATTTCATATGGAATAAAATTATAAGATTTTTTAATTTATTGTCTAAATTATTAATTTCTTTTAACTTTTTAATTACCTTTTATTATTCTAAAAAAAATCATGCTACCAATGGCCCGGCCCGTGGCCCAGCACAACATGAGTGGATCACATTGGGCTTCCCTTTTTGAGGGGTCCGTGTCAAGCGGCACGGCCCACCACATTACACCTCTACTAGAAACACATTATACCGAAATAGATTTGAGTCCAAATACTATGGCCTTGTTTGGCACGTCTTTTCGTGCAGTCTAACAACTATTTACAAACCCAGCAGACCGTAATTCGGCCTACCCGCCAAAAGCCTACACACCGAAAAGACATGAGAAGCCCAAATTGGACAATTTTTGGGGAGCTCCAAATGGAGCTTTTGCGTTTTTTTTTCTATTCGTCTTCGTGCAGAAAGACACACTTTAACCAAATGGATTTCAGGCTACTAAGATCTTACTGCAAAAGTGTTGGATTTTAATCTCATCAATCCAATGGGGTTTGATTGATCAAATTCATTGAAAAAAACACCTACACACATGTTTTGGAAACTCTTACAAAAACCAATTTCCAACTTGTTCCATATTGGAAAATTACAAAATTTGTTTGAGTTTTTTAAATAAGAGCTTTTTTACACTCCTTAGAAATAAAGATGAGAGTATGGAGGCTTGCTATTGCACAACATATCAGGTGTGATCAAGAGACACTATTCAATTTTAACAGCCATTAATTGTTAATTACATTTTTAATAGTCACAATGTTTGAAATTTTGACTGTTCAATGAGCCATTTCTAAACCAACACTTTCCTCTGCTCCATAATTCTGCAAAAATTATTTAAGGAGCATGAATCAAACAAATGCACATACAAGCTTTTCAAAAATCACTATTATCTCTCTCTTTGTTTGATCTGCTATTGTCTCATATAAGGTTTATTCAGAGAATCTTCAACTTTTCTGGTTGTAGACTATCACATAAGGCTCTGTTTGTATAATGGGAATGAATTTGCTTGTAACCCAACAACAAACTCAATAAATTTGAGTGGGGTTAAATAACGTTTTAAAGACAATGTCTTTAGACACGCCTCAGAGCTTATCCTCCAAGTTTTCGTGATCCCTATTTCCCAACAATCTCAATGCCTCTTTTGACTGTCAGAGCTACTAGAAGATCTTCTAAAAAAGAATTACCAAACAGTCCCTAAAATTGCTACATGCACAATCAGTGCGCAACACTGGCCACCCCCGCCTCTTCTCCTCATTTTATGACTGTCGTAAAGCTCATTCCCAATGCAAATTGTTGCCAATGCTTAAGCATTCATGCATGTATTTTCTGGATGTTCACCATGGCCATGGCCATGGGTAGCCATGGGTAAACTTGTTGACGGGCCGAGCCGGGCTTTGCCTCTACATTAATAGAATATGTTCAGGCCCGAGCCTAAGCCCGACCCTCATATAAAGCCCGAAGCTTGAGCCCGAACTCAAGCCCGGTTAGAAATTTGGAAAAAAAAAAAGAAAATTTCCGTTTTAATTCAATTAAAAGCTGTTTTATTTGTACTAAAAGACCTAAAAACTTAAAAAAAATAATGAAAAATCTCATTATTACTTGAAAAAAAGAAGAAAATATATTATATACACTTTTTTATTATATAAAATATATTTTATTAATATAATACATTATTAAGTCAGACTCGAACTTAGGTTTTTTTGAGAAAGCCCAAACCCAGCCCAAAAAAATTGGGCCTGATGTTTTAGGCTCGAACCCACGGATCTGAAATCTTGTGTAAGCCACTTAGATTGGGCCAGGCCAGCCGGTCGGACTACCCGGCCATTAACAGGTCTAGCCATGGGTGCAGATTTCAAGGGGCTGTTTCGGAGTAACAAGAACACGAAACAGGCTCGATAACACTTACACGTCGGTGTCTTGGTTTTCATGATTCAAGGAGTCTGGCTTTTTTCTCGTAGCCAATACTGGCGGAAATACAAGACTCTTGCAGGGAAACCTGTCAGGTTTCTGTTTAATCCATCCCTCATCTCCATTTTTCTCTTAAAGCTTCTGCACTCTAGAATCAGCGAGTTCCAGTTGTGGTAAACAGAAATTCTCCCTTGACGACATTGGGAAGAGACTTTGAGAGTTTCAATTTAGCACCCTCTGTAACTCTGTTCTTCATGAAGCAAGAAAAAATTTCGGAATTTCTCATGAGTCACGACTCTCCATTTTGAATCCAATTTAATCTCGCACGTGCGGGATACACAGGATTTTCGAACAGATTCACACGCCATGTGTACAACAATTATATGTAGCAAATTCGGACTAGTAACAACCAGCAGTAGTTCGAATTTGCTAGAAACGGCAGCAAATCAGAATTCAGAAAGTAATATGGGGTTAACTTGGATTTTCGAGGTGGCGGAGAATCTCTAACATGCGCAGAATGTGAACATTGGAGTACAGACAGCCACTGCCCATAGGAGATGGGACATGTACACAATTCCAGAATTGCATTGGACTGTTCAAAGATCCCTCCCCACCTGCCTCCGCTCTTCTCCAAAAATAACATCATCCTTTAACAAATCTAGGGAAATTACAATTTAGGCCAACTTTTTAGCTTTAATTTCGCTCTAGGTCATTATTCAAACTTTTAAATATTCAAGAGAGTGTCATTTTTTATGGTGTTATTTATATAATTTCCAAAACAAATTATGCATTTTTTAAAATTTTTGCCTTAAACTGGAATTAGAAAACAAAGTTGGCCTAAAGAGTTACCTTTAATTTATTATAATTTACTGTTTTCTGTGTAAATAATTATTAGATATTGAGCTTAGAAATCAGGCATATAATAAGAGGAGATGAATGATGAATACAAGACACAAAAGCCCAATTCCCAAAATAAAACAAACCAACCTAAAAACCCTAATACCTATTATCACGTATCCCCGTAAAATCTTTCCTTAATGTCCATGCATCCAAGACTGACAAAAAAAAAAAAACCATTGCTCTTAGTACTGTAGGCCCCACCACCTCTCCCTCAAAAGAATATCAAAAACCTTTAAATAATGAGTCTGATTAGATATGCGTACTTGTTGGTCTAGAGGCTGTTATTCTAATGTCACTGTGGAATCTGTTTCCTATCTAGCTTTATTTATTTCACTGGGGACACCTTATCATCTTATGAATGATATGCATTATGTGGTGAAATTAACCATCTCATGGTCATGGACATGGATATGGGCTGGCTCCTGGGCTCATCCCAACATCACCACTGCTCCAATGATGTGGAAGTTGTTGGAGTTGGACATTTATGTTTTCTTTATTGCAAAACATCATTAATATTTGTTCTCTCCAGTCACCACCTGTTGGCTTTCCTGTTGGTACCTAATATCCTTCAAGTCGAGCCTTCATATAGATTCTGCTGGGACCGTAGGATGGGTCTTGGGGCTTCCTATTTGAATATATATGTATTTTTTTTTTCTGTTGAATTCCCAGTATTAGACCAAACTTTGGATGTTAAATGCTATTGATAATTTGAAAAAAAATATGTTATATACTATTAATTATAAATGACCTTGATAATTCGGCGTCTTTGATCATAAGAGTTCGACAAAGGTTTTACTGTTTACTGTCAATCTGATGTAACCTTCTTCTATTATCTTGATTTGGGACTGGCAGTGTAAGACATGGGTGTAATTAGTCGAATGGAATTTGAGCTTCAGAATAGTAAGCTCGATTAATTCATGGACCTAATCAAGCATATAATACCCTATTAATTTTAATATATTTTTAATTACACTATAAATAAATATTAATTTATTTATAATATAAAACAAATAAATTTTAAAACTTATAGTCGGATTGAGTCAAATGGATATTGAAGTATGTCGAGTATTGACTCAAGTTGAGTTTTAGTAGGAAACTCGAAACTAAATCGAGCTCAAGTTAAGATTTGAATTTTGAACTTTTAAGTTCAATTGGCTCAATTATGCTCCTAGTGCAGGAATGCTCAATTATGCCCCTACTCAATATGGCATTGAATATAATGGAATGGCAGAATAGGATTCATGTAGTTTATCCCCTAAAATTGAGACAAGACTTAGATAATGACGATAATTTATGATAGGGATGCAAGTTGGGTATGTAGGGCCATGCTTTAGCTTAACCCGAGCTCAACCCCAAGAATTGGGCCTAAAATTCGAGTCTGAGATAAAGAGCTGATTATTTAAGTTGAGTTTAGCTCACACTAAAATTTGATGCATTCAGATTGGATTCAAACTTAGGCCTAACTCGCATTGGTCAATCAGCCCATACTAAAAATATTATATTATATTATGTATGTATGTATGTATTGGTATTGAATCACTCAATTTTGTCTCCATAAGGGCTGTATTTCAATTTTCCTTAGCATAGTACAAACATTAATCTCTTTTTAAAAGTGGTGAGAACCGATAATAGGGCTCGAAACTGTGTCTCGCTTGAAACTACCTAATTAAGAAATCAAAATCCAATAAGAAATGTTTTATTTTTTTTCTTGCCAAATAATTAAGAAATCAAAATCCAATAAAAAATGATTTAAGAAAAGCAGGCATTTTCAGCTTTCAACTTATGGGTGACGCTTGCCTATAAAACACCTTTGAAGTCAAGATGGAAGCTGAATACAAACTTATCCTATCTATAAAAGATATCAAGAGGAATATGTGGGGCCATTTTGTGCAATAAGCCAATTTTCCATGTACAAATATTCGTTATTTAATTTTTCCAACCTTATTAAACTAAGCGTCTGACTAGCAGACCCGCCCCTTACAAAGTAAGGGATGCATTTTCAGAAGGTATTTTGGTCAATAGAATATGATATGCAAATTACCAAATTTGCTCCGTCAAATCGGACCAAACACGAGTGAGAAACAACATTCACGGTCTCGCTGGTCAAAATTGGGCAAAACCAGCTTCAACCTGGTCAAATTCCCAGAGCTGGTTCAGATTTTACACAGACAAAAATGTACCTTGTCTTAGTTGTCCAAGGACCATGCACCAAGGCCCCTTCAGAGAATTTATAAAGAGAGAGAGTAAGGGCAATTATACCAAATTTCCAACCACGTCCGGGTAAAGAGGGGTGGAGAGGGTTTTCTTTCACCAAATTTACTTAGACACCCTATAGTTATATATTTATTAAAATATACCCTTTATTTTTCATATTCCTAAAATGTTCTCTATAATTTGGATATGTAACCACTGGTATTTTCATATGGTAATGGTCACATAATCGGATAATTCCTTATGGCGTGTTGAAAACATGAAGGGGCATTGGTCCAAGTTTTTTTATTCAAAAATAACATAAATCATTCTCTTTTCTTATCAACCTTTTAGGCGGTGTTCAGCCGGGTGATTCTGCTGTGTTTTCAGCTTTTTTCTGAAATGAGCCATGTTAAATTACGTCCTTTAAGGGGTGTGGCTCGTTCCAGAATGAGTTATTGCTAGTTCTGGAACACAAAATCTCGTTCAAGCCCAGCCACACCAATTCCTCTTCTTCCGGAACGTACCACATCTCTCCTACTTTTTATTTTTGATTTCGTGCTTCTCATTCCTATTATTTGTTATATTTTTTATTTAGTGAGTACTTAGTGCTTTATGTAGCGCAATCCAGTCAGTCCTAGCTATCAACGATTTTGTTTTTGGTTGGAGCAAAAGGTGCCTGAAACGGGGAAGAAAACGAGTAATCTCCAGGGAGGAACCCGGTGAGAGTGCTCCGAAGCTCAAATTAGTATTTCCTTAAAGGCAAGACAAAAAACCAGATGGCGCAAAGTTATCACGTACCTCATTTTTGGCGGGAAGAGAGACTTTTATAACCACTTCGCGCACTCACTCCCAAGTTCCTGTCAGGTCGGGTATCATTACCTCTGCACTTCTGCCAGTTCGGGTGTCATCACCTCTGCTGGGGCAAACAACCGCCACTGCTCTCTTTGTCGGAGCCGTCTCTGTGACTGGAGGTGGCGGTGGCAGGTGGYCGTTGAAGTGCGGCTGTCAAGCATTAGATCCTAAGTCAGTCAGGTGCGCCGCCTCAGGATACGGACTCCTTTGGTGTCAGGTCAGGTACGGTTGTTCAGTTCGGCGGCCTGGAGACGAAGTGCTGGAGTGGTGTGTGAGGTGAAGTCTTGAGTTCGGATAGAGGTGTGGCCCGAACTGCCCTGGGGTGGGCCAGTTTAGGTTGTTGCCCTTTGCACTCCTCATAAGGCTCGGGGTCAAAGGGAGAGTTCGGGCTCCTTTTGGGGAGCTCGGACCGCTGGTTCCTCCTCTCGGAGCTCACGCCTTGAGCGTACTGCCGTGCCGAGCTGTTGCTTTTGCCACGTGTTGAGTGGTCAAAAGGTCGGGCCAAATCTTCCTTCAACAATACTGAAATTAAATTATATATATAATAATAATAATTAATCTTTTTTTTAAATTATTTTTATTACCTTTAATAATTTTTAACAATTATTTTATTACATTTTCTTATATTATTTTTTTATGTTTAATTGTTTTATGTGGTGTTTTACTTATATTATTAAACCCAAAACTCCACAGCCCAATCCAACATCTGATCCATTTATCTCAGATTTGGATGTTTTATTTATGTAATTAGATCAAATTCAGATTTTGCTATCTACATTCGATTAATAATCATACCGAATTCAGAATTTGCAGTACACATCAGATTAATAATTGGATAGGATTCGGATTTGACTCAATCTAAACCGATTAAAATCTAAATTTGAATATATTATAATATTTATTGATTTTAATATTTAAATTTTATATAATTATATTTGAAATTATAAAAATACATTTTTATATATTATATTATATATGAATTTATATATATAATAAATTCAGTATGTTATATTTATATTAATTTATTATATATAAAAGTTGAAAAGGTAATTAACTTTTTATTTTGTTGTATTTTAAAAAATTAAAGCAGAGTCAAATTAAATTCAAATCTAATCCAAGTCCATTAGGATTCAAATTCGAATGTGAGGTCTTCAAATCCGATCGGGTTTGGATGCAAGTTTTCAATAAATTGGATCGGATTCAGGTTTTGTTGGTTCTGATTTGAATATGATTTGTTGGCCCTAGTTCAAACCATCACCAGATCATAATTTTGGGTCTGAATCTACTAAAAAAAAGTAATGTTTTTTGCAAATAAAAAATAAAAAACTGAATTAAGAATATAAATTAAATATGAAATAATACATATATTACATGTAGAAGAATATAATTATACATTATTTATTGATAAAATACATGTTTACACACACACATATATATGGTTAGACCCATTTTGGATGGTCGAACCAGTGACCCATGACCTAGTGGGAAAAATGATTCGACCTTTAAGCCAGTTTTTTAAAACAATATTGACTTTATGATGCTTTATTTCAATAAATAAATTTTATAATTTATTTTGATTAATTGTAAAATGTGACTTATACACATTAAAAATGCATGATCAATGATATTGACATCAATTTATGTTATATATGTATTACACATTAACATATTCTGTTAAGAATACACCATAATGCAAAATATATCATTTGTTTTGTTTCATCCCAGAATAGACCAGGCTACAACCTACATAATGCATAGTGGGTTATAGAACCATGGTTATGGAATGCAACATGCTAGTGTGGTGTGTTCTGAGATGACCCACACTTTTTGCAACCACATAATACGTGACATGAAAACTTTTGAGAGGTCAAATCGCCATTCAAATGAAAATACAAAAGTTTCAAAGGGCTAAACAAGTAAAATAATTACAAATTACAGGGGGCGTCTTAATAAACTGCAAAATAAAGGATAATTTTTAGTAAATAGATAAAACTATAAGGATTGTCTTAAGTAAATTCAGGTGTGAATATGAAAATGAAACCTCGAAGCCCAAGGGCATTTTTGTCGCATTGGGGCTATTAATCTCTTCAACCCATAATTCTACAATTCCACGCTTACCTACTACATAGACTCAATTCTAACTATAAAAAGAAAAAGAGGAATTTGAGGACATGGATTTGGGGCTCAACTAACAATGACACTATTCTATTATATATATACTCCACAAGCCCACACCTCCCTAAATGGGCTCGAGAGTCGAACCCCAACTACAACTACCAGGCTACTTTGGTCGCTTACATGTTCCGTTTACTTTTATAACTTTAATCAGAAATTTGATAAAAACGTGTTAATAAATTTACCCCCACAATTAAATAGGAGTACATACCTCTACATTATTATATTAGTGGGATTCGTGCGACGTATGAACTTTTTACTTAAAAATATAATTTATTTATATTTTAACTATTTAATAATTAATTTGGTCGAATTCGACATGAGTGATGAGTTGGTCGGTTTTCTAGTATTTTCGATCGGTTTTAGTTCAATAATTTTCTAACCCAATCAAGTTAGGTCAGCTTCAGTTTGGCCATTTGTAAATCGATCAAAATTGAACCAATCCAACCAAGTTAGGTTAGTTTCGGTGGGAAAATTCCTATATTTCGTAATCTAAAATATCTTATATCAAAATTATTTTTTTTAATTTATTTTTTAACAATACCACTATAATTTATTAAATTTGAATTGAATTTTTAAGTTTAAATCTTTTGAGCAAACAAAACAAGCCGAAAATAGACCCAAACCGATACAATCCAAGTTGGCTTTTCACTAATGGTTAGTCGGTTTTGGGTGGCAAACTCTCAACTTGACCAGGTTGATTTGATCGGCAAGCAACTGAAATGTTAACTATTTAACATTTAGTCATGTTAAATATTTGGTTATTTAAATATTTAAATAATATGTAAAATATTTAATTTTTTTCATTATTTGAATTTTATTTATTTTAACGTTATTACGTAATATTAAATATTTTATTATATAATTATTTAGTTATTTTTAATGTTTTGTTATTTAAGATATTTAGTTACTGAAATATTTAGATGTTTTATTTTTAGTGTTAAGTTTTTATTATTTGAATAACATTTAAATTGAATAATTCGTAAAAGTATAATTTATATTGTTACTACGTAATTTCATGATGAATTCTGTAAAAACATAGAATTATTAATAATATGAATATAATTAAATCTATTATAATTAATTTTTTGTTTTGAATAAATATTTTAAAGTTAGTATATAATTTTGTTATAATATTTAAATAATTCTGAAAAATTTTAATTGGAACTTTCTTTAGGTAGATCTATAATAAAAGTGGGGGAGAGGATAAATAGGAATTAGAGTTAGTTTAGGAGAGAATCTCTCTACTACATTCAAGATAATTTAAGAGATAAATAGGAGTTAGAGATAATTTAGGAGATAAATAGGAATTATAGATAATTTAGGAGAAAGTGGGGGAAATGGTGCCACTTAGCTAAACATTAGAAAATCAAATCCCTCTTTCTTTATGGTTGTTAGAAATAGTTAAGCCTATATTATTTCCTTACTGGTTTAATGGATAGTTATGTAGAATTAAAATATAAAAAAATTAAGAAAGGGGTTTGGAGCAAGGAGAGTCAAAGTAACGTGGACTGTCTTGCTATATATATAGAGATATATATATATATATATATATATATCTATATATATAGAGATAGATAGATAATCACTATTTTAAATATATATGATATACCGCAAATAATGGGGTTAATTGGTTATTGCCACGTGGCCTATTCAGAGTATAATGGAAAATTCATTGAGGTGCCAAAGACGACTACACATCAATAGAAATCTAGATCTCCTCCCAACAAGAATCCTACCCACAATACACTAAGTTGAAGGTTATAAACGGTAACATGCAAATATGGGAGATGTTCTTGATGTGTAGCCGTAGTGATGTGTGAGTATGGTTCTATCAGTAGGATATCTAAACACCATTAATAGCATGCTGACTACCATGTAATGACCAAGTAAAGGCAAAGTATATTGTTGGGAATGAGCCGATGAGGGCTTTAATGCAACCAATCACCCTCCTCTATAAATTGGGTGCACATCCCATAGGTACACTCATCGGCTTATCTCATTCACTCACTTTGTATATAGGGCTACAATCGAATCCAGCTCTTATTGAATAGTTCAAGCTTAGTTCAATTAGGTTTGATTCAAGTTTGATTTTAACCCAGTTCAAGTCTCAAGCCATGCTTGATTAGTTATTTGAATTCTAGCTCAATTACAAACCTGACTCAATTAACATATAAGATACATATTATAGAATTTAAAAATATATTTTACAATACATATTTTATATTATACATAATTTAAGAATATACTATATACATAGGTATATATATATATATATATATATATTTATAAAATATAAAAATATGTTCATTTTCAAGCTTTACAGCCGAACTTGAACCCATCAAATATTTAATTGAATCAAGTTTAAATGGGGTAAAAGAATTTGAGTTGAATTCAAACATAATGGTATTTTAGTCAAACCGAGTGAAGACATACATAAGTTTAGCTTGACTCGACTTGATTGCACCTCTACTTATATACTACAAGTTCGAATTCTCTTTATCTCTCATCTTAACTGATTTAAGCTTCGGAGATTTTACCCCCGGGAAAGAACTCTAAGGTTTTTGATCAATTTTGTGATATGATCTTTATGTTGATTTCCAATGTTGTCAATGTTGCTGAACCGAGCAACAACATATTTTAAAAAATATATTGTTTTATTTATTATTTTTCGATAAGGGCTTTCTCTGTACAACTACAAAATGAGGATTCTGGGTAGGGGTGTAAATGGATCCGATCCAATCCTATTTGATCAAATTTGAATCACCCTTATTTGGATATTCAGATTGAATTCGAATCAGCCCCTATCCGATCCGATATTATATTATATATTTATAAATATAAATATAGGATTTGTATTTATTTTACTTTATTTAAATTAATATATATTTTGTTAATAATTTATTAATTAAAAAAATAAATGAGATCGGATTAGATCTGAAAATCTGACTTACCATAGAATTTGAATTTAAATCGAGTCCTGATCCGATCGAATATTCGAATCAGATCCGACATGAATAATATCATCATATCAAATTCGAATATACGATCCGATCCTTTTGCATTCGTAGTTCACTAGTTCTGGGCGTTGATAGATATTTTGTTGGGATCTTTATTGATTCTTTCACCTCAAAATCTATTTATTTTTGCTTTTATTTCTGATGATAGATGGTATAAGGTAAAGTCCTTCCAGTTCCATGACTCTTGACTCCATTCACGGTACAATAATAACAACAAAAAGAAAGCCCATTCATCAGATTCGAGGAATGATCTCATGTTACGGTGTGGAGGGCAAATAATCCACCGACGTCAACTTTTGATCGTAACACTGTCAATATCAACGGTGACCAAAGACCAACAACGCAAGATACGTATCGACAGACGTATTGGTTTCCGTCATGTTGTGGGCCTCACAAATCACTTTTGTCCCGTCACTATCGTATCGTGTCATCAAGATCACAGCTTTGAACTCGATCGGAATCAAACCCTTACCAACTTCCTTAGTTCCTTGACGCAATGCACGACTAATAAATTGCATTTTAATGGGCCCCTCCTCCTACCCCGTCTATATCACATATAGAAACAAAATAATAGGCACTAGCAGTAGCAGTGGTCGAACGTCTCAAACTCGTTCCTTTGACAGCATCCACGTTGGTAAGATTGTAATTAAGATGGGATTGATGCCCTGTTTTTCTTTAAATTTATTTATTTTTTATTTTCTCTGATAAAAAAAGAAAAGAAAAGGTGATCAGCTTTCAATCATGGTGATGCGCATCATAAAGTTCAAAGATAGAACTATGAAGGAGCCTCTTTCAAAAGGCAAAAGAAAGCTAGTAGGAGTAGGAGAGTTTTCAAATCGGAAGTGATCGAGAAGATAACAGGTGGAGGCGGGGTCTGTGGTCTGGAGTCTGGACTCTTCTCCAAAGAAAAAATAAACAAGGAACACAGTAAACAGAATCTCTCTCTCTCTCTCTCACTCAATGACGTGGAAGATAATGCACTCCATGCCCATGATAGAGTAGAGCACATGGGTGATTTTGGAATTGGGGGTTGTTTGTCACCATGGGCCGGGGTCGGTACTCTAAGCATTTCAAGGCTGAAGGCCCCCACCATGAATGTCTTTATTTTCTTCTTTTTGTTCTAAATTTTATTCAAACGAATGTAAGGACAAATGTGGCTACGTAAGTGCTCTATGCTCCAGTTGGATGGTAAGTGTGAATCGGCCTTAACCCCAGTCCCCAGAGACCCTCCTGATACAAATCTGTTGATCAGGTGGAGTATTCCTGAAGGCCCATAACCCTTCCAAACATGTTTTGGATCTTCTTACCACGACCATACACAACAGTTTCCAGCAGTGGTACGAATAGTTTAGGGGTGATTTCCCACATGTTATAATACTTTTTTTTTACATTACTTATTACAGACATATTATAATACAATTGAAAAAATCCCTATGCAATATCAAAAAAAAAAAAGTTGGTAACTCTGGCCAGTTAACCAATGATAAATTGAGATGTCACATGCGGGGCTTGGGGCTTGGCTTTATACTGTTTTGGGGTCTGGCTTCAGGCTGGGCCATTCAAATTTTACCAAAAACCAAGCCCAGCCCATAAATATGTCTAATAGCCCATTTCTCAAACCCATAACCCCCAGCCAAACCCTGGTGAATGCATGATTCAAACCTACATGTATTGCAAATAAACACAAGTCTGTTCAATTATACTGTTGTTAGCAACATTTTAAATTTAAATTGAATCCAATTACATACACAATAAATCAATAAAGCAATTAATCACATTAAAAACATCACATGGTTTATTTACTTTTAATTTATTCACATTTTTTAATCACATTAAAGACTTAAAAATAATGTTAAAGATGTAACCTTTGACATCTCACTTTATCATTGATTAGCTTCTTTTTTTTTTTTTTGCCTCGTAGTTCATAGTACAATTTTGCATTTTAAATTCTAACTAAAAATTTCTACTACATAAACTTATATAAACTAAAGAGTTTTAGGATTTTTAGAGAACTAAAAAATTTATCATAATTAAAATATGTTTGTGTTAGACTTTTGAATAACGTATCACCACACTAATAACCCTCCCTCCCCAAAGTTGGTGGTTATTGCTTATTGGAATCGAATCTCTGTCTCTGCTTGAACAAACCAGCTAACAAACACTTAGTTGGCGTATTAGACTTGATAGCTTATAACCTGATTACATCTCAGTTGAGCAGTTTAACTAGGCTTCTAGTTCTAGTCTTAAAAAACATCTAAAAGTTTTTAGATAGAGCTAAGTAAAAACTGAACCAACTTGCGATGAATCACGTTGTATGCTTGCGTTTGAGTTTAAAACTCTTATTGAGCCGAGGCTAAATTGGAAGGAAACTCGGTTGATTTAATCACCCAGTGGCGTTTTTTTTTTTTTTTTTGGGACCATCTTCACGAGCTGAGCAAACCACCGATTAAGCCAAAAAGCCAATGACCTAGTGAGCTTTCTGGTAATTCATTCTACCACAGAACCATTGAAAACCATGATGTAGACTCTCGAAGTTTGCTAATGCTCAGTTTGGAAGGAGTATAAATATGTACAGTGCAAAACTTTATATATTGTATGTATTTGCACTTTACATATTTATATTTGTACTCTTTCCAAACTGAACCTACCAGGAAAATACATAAAAAGTCATGATAGTGCAAATTTTTGCAACTAAGGCTGTTTTTTTTTTTGTTGCAGTGCAAATTTATTTGCACTATTTAGTACAAATGTATGGGAGTGTAAATGAAAACAAAATGCAAATTCTCATTTAATTTTATTTTGAGTTTTATTTTACTCTGTTCCATGCCTTAATTTACTTCATTTGTACTGCAATCAAACAAAATAAACTAAAATTTGAAACAAAAATAAGTCAGAATTTACACTATCATAATTTTACAGCAGTAAATTTGCATTGGAACCATAATTTCCAAAAATAGCGCGCTTCTACATTTTTTTGTTGTTAAAACTTAAAAACGTAATATTCATTGAAATATTTGATTCCAAGGATAAGAAGAAATGGAATAGGCACCTCCTTGTACCCTTTGACGGTCACTCCCTGTCTGATATCTTTCTGGTTTGATCGATGCCTTTGAGTATTGTGTTCCTCAACAGTGAACAATTTTATGCCTGGTGATGGAACCTTTGATGATCTAGGGATTTTTCAGTGTGCGTGATAAAAAATCAATTGCTACCTCAGAAAAAGAAAAACGATTTTTTGTTTGTAAAACAAAAATCACATACTGAATGAATGTGTGTTGAAAACAAAAACAATTGTCACACTAACAAAGTAATATCGTTTTTTCTATGTGACCTCCCTAATAAATCTAGGGGGCTGTTTGGTGTAGTAGTGTTCAATTTTGGGTTCATCAATACAAATTTCCCAGAAATATGTGCTGTCATATCATATATCATTCTCATTTCAGCTAAAAAAAATGAATTTGTGTGATTAATCAAAATAGCAATTTAACATGATTTGTTTTGTAAAACAAAAACAAATGCCACGTTGGAAAGAAAGCAATTGACCTTTTTAGTTTCTGATGTGGTAGTTATTGAGTTCGGCTTCAGTTAGGGCAAAGTCCATTCGATAAGCCTTTATTGCCTTGTATTGAGAATATCTCAATACTTGTATGCTTTATTTCATGGAGAGATATTCTCAATGCAAGGTTGTAAAATGCTGTTACAACGGTATGGGCACAGATTTGCCCTGATAGAAGCCGATCTCGTAGTTATTTTTGTTTTTTACAAAATAAAATCAATCATGTTAGAAAACAGCCAGGATCAATCCTATGGAGTGATCATTCAATACATGGTCCCAACCATGTCCCAATAAGCCATTCAGCCATACATTGGGAACATCTCCCTATGAAGAGATGGGATGGGCTCCCCAGAGCCTATACCGCCCATGAATTGGGAACATCTTTCATAGTCCCATGACAAGCACAGAAGATGTTCCCAATGCACAAGGGGGATGGGTAGTGGGCCGCATATGCGGGGAGCCCATCAGAACTCCTCATGAAGAATAAAGATGTTCCCATGGCTGCAATGGCATGTTGCAAGTATTTTGTATAAATGAGTATATTATTTTATATTATATTATATAGTAGCAAGGTCCCGTGCAATACACGGTAAAATTTGAAAACCAAATAATAAGATCGAAGGAAAGTAATTCACAAGAAAATAATAAATGCATATTTACTGTTAATTTAAGGTTAATTAAATCATAATTATTATTAATTTGTAAATAAATTTAAATAATTGTTGTTAGTTAATAGTAAAATAAGTAAATTATTGTTTATGATAAGTAATTGAATGGTGATAGAGCAGGTACGAGGGCAAAGACCATATTCCCCTTCCTTGACTCCTATTTTGAAACAAATTCTCATCCCCGATTTCGACCACTACCAGGGATAAAAGTTACCCTCCACCCCCGATTCCTGACTAAGACAAGTTTCCCATCGGGACCTGAATCACCAAAATTATTTTAATTAAAAGTATTTTTTGGAAAATAAATTTACTTAAAACAAAGAATAATTTAAAATATAAACAATATCTTAAACATATTTTGATATATATATATATAAAGAAAAGCGGTTCATATCAACTACTCTCTCCAAACTCCCTTCCTCCCTTAACTCTCTCTCCTTTCCCTTTCCCACCACTCCCATTTTGCCAATTCAGCACCTTTTCTCTTCATTCCTTAATTAAGATAACGAAATAACCAATTTATAACTATTAATTATGTAATTAAAAGTATTTTTAGAAAATAGATTCACTTAAAATAGAGGAAAATTTAAAATATAAATAATATTTTTAATATATTTTGATGTACGTATAATGTTAAATAATATTTAATATATATAATCGGGATATAGGCAAGACAGGGACTTCACTCTCAATCATCGACCTGAATCACCAAAATTATTTTAATTAAAAGTATTTTTTGGAAAATAAATTTACTTAAAATAAAGAATAATTTAAAATATAAACAATATCTTAAACATATTTTGTATATATATATATATATATAAAGCAAAGAGGTCCATATCAACTACTCTCTCCAAACTCCCTTCCTCCTTAACTCTCTCTCCTTTCCCTTTCCCACCACTTCCATTTTGCCAATTCAGCACCTTTTCTCTTCATTCCTTAATTAAGATAACAAAATAACCAATTTATAACTATTAATTATGTAATTAAAAGTATTTTTGGAAAATAGATTCACTTAAAATAGAGGAAAATTTAAAATATAAATAATATTTTTAATATATTTTGATGTACATATAATGTTAAATAATATTTAATATATATAATCGGGATATAGGCAAGACAGGGACTTCACTCTCCATCATCGTCCCCATCCCCAATTAGGGATACCTATTAATCCCCATCCCCGCCCTATTAATCCCCATTAGGTCAGGGAGGTTGAGTACTCGGTGAGGATGGGGAAAATTGCCATCCCTAAGTAATTTTGTTAATTAAATAATCTAATTAAATTTTATTAAGCAACCTAATAAATTAAAGGTTTAAAGTGTTAAAAAATTAGTAAATTAATTAGTGTAAATTAAGTAATTATTATGGAAACTTATAATTAACCATTTTATTGTTAATTATGTAAATAGATCTAATTAAATTAATTAGTATTAATTATGTAAATCATTGGTATTATACAACCCAAGAATGTGGTTTGCAAAGTTTTGACTCAAGATTTTAATGCAACTCATATTGTTGTTGAGAATGGAAGAGGATTGTGAAAATGGAAGATTGTTCAAAATCTTCTCAAAATACTTTATCCAATTTTGTAAGGAACCGTAACCGGTTCTACTCCATGGGATGTATATCTCACCAATAGAGAGAGAGAGATGAACTAATTAAGGATAGTAGTTATGTGGGTAAAGAGAGTGAGAGACGTGAGTAGTTACAGAGAAAAGAGAGGGGGAGATATTATAGGTAATATATTGAGTTAATTAAGGGGATGTTTGTAACCGTGGCCGTTTTTCAAAAAAACGGTGCCACGTCGGATTCACATAGGTGTTTCAACAAATGCCCATGTATCTCATTGTTTGGTTCGGCCGATTATTAAAAAATTGGGACCCCATGCATTGATGAACCGTTTCCCCCAACGGTTGACTGATGTATATCCTATGTGGTGCTTACCTGTCGGTACATACATGAAAAACGGTGATAAAAATCACCTTACCAAACAGCATAGTGTTGCTCACTGCCTACGTGGCAAAAGCGTTTTTTTTTTGTGAAAAGCGGGTCTTGGAAACATAGGCATTTTTTTTTGAAATTTGATCCCAAAAAGCACCCATGCTTCTAAACACCATGTAAGGAATTGAGAAAAAGGGAGGTGAATTGGCAAAAATGAGACTGATGAAAAGGGAATAAGAGAGAGAGTCAAGAAGAATACATGGTAGGAGTAATGAAATCTGTTCCTCACACAAATCGCCACACACCGACCTCACATGCACATCTCACCATGCATTGGTAATATCTTCCATGAATAATAACGTATAAGCACGGGAGATGTTCCTAATACATGGTTGGATGTGACTGTGAGGCCGGTGTGAGGCACTCTGTGTGAAGAGCAGATCGGGTCTCATAGTAATGGAACAAAAAAAAACATGGTAACGTGGACAGCTATATATATATAGATTATAATATAACACATGTAACATATTATATTAATATTAGTATAATGGATTTGGACATTTGAAGTCATAGGCCCGGCCTGGACTATAGCCCATTTCAATTGTCATGGGTGTTACACATGTAATATATTATATTAATATTAATATAATGGATTTGGATTTGAAGTCATAGGCCCGGCCTGGACTATAGCCCATTTCAATTGTCATGGGTGTTAACCCAGCCTTGGCCCACGATCTTCCCACACATGAAAGCATGATTCATGACGGGTAAATGTTTATAGACCAAACAGGAGATGAAATGACATGAGATGTAATAATGTTTATAGACCAAACGGCCACTCTGTTATGAATCATGAGATGTGCGGCTGCAATTTACGGCGGGTAGGAAAAGTGAGCAGGAAATCTGGGTTCAGGGGAATTCACTAAAATTTGGTGTTCGATGGTTGTGGACATGCTGATTGAATGCCTTGGCTGTTAACCATGGTATGAACTATGAATATTTCTCCTATTTGCTTGTGATGCGATAAAGCTTTGGAATCAGGTAAATTGCAAGCATGGCCTTAGTGAGTGTGATCTCGCGCGATGTGTTTGGTTCGGGAGCCAGTGAGCCACTCAGCCACCTCTCTTCCCGATTTGGCAGCCAAAATTTCAGTTCAGTGCATGGATGGCTAAGTGGATTGATTGATTCTTGTGTCAATAATGATAGCATTCATCTTCTTAATTTCTCTGTTGTGCTGATGGCGAAAATTTGGTTAGCTCATCATGATTTTGTCCCTGAATCTTCAAACACAGATTTTGTCAAAAATTTGGTTAGCATTCATCTTCTTAATTTCTCTGCGTGTGCTTCCAAGGAGGTGCAGGATATGAAGATGGCTTTACTTCAGACTTCAGAGCTTCAAAGAATGCTCGCCCGTTGGTGAGCCTACTCGCCCTGTTGTTGCGAGAGTTCCCTTTTTCTCTTCCTCAGATGGAGGCTTCAGTAAATCCATATCTTTTCCGCATCATAGATTTTCCCCTTTCAAAATTGTTATATTACATGTTTTGTTATATTCAATCTTTTCCTTTTATTTTTTCCGTCAGTTATGAGTTATCTCTCATATGGTTTATTGAGAACTGGTTTGCATGGTAATTGATGGAGGGCCAGCTCACCAACCGACGACAGCACCCTCTAGAGTCCTTACGTGATCCAACACCTATAGGATAATGGCGACAGCTCCATGCATTGGATAAGCATTGAGGGTGGTGGCTATTGGATGGTGGATATCAGGGCAGCATCAAGGAGGACTTCAATCC
Source organism: Nelumbo nucifera (assembly GCF_000365185.1). The sequence continues at coordinate 8,692,848 of NW_010729081.1, forward strand.
TAGATAGAAGACTAGGTGTTTTAGTTGTTTTAGACCTTTACAACTTTTCTTTCCTATGTATTATAAATATCATTAGTTCCAAGCGAATAGGCACACAAGAATTTTCTTTAGAAATTCTCTCTACTAAGGCTCTACGCCTAGCTCTTTACGTGAGGCTTCAAGTCCGAAGCCGATTCGATTGTCCGGGTGCTTGCATAGTCAGCCCGGTTGAGCGCGTCACGCTGTGTCAGGGCCCTTTGGACTAACCAACGCATCCAACACCTTCATGAGGCTAATGAATCAGGTACTGTGCCCTTTTATTGGTAAATTTGTTGTGGTATATTTTGATGACATCTTGATTTATAACAAATCTACCTCTGAGAGGTCTTGAATGCCTTAAGGGAAAACAAATTATATGCTAATTTAAAGAAGTGCACCTTCATGAGCGATAATTTGTTATTCTTAGGGTTCATTATAAGTAAGGATGGAATTAAGGTGGATGAGGAAAAGGTGAAAGCCATTAGGGAGTGGCCGACCCCAACAAACGTCACAGACGTAAGACGTTTCCATGGGTCAGCAACTTTCTACAGGCGATTTATCAAACACTTTAGTAGTATTGTAGCTCCCATCACTGAGTGTTTGAAAAAGGGAAAGATTCAATGGAGAGAAGAACAAGAACAAAGTTTTGCTCTCATCAAAGAAAAATTATGCACCGCTTCTGTCCTTGCATTACCAAGTTTTGACAAACTATTTGAGGTTGAATGCGATGCCAGTGGAGTTGGCATAGGGGCCGTACTGTCACAAGAAAAGAGACCAGTTGCCTTCTTTAGTGAAAAGTTATGCGAAGCTAGGAAGAAGTGGTCCACTTATGACAAAGAATTTTATGCTGTTGTCAGAGCACTGAAAACTTGGGAACATTATTTAATTGCTAAAGAATTTGTTCTCTACACCGACCACCAAGCTCTTAAGTATCTCAATAAGCAAAAGCAGTTGAGGAGTGACCTGCATACAAGATGGTCTGCTTTTATTGATAAATTCCCATACAAAATTGTGTATAAGGCTGGACAACAAAACATAGTGGCCGATGCTCTAAGTAGGCGTGTAGCCCTCATCAAGACTCTCAGCATTGAAATAGTGGGCTTTGAATGTTTGAAAGATCTGTATGCCCAGGATGAGGACTTCAAACAGGTGTGGGAAAAGTGCATAAATCGACAGCCAACATGTGATTTCTACATTCATGATGGGTTCCTTATGAAGGGAGAACAATTGTGCATCCCTTGCACCTCCCCCTCTGCGAGAAGATCATCAGGGATCTGCATGGGGGTGGATTAGCAGGACACCTCGGGAGAGACAAAACGATTGAAGCAGTCAAAACTCCAAGGAATATGGACAGCTAAGGGACAGACCCAGAATACTGGCCTCTACATGCCTCTACTTGTTCCTACTGCGATTTGGGAAGACTTGTCCATGGATTTCGTGCTAGGCTTGCCAAAACTCCAAGGAATATGGACTCTGTCTTCGTAGTGGTTGACCGGTTTTTCAAGATGGCTCACTTCCTCCCATGCAAGAAGACCGCAAATGCAACAATGACAGATAAGCTATTTTTCAGGGAGATTGTCCGTTTACATGGGGTACCTAAGACCATCACATCGGATCGAGATACGAGGTTCTTAAGTCACTTTTGGATGACCCTGTGGAGACTATTTGACTCATCATTGAATTTCAGCAGTACAGCTCACCCACAGACAGATGGACAGATAGAGGTGGTGAATCGAACCCTAGGTAACTTGATCCGTAGTATCTGCAGGGAGAGACCGAAGCAGTGGGATTTTGCCATAGCACAGGCAGAGTTCGCCTACAACAATGCAGTTCATAACTTTACAGGTAGGTCCCCATTCTCCATTGTTTATATGAAGGTACCTAACCATGCGTTGGACTTAGTAAAGCTACCCAGAGTACCCGGCCTCTGCACTTCTGCAGAACAACTGGAGCGAACCATTGCCAAGTACAAGAGTGCAACTGATAAACATCGTCGGCACCAAGTGTTTGACGTTGGTGATGAAGTCATGGTGTTCTTAAGGAAGGAACGCATACTCGTGGGAAAGTATAACAAGCTACATCCTCGGAAGTACGGTCTATACAAAATCATTAAGAAAATCAACGACAATGCTTATGTCGTGGACTTGCCAGATCACATGAGTATCTCCAAAACTTTTAATGTTGCTGATCTTCATCGTTACTTACCAGAGGCCACACTTGCATATCCCAGTCATGACTCGAGGTCGAGTTCTTTCCAAGTGGGGGAGAATGATGGAGGGCCAGCTCACCAACCGACGACAACACCCTCTAGAGTCCTTACGTGATCCAACACCTATAGGATAATGGCGACAGCTCCATGCATTGGATAAGCATTGAGGGCGGTGGATATCAAGGCAGCATCAAGGAGGACTTCGATCCTAGATAGAAGACTAGGTGTTTTAGTTGTTTTAGACCTTTACAACTTTTCTTTCCTAATTACTCTATGAGTTTCCAGATGTATTATAAATATCATTAGTTCCAAGCGAATAGACACACAAGAATTTTCTTTAGAAATTCTCTCTACTAAGGCTTTACGCCTAGCTCTTTACGTGAGGCTTCAAGTCCGAAGCCGGTTCGATCGTCTGGGTGCTTGCATAGTCAGCCCGGTCGAGCGCATCACGCTGCGTCAGTAACTGAACGTCATTGTTGCTGGTGGTTTTTGTCGATCCACGTAACTATACAATTAGGCAATTATTGGAGCCCGGATCTCCTACCCACAAGAACTCTGCCCACGTCTACCCACATAACATCGTAGGATTCGAAGCCATACATGGTGAACATCTCATCCTCCTACATACTATTATGCATGGGGAGATATTCTCAAATTTTCATGGAGGTAGTGTGTTGTGGGTAGAGTTTTTGTGGGCAGGAGATCCAGAGTCCAATTATTGACTAAGAATTATACTTAATTCGTGATCTTAATAATGCTTAGTTGGGCAGGCTTATAGAGGGGACGGTGGAGTAAGGGGAGTTTGTCCTAAATGTGGCCCTACTCATGTCATGACTATACATGTTTATGTGAGATTAAATAATGTCACCCTTGGCTGAATCCTGATATGGTGGGAAATTTTGTCCTTTCTAGTGGTCTTTATGTTTTGATCTGGTGGTGTTAAATTCACATGTTGGATCCCTATTTTGCATGCTTTTTCTTTGGATCCATCATATGCTCAATTTCAACAAAAATAAGCTCTTTTGGAAAAGAGAGTAATAGGGAGGTCAACTCTTGAACAGGGTTGCCCTTGAGTACTGATTAATTTAGAATACTTGAATACCATAGTAAAAACTATTATCCTCATGGTTTCCTTGGGCATACACAAAGATTCATGAAACTTGCTTCTGAGCTAAATGAACAATTATACTTCCAAATTACCCAAAATGGTCATTGGTTTTCTTCCAAAAGCCTTGGAATATGTCAGCTAGTTTGGCACAACATTTTTATCATAAAAAAGAATTATTGAAATGAGGAATTATACTCTAAAAAGAATTATTGAATGAGAAATTATGCTCTCTGGCGAATATCATTTTAAATTGTATGCTGTATTCCTATGTTCTTAATATATAGAGAAAGCAGAACACCAAACCAACTAAACAATATTTTTACTGTCTTGAATTGTCTTAGAAAGACCTATAAAAAGATGTAAAGTAGAAGGATCCTGATAATCAATCAAAAAAGAAATAAAAAGGAATAATGAGTATAGAAAATACTTTTTAAGATAAAATTACAGCATGGTGATTGTTATGCAAAGAATGAAATACAATAGAGCCCTTCAAAAAAAAAAAAAAGAAAGAAATGTAATGCAGCATGCAGGATATAATGAGGGCAAACTGAATTTCAATGTGGTAGGACTTTACTATTGGTTCATCCTTAGCATTTTTCTCCAATGAGATCTAAATGCAGTGATATATATTTGTTTCTTTTCTTTTCTTTTCTTTTTTTTTTTTTTTTGAGAAAGAGGTAAGGTATCATATTCATTGCTTCAAAAACATAAACAAGCCCTGCACAATAAGACACTGCATGAGCCACTACATTTTATATTCTGTATGCATAGATACAAAAAAGTATATTGAAATAAAAAAAGAACTATATGACCTGTTTCTGAAATACTTGTGAGCCTTTATCCATGAATACATCTGCCCCATAAACCTTCCAAAAAGCCTTCTATTTCTCTCTGTCCATAATTCCCAGACCACTACTACAGGTACCACTCCCCATATAACCTTTCCTTCTTTGGATAAACCATTAAGTGCCAAATGCCAACCCTATAGCAAAGCCTCCCGTCCCAGTGGCTTTACCCATTTACTCCTTGCAAACCTGCAGTGTATAAGAAGATGTTCTAACTCTTCTAAGGCTTCACCACACATTACACACCTACTGGGTTCCACCCTCATCCCTCTCCTAGCCAATGCATCCACTGTTAGGCACTTCCCCAAAGTTGTAGTGTATAAGGACTTAATTGTGAATCTGCCTGATTTTTCCCATACGCAAATTCTGCCGTCTCTCTTTGACCTCTCAGCTGTGATTCAGTTCCAACCACTGTTCTACCTCCCAATCATTCAGATTTCTTCTTAATGTGATCCATGCATCTTGGATGTGATCTATGTATATTTTCTGAGAATACCTATGAAGGTACTGAGCCTAGGGAACACATAAAGCATTAATATTGCTATGAGTCCATGCTAATATCCAAACAAAGGGAACTAATCTTGTGAGTGTGGTGAAGCTCTTACCTCTTAACTTTCATTCTTATTGGGATTCTTATCCCTGGTTATTGTTTTATCCTACTTGTTCAACATCATTTACTGATAACTATTTGTGTTGCGGATATAATGTTGCTATGATATATGCAATGATAACTCCTGGTTAATTGTTGCTGTTGCTGTTGTTTGTTTGTTTCAAGTCTTGTTGTATTATAAGAGCTGCGGAGCATTGTTTCAGAGACATGCCAATATTATGTTATTCACATTCTTTTTCTAAAAATATTAATTTCTATCTCAAAGTGTCAAATGAACGATAATAGAGAACCAGGTTTAGGATTGCAACATTTGAATGGATTTTTAGTTCTTACCCATGTTGTATCCAGGTCAGGGCCGTTAGGCACTTGATGTGCCAATGATAAAATTGATGAAACTGGGTTCTTTATTTTAGGGAATTGATACATGAGATATAGGATGCTTTAGGGGTATGTTAGGAGGAATGGAATGTAAGTATTTACAATAGATCACTTTCTACCTTCATATTTCATGCTGTCACCACATTATGGATAGGGGTGCAACTTGGGTGGGTTGTTCCAGGTTTATACATTGATATGTAGCTTTGTCAAGTTACTTAAGTCTCTTGTATCTTGTACTAGTTAAAATATCTTTGTCCTATCCATATAAATATGGCTAGTAAATCTGCATTTTACCAATTTATGGTATGAATTATGAAATGTTTCATGATTAGTCATTCTTGATCAAGTTTCCAAATTATCCTTCTTATTTTTTTAGGTATCACATTATGCACATTGTTATGGTTGTGCCTTGAATTTTTTATTGTGACCCACTTCATGAACCCGCTTCGAATTAAGTTGAGAAAACCCAAAGGCAAAATTTCATAGTTGTTTATGGGTCCAAACCAAATATAAAGAGTTTTGTATTTTGAGGGTTTTCTCTCTTGTATACTTGGGTCTTTGTCTTGTGAGAGAAGTCGAGAGACTTTGGGTGTATTTGGGGTTTAGGGTTTTCTGTGAGTGAGGTTGTGTGTGCAAAGCTCTGTATTCTTCTCCATTGCTGATTTCATAGTGGATTTTTGCTCCTCCTTCGCCCATGGGCATAGGCTATAAGCCGAACCACGTAAATCTGTGTGTCCTCTTTGTTTACTTCTCTTTATCTCTGTTTTTCTTTCAATTTTGGGTGCCATTTGAATCTGCATTTCTGGGTTTGGCACAACACATTTATGCAGTGATCATTGTATCTAACATTGAGAATAATGTGTACTGATTTCTTAATTTGCATTGATAGACATTCAATGTAAATGTAAAAGATGTTGGTGAAACCCCTTCATGGTGTTTAAGCTAGTTCTTAGGCATTGTTTGTTTTTTAGAATGTCACTTACTTGGGTAATGCACTTACCTAGGAAACATCACCCAGGTAAGTTTACCTACCCATGTTCTTTTAATTCCTAGGTAAGTTATATAATGACTTTTTTACCCATAAAAAGTCAATGTTAAAATGGGCAAACTTGTCTCATTATGTTTTGTAAACTTTCCCCTAGGTGGGAAAGTTAATTACCCACTTAAGAGATGGGTGTCACTTACTAGTGATACCCAGGGAAGCTAACTTTACCATGGGGCACAGAGCATACCGAAAAAAGAACACTGTAACTTTCCCATTGACCAACTTTCCCCCCTCCTATTTCCGGAAAAACGAACGGGGCCTTAATGTTTAGATGTCCATGATATAAGTAGTTTTAGAAGTTTATTATTATTTTTTTCTTGGTACTTGTTCAATCTATGCAGATGAGGGTAGAGTAATGGAATGTGGGCTGAAGACTATGTGGAGGAGCCCCAATGGCACAAAAAAAAAAATATTGAATGGTTTGTATTACACCACTCTTCTCTCGTATCGTTTTCATTTTTTGGGAATGAATGAGGAATTCTATATTAAGAAGAAATGATAAGGTACACTCCCTCAATGGAGAAAAAAACTGAACTAATAAGGCCCACCTAGTGACATTGTTATTTGAGGACCCAGAGTTCTACTCATGAAGGGCAGTTCGCCAATAACTTATCAAAAAAAAAAGGGCAGTTCTCCAATACAACATATTCTGATTTATCCATCCATCAAAACCCTTGCTTTATAAGCCATCACCTGGTCTTCTAACCTATCTGAATGAGGTGTTTGGCTTCTTCTCTTGTATATATGGCAAAGGCTCCACTTAAATATCTTGTTTGTTATGTATTTATGTGGTCATATCATTTATTTTTCCGTGTTTTTATTTTCATATGCAACGGTATGTACTTGTATTGGAGATGTATGCTGTTGAATAAGAATGGTGTATTATATAGTTGAACATTTGGAAACAGCCTCTTTGTATGTGCAGGGGTAAGACTGTGTACATCTGTCTCTCCCCAGAGTCTGCATTGGTGGGAGCCTCATGCACCGGGCTGCCCTTTATTATATAGTTGAACACCCTTAAAACACCTTTGAAATATTTCAAACATTTGTCCTGTCCTAAGTGTCATTTTTATTTGTTACAAGATTTGGTTCTCTAGGCTTGATGACATCTATGTTGGTTTGTATCAAAATCATCATTCTCTCCATGGTTCCCATTTGCCTTTTATTTTAAACTTTATGTGAATATGACTATCTCCTTCCTTCTTACAAATGATGTTGTGCAGTTATCCTCTGATGGTAGGTGAAGCTGCTCATGGGATTGTAACTTGGCATTATTGTTTGTATCAGTGGGGACAAGAAACTAGTATAAACAGTACCTTCCATCTTTGCATGGACATAAGCTTGTGTACAGGTAATTTCTGATGTTTGTTCTTGTTGTATCCCATCTTCTACTTTTGACTGGTCCGTTACTCTCTCATGAGACAACAATTGCTTACATTAAATCAAATTAGTAGTTGCGTAATTGGTCTGACATGCACGTGTTGCTATATGTATATTCAATTCTAGAATGAAAATTATGTTTTAAATTGTTTTCTTGTTAGACCAATTTCCAATGATACAGATCAGAGATTAAAAATCTGGAACTTGGTTGATTATTTATTTTTATATTCAGAAAAATTTTCTTGATCTTCTTTAAACAGGTTGATCTGCATTAGTTTTATTCAGAATTTGGATATATGTAATTGACAGTAATTGGACTTCAGTACCTTGGTTAATATGCCCTTAGATTTGTTCGAAGTATTTATTTCAGTGTTTAAAATATTTTGCAGGGTCAAACTTGATAAACAACAGATATTGTTGGATTTTATTTCTAAGCTAGATAGAACGTGCATTGAGACAGTGGAAACAGGGAAAGTGACCAAAGATCTTGCCTTTCTTATACATGGACCCAAGTATCACCCTTTTGCTAATGCATGTTCTTTTGTGATTTCTCTTTTACCTCATTGATTTATGAACTTGGGCGATACTTTTTTTTTCTGTTTCTTCTCACTTAATCCATGGAAAGCAGGACTGCTATGTAATGTTCCTGTCTTTTTCATTTAAAAAATATCTTTCTGACATATTAAAAGACTGACTTCTCTTTGAAATGAGTAATTTGTTTTATGCTCATGAGTCATGACTTAACAAAATTAGATAAAAAGAATACCACTAAGTTCATGAAAAACCAGTCTTCATTCTTCAAACTGATTCCTTAATTTTCATGATAAAACTTTTGAATATCTCAAACCGGCCAAATGAAGTGCTATGTCATTCAAGATGCACAGCAGCGCAAGCAGCAAAGGCTACACTGTTTTCTCCTGATAAAAACAAACTGCTTAACAAACGTTTTATAAATTGTCATTTTTTTCTTATTTTCTGTCTAGCTAAACACAGCCTAAAGGCAAGGTTCAAAATATGGAAATATATTGGTGCATATCGTATGATACATATCATTTTTCAGGGTCACTTATATGTTTTATATTAAGATTTCAGTTATTTTGATTGTTTTAAATGATAGCATATGGCATGACATTTGGACTGATAAAGTCAGAACTAAAAACAAAAGAGTTTTTGTTTGATTGAAGCTCTGGATATGCAAATTGAAATTGATAACCTGAACCGGCCATTGAAATTGTAATCCGGATCTCCTACACTTAATGAAATTGTAGGAGCAACGTTATAAATGATCAGTTTGAAGAAGGAACTAGGAAGATTCAAAACTTTGATCCTGAACTGGCCATTGAAAGTTGAACAGAATAGGAATAGAGACGATCAATTGAATATAGTTGAAGTTTCAGGATCAAAATTGATGTAACCGTTTTTGGTCACATACCAATTTTTTTTGTGATGTACTGACTTTTTAGCTAAGTACCTCGTCAATTGACCTGCTCCCAGGTGGCCTGTGACTCAGAGGATGATGGAGCTCCCTGGTGGCGAACTGCCTGGTGATGAGCTACTTGTTGGCGAACTCCCTGGTGGTGATCTATCTGGTGACGAGCTCCCTAGTGGAGAGCTACCTGGTGACGAGCTCCCTTTGCATGAGGTGATCTCCTCTCCTTTGCCGGTGGCGGGAGCTGAAGGACCTGCGAGAACTGAATCAGAGGACCCGGGGGTATTTTCCCGGCGGAGACTCTCCGATGCCTAAGTTAGCATTCTGATTGTAGGGAGCTTGGAGAGAAATGAGAGAGATAGAGAGCAAGGATTACCTCCATTTTTTCATTCTCTCTCCCTTGTCTTTGGGGGTCGGAGTCCTTATATAGTGTTGTCCTGTCAAATCAGGCATAACAGCCTCTGTCAAGTCAGGCGTAACCGCCTCTGTCTCTCTACCACAGTCGTTACTGTCAGAGATGAGGTGGCGGGTGCAGGCGGCTGCTACAGAGTACGGCTCTGCCAGTCAAGGGACAACTCTCAGGACTGGCAGGCACGACGCCGCCTAGCGAGAGACGTGGGCGCGGGTCTCTGGATCTGTCAGGTACAGTTGTCAGGCAGGAGATCTTCCTGCGATACTCCGAGCTGCCCCTAAGTGCCGAATTGCCTGTAAGTGTCGAGCTGCCCCTAAGTAACGAGCTCTTCGTAAGACGCCAGGCTGCCTAAGCCGAGCTACCTGTAAGTGCCGAGCTGCCCCTAAGTGGCGAGCTCTTCGTAAGATGCCAGGCTGACTGCGGAGTGGCCAACTGCCTATGCCGAACTGCCCAAGCTGCCCAGTCGTCAAGAGGCTGCACTTGGTTTGCATGAAGTGTCAGATGTCACAATTTCACTGGAGGGCCAAATCCGCCCTCATAAAAAATCACTCTTGTAAATTTTCTTTGAAACTTTAAGCTGAGTTTGGAAAGAGTACAAATGCAAATATGTAGAGTGCAAAATCTTATATTTTGTATTATTTTGTATGCATTTACGCCGCTGTACATATTTGCATTTGTGCTCTTTCCAAACTGAGCGTTAATAAAAAAACCCAGGAGGGTAAATGGAACAAGAATAATTTCAGAAAACGTTTTACAAGTCTTGCAATTTTGCAAATACCAATTCTCACTGCACAGCGCTAACAATAAGAAACCGGGTTACTTAGAAGATACGGTATGGCTTCCCTATAGTACTCTTCAGGTACAAGCACCTCACATTTTGACAATTCTTCTTCAACAATGACACAAGTTGGCACTAATGTTGGGAACTCCACATTGGTGAGTCCCCATAGTACTCTTCAGGGACACCAACATTTTGGAATATTTGCTTCTCCTCCATTGAGCAACTCCCATGCAAGGAACCTTCTTGTTGGAACTTCCCCATGGCTTTAGTTTCATTAACTTTTGGCTCCAAGCTTTCCTGGTGAGTCACCAATGTTGGGAACTTTCCTGCCTTGTTGAGACCAGGGCCAAGAAGACGAGGGGTCTGCTTAATAATGGCTTCAGATGCAAGAAAAGCATGGTATTTCTTTGCAAGCTTCTTGACCAATTTCTTGTTTTTGTCGAGTTTTTTTAAGCCCCACTGCATCCATATACTCCAATCCAATTTTCTCTTCATCTTAGGACGAGGAATGTGTGGCAGCTTGATAGAACCGCTGAAACGCTTGTCCTTCTGAGGGTCATGGTTCTTCAAAGTTCAATGGTCTCCACAAAGTTAGTTTTTTCTCCTTGGCATCTGACATGATACCAGAGATGGCCTCTCTCAATGTATCACTCTGAAGTTTACTCATGGTTAATATCTATGCTTTGAGGAGTTCCTAAGAGATCACTCTCTCAATCTAAGCGGCAGAAATCAAAACCCTAAATTAGGGTTTTCATAATTTTTTATAGATTTGTACAGTGGGAACTGGGGAATAGTGACAAGTGGAGGAATCTATCATAATACAAGGAACACCCTACCATAGTTTGGGCTTTGGGGTTTTAGAACAATAATTTGTGAGAACAAACCATAAAAAGTTACCATACACTTGACTGCAAGGCATTAGGAACTAAAGTCATGAATTAATGATCTGATCAGCTTTATCAATTCGATCAGTAACCTGAGCTGGTCATTGAAAGTTATCGTTCAGGATCAAACTGATCAGTTTGACGACTTTTCTTTCCCTGCCAAGGATTTATTTTGGTTTTAAGAAGAGAATGGATGGCTTTTCTCAGTAAGTGATTTGTCGCCTCCAACTCTGTTATTTATCCATGTTAGACAGCTCACAGCTGTTAGGAACTTAGGGACTTGTTGGAGTTTGGTGTCAGAAGAATGTTTTGTAACCAGCTGTGCAAAGGTTTGGCAAACAGAAGTAACTGAACTAAAGTCTAAAGCTAATGGCTTACGGCATTTGTTCACGGAGGTTCATACTTTGTCAATTTTTCTTTCAATTTTCACTTCCCAATCCCCATTTCTTTCTTTAGGGGTGTCATTTTTATCCCAGCCCAGAATTTTTTATGGGCTTGGGCCTAGGTTTCATTGGTCAAACTCAAGTAGGAGATCAGGATTGGCCCATTATGCCTCTAGACTTTTAGGCTATGTTTGGTTTGAAGGAAAAGGTAGGGAAAGGAAGGGAAAGGAAATGCAGAGAAATCTATACAAGATTAGTAAAGGTTTCCTTTCTTTCCTTTCTTTTCTTTTCCCTACTTTTTCATTCAAACCAAACATAACCTTAGAGTAACGGTACTTGTTTGAATCAGATTGCAACGAGATGTTAAACAGTATGAAACTTAAAACATTTAAATCTAACTTTATTGATCATACAATATACATTTAAAATATTTATGGATATACATATTTAAATGGAACCGAATGGGGATATTATTAGATGAGATAGGGGTGGATCCAAATTTGATCCGATTATAATCGGATCAAATATAAATGAGATAGAATTTGAATTCGAATTCAGACAATTGGATACCATTTGCTTAAGACCCTTAAAAGAGAATGCTGGATGGAATATTTAAATTCTGATTTGATAATACATAGGTCCCATTTCCCAGGGAAACAGAATCGACATGCCATGGACGAAGTGTGTAAATGGTACAAAATAATTGGTTTCACTGCATGCCGGACCCGTTCTTAGCGACCTCGGATTGTAGATTGTCTCCTTAAGAAACCAAACCACATGATGATAAGCTTACAGGTGTGAAACATGATCCAACTTTAAATTCTGGCCTCTCAAAATGGTTGGTGTCTGCTAGTGTAGAACAATGTCATCTTACGATAACCAAGCCAATGTCCAGGCGTCCAAAGTTGTCTGGTATGTAGGATTTATATTATGGCTATTAGGAAAAGGAAAACCACATATCTCTCTCCCTCCCTTAGTAGTAGACACTAGACAGTCCCGAGTCCTTACAAAACCAAGAAAAAGCTCCCCCAGGCTGTTAATGGAGACACCCATTAAATTCAAGGCAACCTTCCGAAAGCACGGAGAAGAGGAATTTATTACTTGTCCGCCACAAATCGCAAGAGCACATGATTGGGGGGGGTGCAGTCTGCAGTGGCCAGTGGGGTCGGAACTCGGAACTCGGAACTCGGAAGATAGAATGCTGGTTGATGTGTGGGCTTCCTTTAACCACAATTCCTGTCATTGTCATTTTTTTGTAGCTCAGCCCACTGCCAGAGTGCCAGTGTCATACATTTCTTGGTAAAGAATTGGGCCCACAAGAGGTTTTCAAGGAATAGCTAGACAATACACCACCAGCCCATGGATCTGTGCTGGTCCAAACTAGTACTTCCCTGCAGAGCTGTATACAACTACCATATTGTTTTTCTTTTTTGTTTGATTTTTTGCCAATTGATTTTCTGGAACGTGACCACACACCCTTGTATTATGTTTCTGATTTTCAACCATGTGCAGGCCAGGGCACATGTCAAGCTTCAAGCCTTCAACCATGTGCATCTCCCAAAGTATTACTGTATCTACTCTTTCATTTCAAGGGTTTGAAATTGAAACATATGGAGATGCATGGCAGATGTTTGCTGAAACTGCTCTGAGAAGTACGTAATTTATTCTTATTTTACCACTACCTACTTGGATGAGGAGCTGTGAGACTTCCCAAGTTCCCATCTCTCTCTGTGCACAGAGTGGATCATACAGTCTGGAAAGCAGCAGCTACATAGTCTTCCCCACTTAATAGAACTCTCTCTCTCGTTTGGACGGATTCTATGATAGATGTAGATCAGTAGATGTGAGTGGCGACATTGAGAGTTAAAACTGAAGTGAAACAGGGAAAGCGAGAAAAAATATGAAAACTAATCCTGTAGTATCTGAATATCACAAGACGACAAGCTTATCATGCAGTGAGCCCCGGCAACAAGGGATGTCTTTTTGCGACCGTTAGATGCGCGGTGCTCCAACAATTCACCAGTCTCTAGATTAATTAATTAATATTAATATACAAAATAAAAAAAAAAAGAAAAAGAAAAAGGGGTGGGTGGATGACTGACTGGATGGTAGTACCACCATCAGCTAGAACTAGTATCCTCTGATTAAAATAATAATAAGATAATATTTTTTGTTGAAAGGAAAAAAAAATATTAAATTGTTCGACATTGTGGGACAGATAAAAAACTGGCTTCGAACAGTTATGGTTTGCCCTCTTGGGTCTCTCAATGAATCCATTAATAAACTATAACGAAGATCATGGCGTCTGATATTTGGGTCATGGCTCTGTTCTATCTTAAAATTTCATAAGAAATACTTAATTATGGTTATTACGACTAAACAAGCCACTTAATTTATTACAGAAATATAGCACCTAATGGCTTCAAGCCTTCAATGATGCAGATTGCGGTTGGAATGAATACTCTGGTTATGAGCTTTACCATCCCCTTATGCTGGAGAATCAAATGGTGGGTATAATTTTTTAATTAGCTTTGATTATTTATTTATTTTTTTTTGTAAGAATCTTGATTAGTTTTGGGTTTATATATCAAAAGTATCCAAATAGTTTAGATTAACAATGTAATGAGTAAACCCCACGGATGTTGTTTTAATGTATGGAGATTTTTATCTTACATGTCTTTCTCACGCTTCATGAAGGGAGTGTTTGTGCTTTCTCTAGAAGTCTAGAGTCATGACCACCACAGTCTGCAATCATGTTCAACGATGGTGACCAATGGTGATAGAATTGTTGACAAAAGGGAGAATAACGGCAAAAATGTTAACGTTAGGTTGACAAGTGGTGCCATTTCCTTGTTCACAATCAACTGGTAGTGGTTTAAGTTTCTTATCAATAGAAAATAATTTCAAAATTTTACTATGAGAAAGCTATCTGTTGTAATTTGATGATTCTAGAAGAATTAAGGAAAGGCTAGAGTTAGAAAGATTTGAAATCCGATAGCAGTAAGAGTTGATTTGAGAGACTTTTGTTCCCTAACAATATTCTCTGCCAAATTGTGAAACAGGGAAATGGAAATAACTTGTTTGGTTCCAAATTCCAATAAGCGATGTGGAAACAGGACTACAGGAGGGGAAGGGAATCCCCAGAAAACCTGGACATGGAAATGCCTCGTGAGGTGCTTCCTGGAAACATAAAAGGGACCCATTTTCTGTTCACGAGAAGCTTTACAGCCACCCCTCCCTAGTCTGTAAGGCTAAGCAGCAGTGCCCACTTCTCCCCAGTACGCACCTTCACCAAAATCCAATAATGAAATAAACAACAAGTCGAATCCCTAACTTGTTTTGGTTTCTCTGTTAATGTTTTTCAACAACTCGACAAACCCCTTTACTTGTTTATTTATTATTATTATTATTGATGTTGGTAATGCATGCTGCCATTTGATCCTGAATTCCTGAGTTCATGATTCCGGGGTGTGGGCTGTAAAGCCCTAAGATGAGCTCCAATCCAATGGATGACCCACGAGCCATGAGCCATGGGCCACGCCTATCATATTGAATCCCCAATCACAGTCAGTCGGTCAGTTTCCACCATGAAGTGAAGTGATGAACCCAATTGGGTTCCAGGGCTTACTTTTTGACCATCTCATCCACTAATTTCTTGTTTTATGAACGTTTGAGCAGCCAGTTATATATTTTCTTGCAATAAATTCAATTTTTGCCCGTTGTGTTCCTTTTTAACTTGTTACATCAATTTCCTTTTTTACATCTACGACCAAAAAACCTGTTTGATATGTCCGTTGGTGCAAAAATGCAAAATACGATAGAGTCTCCTCAAGCTTTCAACCGTATGAGATGGCAAATTGAAAAGTGAAATATAAGAATATATGTATATATATTTTTTAATTGAGAAAAATCTATAATGCCCGAAAGACATGATACCAGTTTTTATCAATCATAAACCCATGCAACGTTTAAAATATCAATACGCCTGATACGTCAGTATTTAGTAGGGGTGTATTGAGCAAATCGATATTGCCTTTTATACCTATCGGCCGATACGTGTCGATACTTTGAACTTTGCTCTCCATGAATTTTGATTAAAACCTATCTGATTGGTTATCATTCTTATGATGTGGGTTGACTGGTTGTAAACTTTTCTAATATCATGTTTATGGGTGTTCATGGTCCAAGTTGGGGTAGTTTAGAGAAGATCTCAGACCAAATCAATAAATTACGGTTTGAGAATTCTCAAATCAAATTAAACCCTTTTGACATGGAAATTAAAATAGATCAAACCATTTTATTACGGTTTGGTATGTTTTCTAATACGGTTTAGGGAACTTTGAACCATTATTTGATTCTAATGGACTTAACCCAAATAGCAGTCATGAAAATTAAAACATAAAATTTTTATTTTATTATAACATAAAAGGGTTTATTATGTATTTATGATTTTATACATTCGGTTTAGATATATTGTATTACAATATATATAATATTTATACATATTTATTTATATAATTTTGATTTACGGTTTGGTTTGATTTATAAAATCCAAGAAATCAAACCGAAACCACAAACCGCAATTTAGCAAAATATGAAACTAAAAAAGAACTATTTTCAAGTGTAGACCAAACCAAATTTGATTCGGTTTGGTGGTTTGAACTTTCAACCAAACAATGAACACCCCTAATCATGTCTTTCAGGCATTATAGTCGAACCCAATTGCAACAACTCTTAACCAAAAAAAACTATCTGCAACAAAATCTTAGGGCTTATTCGTTTGCAGTGTTTTGCAAATGGGTTGATATTTTTGCTCCGGGTTTCACACTATTTTGTTTGTTTGTGAGGAGTTAAGAAGGAAATAAAATGATGTGGTTCACCTTTGTATGGAAGAGATTGAAGGCAAGAGAAAGGTTGTTTGTTTGGGAGAGTGACATAAAGAAGTAAAATGATGTGATTCCACTTTATATAAGAGAAAATTGAGGCATGAGAAAGGTGGTGCAAATTTTGTATAAGCTTTTGGGATGATAAATTTGCACTACTTATAATTGCAAACAAGATAAAGGTACAAATTTTGTAAAAGTTAGAAATGCAAATTATGGTTATAAACAAATAAATGCAAATTTGTACTCAGTACAAATTTTCAACCCCATTGAGTTGTTGACATTTACACTGCATACAAAGAACATAAGGCTCAGTTTGGAAGGAGTACAAATACAAATATATAGAATGCAAAATCTTATATTTTATATGTATTTACACAATTACATTGTACATATTCATATTTGTATTCTTTTCAAAATAAGCCTAATACAAATATAGAGTACAAAACTTTTGTATTTTATATTATTTTGTATGTATTTATACAATACATATTTGTATTTATATTCTTTCCGAACCTAGTCTAAATATCAAAAGCTGTAGAATGCCGCATGACCATTCTCTACCCCACGTTCAGGTGGGAATGGGATCTCTTCCTCACACATGGGCACCTCACAGGCACATCCACCATGTATTGGGAACATCTCCCATGAATAATAACTTATAAGTACAGGAGATGTTCCCGATGCATGGTAGGATGTGCGTGTGAGGAGCAGATCTGATCTCGGTCAGGTGCTAAATATGATATGGGGACATCCCTTTTTTGATAAAAAAAAAATTTGACACAGAATCATTTGTTTAAATGGGGGGTCTGAATGTAATAGGCACATTAGGTAAGCACAATGAGTGAGCACTTAATAGCTGTGTGACACATGTTCTAGTTAATGTATCTTTCATCCAAACGTTTTTGTTCCATTAGACAGAAATTATTCATTATTTTATTATCTTTATCAAAATAATTAAAAATAAAAAACAATGAAAAAGGAAAACCCAAACATATTGGAAGTTGAAATTGATTTATGCTTTTCTTTTTTATTATTTTAATAAAAATAATAAAATAATAGATAATTTTTATCTAAAAAACAAAAAAAATTGAATAAAAAGAACGTTAACGAGACATATGTCAACAGATATTTCACTCATTGTGCTTAGGTGACATCACGATAAACTCGTATATTTTACAGTCATTTGCTTGGCCAATGATGGGGTGTGCGGTGTGCCTTTAGAAACTCATTGATTATAGAGAAGTATTTATTACTGAATCTTTTCTTTTTCAGCATGACATCTCTCTCTCTCTTATCTACACAGCAGTGGCCTTGAAAATAATGTCAAGTCTCGTGTGCAATACCCACCACCCCTTCTCTCCGAGTGGTTTTATTACTCTTAATATTTCCGTAATCTCCTGCCCTCTCTTATCATTTATTACCCCGCAATCAATACCCGGGTTTCCCTTTCTCTCCTGGCCTTTTGTTTTACTGTTGAAGCTGTTCAAAATTTCAAACACAACCAGCACAAACTCTGCATTTCCTACCCTGTAAACCGGGGTGCAATCCCCGACAAAAGCTTCAAACCTGAATCTGTGAAATGGGTTTGAACAGATTTTCATGGCTTCTTTTCTTCTCTTTGCCGTTTCTACTACTCTGCCTGGAAATTCATTGTTACAGTTCAGAACTTTCTGTAAATTTCTTAAGCACTCCATTGACATTCTCGCGTCAGTCCTCAGCTACATTTCTATTCCAAGTTCGGAAGGCTTCTAAAGAATACACTTGCAGCAATTGTAGCATCAAATGCAAGGTCATTTGAAGACTTATTTTTTTTCTTTTCTTCTGTTATATCCTTTCTTAGTTTTTCTCACTGCGCGGTTTTCATATATATATTTTTTTCTTTCTAATTTGGTGTTGAAGCGGTTTTCGTTCGGTTGTTTTTTTCTTCTTTTTTTTTTTCCTTTATAGCTTCTTAGTTTTTCTTCTCATGTCAATGCCGTTTTATATATTTGGTTGAGGTTGTAATTGGTGATGCTTTGGCGACAAGTTCTGAAAATAGCACATTCGGTTTATGCGGATGAGGAATAATAAGCTTGGGATTCATTGTCCTTATAACCAAAAAAAAAAAAAAAAGATGCATAAGTCCTTAAAACAGAGTATTTAGTTTATATATATCAGAAGTGATAGGTTTCAGTACTTCACTATAGTAAGTCAGGAAAGTTTAGGAAGTTCAGTTTGTTCTATTCAGATGTAATGTAAGAAAGCATATGCCGATGATACCAGAAGAATTTCGGAAGAACTAACAAAAGATAATATTTTTCTTTTCTCACTTTCTAGAGACAGGATTATGTAGCTAATCCCAAATAGTTGGGATTAAGGCCAAGTTGGGTTGAATTGCTCACTTTCTAGAGAATTGTAGGGAGTATTTGAATTAGGTAACAACAGGTAAAAGTGCTTAAAGCCATTTCATGATGTTCCTATCTTTCAGGTTGGAACTTGGAAGAATTGGGATGGTCAACAAGTTTTAAGTAGTATTACTGTCTTTCTCTCTCTCTCTCTCTCTCTCTCACACACACACACACACACACACACACACTCACTCACTCACTCACTCACTCACTCACTCACTCTTGTTTGAAAGAATGCTTCTTTTTTAGTTTGAGTTTCTTTTCTAATTTGAGTTTCTTTCATTCTATAATGAAAATGGATATTTGATTTGTGTTTGAATCATCATGATGTTATGGTTCATATCAGGCATCTTTTTAAAATTCATCAAGATTATTATACTGTTTTTCTTATTTTACTGTTTTTCCATTTTTTTTTTGTTGTATGACAAGGTTTTATCTAGGTTAATGAATAGACCCCTATGTTTGATTATTTTTGCTACCCCATGACATGAAGATTCTGGCTTGAATACATTATAATAACAAGTTGGTTGAGTTTCCTTCTTTTGGTTTCCATGTTCACTTAATATGATGATCATGCTATTGCAGCTAGATGGCCAAATCTCTTCTGATTGCGAAACCAGGAAGGTTTCTTATATGGCCTTGCATGATGGTAACCACACATTTGAGGTTTGCATCAATGGATCTCAAGGAGTCGGCTGTGCTAGCTATAACTGGACTGTTGGTTAAGAAACTATCCTTTATCCTTTTCTGAGTCTTGTTTATATTTTCTACTGAAAAATTTAGGTTTTGTAAATGGGTCAAATACTCTGTGAAGTGGCATTCAAGTCTCAGAATAAACTTCAACTCACCTTTAAGTTTCATTTTAACTTGGTGAATTGACAAAAAGATAAAAGAAGGCATGATTGTTTAAAGGGTATGAAGGACATAATAGAACATTGAATGAGGCCTAATGGTATACCTTTTGCAGTTTAATTAGATTTAGCTTCTGTTGAATAGGTTGCTAATTTTAGTTATATTTTATTTCTGCAGATACAATCCCGCCTACCGCATATGTTACTGCTTCAACATCTTTTACAAATGCACTAAATGTGTCCATAGATATTTCTTTTAGTGAACCCTGCACTGGTGGAGGTGGTTTTGGGTGCTCATCTGTGAACACCTGCAATGTGAGTAGGTGGCCTAATAAATTTATCAAGCTTCTAAGCACTCATGTTTTACTTTTATTTTTGTTAGGATATACCTTTTAATCGAATTTATGGTTTTGTTAACGTTGTTTTTATAGCAATTTCTTTTTCCTTATAATTTTTTCTTGAGGGAAATATTATATTGTATGGCAAAAAGATGTCTACACAAGAGGATGTACAAACATGCAAATTAGCTAAAAACTACTTGGACAAAGAGTTGCCACTATAACAGAAGCTTTATTTGGCCAGACTACCTGCAATCAATAAGCCAAGTTCAGTTCACTAGAGTGAATATCCACCTAGTTTGAATCTTCATGCCTTGTAGAGTTTCTTGATCCCATTCAATAGTTAGGTCATCTGCAAAAACTGCATTATGAGCTCTATAACTAGTCTATTTTTTTATTTTTTTTGTGGGTACTTGGCAATACAGGACCCCATAAGAAGGATTGTCACTTCACTTTAGCTGTGCCTTTATCTCCCATGGCTCCAGTGGGAGCTCAATACATACTCTAGTTAGCATTATATAACCCTCCCTCCACACATTGCCAGCCGGTCCTCTAACTGACTGAGAACCCACATCAAATCTGAGAAGACTCACCATGGATGGGAGGGGGAAAGGCTGCATGTCAAGTAGGGCCACCGGAAGAGGATGGAAAGATCTGCATGCAATTTGGCAAGTAACCAAAACGCTGAGGAGGAAGAAAACTTGGCCTCTTGAGTTCTAAAAGATGCTTCATTGTTTTGGAAGACCCATCTGTTCTCTTTCCCTATAACTAGAGAAGGCATCTGCTTTGGATGCCACCAGTCAAAGAAGGGAAGATGCTTTTGCAGTCAATAATAATTTTTAATGGGTGTATATGGAAGTAACAATATTTGCAAATTGCAAATAACAACCATCTTTGAGTAGCTTTTAACAATCGATTTTTTGCTTTAGTTTGACAACAGCATTTAAACAACTCTTACAGATACCCTCTTCTTTATATACAGCTGCTTGTTTTTGGTGCTGGGCAAGTTATACCATCCACCCTGAGGATTGTTCAGCCTTACCTCAAATATTCTCTTCTTGTGGGGTTATCATCCAGGGCACAGTATGGACGAGTGATAGTGGTAATGGATAAAGATTTCTGCACAGACAGTACTGGAAACAAGTTTACAAGAAGTTCAAATTCGAGTTCTGTTGTACACTTTGGTGAGTCTCATTTTTTGTTTTCCACATAAGACTATATCAATTTCTTATGGAAATACGAAATTGACTAAAAGTTCATTTTATTACAAATAAAGAAGTAAAAAGCTTTGTTGTATGAAATGTTAAGATGCTTTTATCTTCCTCTAGGATCATTACCGAATGCTGGTCCTGGTTATCCGGGTCTCAGGAGGGGTGGAGTGGATACGAACCTACCTCCAGCATTTTCTTGCACAAAGTGGTTTTTCTCAGATTTGAACCCAAGTTCTCATACTTGTCAACCTGAGTTTTTACCATTGAACCGAGCAATGCTTTTATCATATCATTTTGGAAAATTGTTTGTATGTTTCAACAATACTGACATGTTCATTTGCATCATCAATATCATTTTAAAGTAGGAATGAATGGTCATCAACCCTTCCTAAAATAAACAAAAAAGAAGCATGAATTTTCTGGTTGAAATTAACCCATGTTGGTATATTGGTTGAGAAGTTTGTGTAAATACAAATATTCTTAATCCAAGTTAACACATTTTTCCACTCACTTTATTCTTTTGGTATATTTGCTTCTCCAGATAGAAGAAATGTATTTGTGAACTTGAGGACTCATATCCCAGAAAAGTTACTTGAACTCAACAGTGAAACTAGAACAGTTGAGGCAACTAATAACTTTAAGAACTTGAAGATCTATTTGTACTTCTCAGTACCCGTACTCAACTCATCTTCTGAAATTCTAAGTTCTCTCCACCCAAGTCAGGGATTGCTTCTTCCTACTAATGGAAAGAGCCTTGGGAATCGTCGGTTTGGGTTTCTGGTAAATTATTTTCTTACGAAATTTCTATATTCATGCTTTTAATTATCTTATCCTCATATTAATTCATGACTAATTTGCCAAATCTGGAACCTATCTGTATCTCTTCCCACCCCATACCTGGCCACCACTGATTTCCTTTGCTACCACCTCCAAGGGGTGGATCAAGTTAGGTTAGTCTAAGATAGAATTTTCCAATGCCCTCCATTGATGAGTTGGTTAGTGGATGTAAGCAGTAGCCAAGAAAAAGAACAAGTTGGTTTTGTAAAATATATTCAGCCCTACTCACCATCAGTCCATCACCACTACAATAACACCAGCATCAGTGATGATGCCATTTTTTGTCACAAATTCCTAATTTGAATATTTTTCTTTCAGGTTAGAAATATATCATGTGTTGCTGTTGTTACTATAAGCTTTGACTCGAGCTCTATAATCAGCAGACAAGGAACCCCGGTCTCTCAGATTGCTCCTGTTACTTTTCTTTATGGTACCTTCTATGCTTATTCTTGAGAACTAAGAAACTATTTGGCATGTTTTCCATGAAATTAGGTGAAACACTTGTCAAATACTATCTTGATATTTTACCTTCAGAATAATTAATCAGCTCTTTCCTTGCTAAACAAGGAGGAACATAGGAAACACTTGTTTTGGGAGGTTAATGGCATAGTTGTCAAGGAGTTGCCTAGGTGACTAGGTGCCCTTGGCTGAGTGCCGTGTTTATAGCAACAAAGACACCCTCCTAGGCAACAAAAATGAAAAAGTTGGCACCTTATTATAATATAATTCATCTTGCTACATCTTAATAATATGTGTGTTAAAACATTCTACTATATACTATATATGTATCATCTATACCCGCCTATGGTTGGATAAGGATTGGATGATGATGATATGTATCATTTTTACTTTGTCTTAAAGTTTTACTACTGATATTTAAAAGATCCAAGTCTTTTGAGAAGAGAAAAAGAAAGAAAGAATTGAAATATAAAGAGGTTTCTTTCTCTCTCTCTCTCTCTCTCTTACATTAAATAAAAGAGTGGCTCCACCCTTGTTCTCTTTTACCTTTTAATTACTCTCTATCTTAAAAATTTTATCATATAAAATCATAGCCTTCTTTAGTTTCTAATTTGTTAGTCTTTATTAAATACTTATTATATTAAAATTATTTTGAATGTTTTGAAATTAATATATTTAAAATACCATTGTCCTAGGTATGAGGGTGGACCTTGGCACAGCGGTTGGATTGCTCCATTGCGACCTGGGTGACCAGGGTTCATATCTTCGAAACAGCCTCTCTGTATGTGCAGGGGTAAGGCTGCGTACATCTGTCCCTCCCTAGACCCTGCATTGGTGGGAGCCTCGTGCACTGGGCTGCCCTTTTTTTATTGTCCTGGATATGTTGGTTTTCTATATTTTGAAAGGAATTTTAATGATCTTAATTAGAAGATTTGCTATTTTTTTTTTCAATTAATTTTGCATGTTGAATGGTATATAAAACTAGGAACTAGGCAAAACTTGGTTTCTATGTTTTATGAAATTCTTATCACTTGGTGCCTGCCTAGGTGACTAGGCGCCCCACTGTCACCCAAAATTGCCAAAATGTGTTGACAACTATGGTGAATATTGAAAACAACTCATACAGGCAAGATGCATGGGTAAGAAGTGGGGTTAGGTAGTGTAGGCTAACCTAACAAGTAGGACTCTCTCATATTGTACATATCATTCTTTTACCACAATCGATAAAGTGTTTTCACTATATCAATCAAAATAACTCTATTGTTAATATTTCATGTTGTCATTAGGACATCGTTGATTAATGGTCTTTTCTTCCTATCCTTTGATCCTATCATTTTATTTGTGTATGTTTTGAAGTACCCATATAGTTGGGATAAGTCATGGATAATGATGATGATGATGATGATGTTTTGAAATACCTAATTTTTTTAACCACCCAAGATGTCAGTGTATTTTGAGAATCAGATCAAATCATTGTTCTAACAGCAGATAGCTATTGGGTTGACAATTTTATGAACACTTTATAGAATACTTATTTAATATCTGCTGTCCAGGTATACAGAAACAGATACTTTGGCCATTAGACGGAAAACCAAGGCCTTCTCTGTTTAATTCCTAGAAGCATTTTTATAGGACTATTCATATCTAGAGATAATAAGACATAATCCATCTATAGAAATTAGATTTTGAAGTTCGCTTGTCTTTTCCTGACGCATATATGCATATGAAATACCAGATTCTCAACGTCCTTCTGTGAGATTGAGTACAACATCTAAAATGAGGACGAGAGAACGTACTGTACCTGTAGTAATAAAGTTCATCAAGCCTGTATTTGGTTTCAACTCTTCATCTCTATTGGTTTCAGGAGGGCATTTGCAGAGGCAAGTTTTCCTGCCTTTATTACTTCATTTTCAGTTAGTAGAAGCCAGAAAGTTATGACTATGATATTTGTGTATCTCTGCCAGGCCTTATGATTCTTATGGACTTGAAGAAGTATATTAGAGTAACCTGTAATGAAAACTAGTTTATATCTGAAAATGGAGGTATTATAATAAGAAAATCTAAATCCTAAAAGAATTCATGAAGCTAAAGTACCTCTGAAGGTGTCAAACAGGTGAAGTGAGGTGATAATTTAATAGTAGATTAGGATAATATCCTTTTGCTTGTTTTTCAGAATTTGAAGATTTTTCTTTCCTTCTAATTTTTCTTTAATGTGTTTTCCTACAATGTGGGTCACTTTCTGTTTAATTAGAACTTTTGCCATGTATTTTACATAAATAGGTTCTTGCATGGATATCTGTATTTATCAGCCACCTGAAAACAAGAAAAAAATTGCTGATATTTTTTTCTTTCTTGGCATTAGTGACATAGTTGCATATGATACCAATTTTCTAAGAATAAATGGGCAACATAGTCTTTTTAATGCTGTGGCCCAGGAATCAATGCTCTTTGAAGTTGACTCTTTACATTCTGATACATTTTATAACATTGTGCAGCTTTCTTGAAATTAGTAGGAGCATATACACTGCAGACATAAATGCTGATGATAAGATAGTATCAATCAATGTTCCAGAAAACATAACTGGAGATGTTGCTGGAAACAAAAATCTAGCATCCAATGTTCTACAAGTGAGGCATTGTAAGGATTCATAGTTTGTTGCCTTAGCGTTATTTTAATTTATTGCTAAGATTAGTAAGAGTATGTAAAGGAGCAGGCCACACCTCTTGAAATTTATATTTACCATATTTGAACTTTGTATCCAGAAAAGGATGGATTTGGGTTTGTCTATTTGGATGCTTTCTTGTCCAAAGTAGGTTGCCATCATGCTACATACACACTTCTACTGAGGACCAGGTCGGGATTTGATCTGAATTCAAATCCAATATTGAAATGCATTTGATATGAGTCCGAACCTTGAACTGGGCTGGATACATGTGCAGACTTGTAAATGTGTGCTTTTGGATCTGGACAAAGTCCAATTGCATCTGTTTAACCCCAACCTTGTTTTATGTCCAAGGTTGGCCCAAGTTAGGTGTTCTCAGGATATTTTTGAATAGCATGTGGTATCCTCTTCACGCTTTAAATGCATTTTGATCATAGTTCCATTTGCATTTTAAGTCAGCATCTTCTATTGGTTTTTCTTTCTTTCTTTATATTTGTGATAATATGCGTCTGAGTTTTTCTTTCTTTTTTTTTGGTCTTTTGCAGATTCTATCCCTATTATATCATCTGTCTTTTCCATCTTTGTAACTGCCACATTTGCAGTAACAGCTTTGGCTGCGGGACTACTTGCTGTTTCAACTGAGAGTCTTCAATCAATGGGAGCATTTTCCAGACCATCTTCTTCTTTGATTTCTGATCCTGCAAGAAATCTTTTTGTATGATACCTAACCTTTCAAATGATTGTCAGTACTGTAGTTAGTAACTTTGATCTAAAACAACTTAGTTTTCAGAGCCATCTTTTTTTTTTTTGATAAGGAATATTGTATTACTCAAAATAAGGGAGAAGCTTCCATCAAACTAATTACAAAAGGGAAGCATCCAAGCCACACATGCCAGAAGAATTTTACGTAGAGTATACTGAGTGTATAAAATATATCCACTAATTACTCATTTACAGAATAAACAAATAGGATCCTCTCCCATTGATTTGTGAATTGTTCCTTTTTCATGCCTGTGAACTCCTTCAGAATACCAGCCCATTCAATCATGCACCTCTCAGTCTTCCTTATCAGTCCTTCTATCTCTGACTCTGATTGATTGAAGACTTTACTATTGCACTCCAGCCAAATGGCCCAACACAGGGCACCAGAAACCAAATGCCATACTATCCTGCCCCTGCTACTAAACACCTTAGAGGACCAAGATGCAATCAGAGATGCCAGATCTCTTGGCATCACCGTAACCACCCTGAACAGCTGCAGGAAACGATGCCATATAGGGTAGGAGACTGGGCACCACAGCTGAAGATGAGATACATCTTCAACCTCTGATTGGAATAGAGCACATTGATTACCAAACCCCTATTGCTTAGGTGGTCTGTTGTAGGAATTCTGTTGAGGATTGCAGACCACAAGAAGATTTTCACCTTCAACGGCCATTTGGCTTTCTGGATCCAGGACCAAGGAACTGGTTCTTTCAAATGGGATCTCATAATTTAAAGAATGATCTGACTGTAAACTTTCTGAGGCTTCCAAGGTCCACCACATACTGTCCTGCATGTAGAAATAAAGCAGCACCTTTCAAATAAATAAAACTTGAAAATGGTAAACCAAGAGAAAGGGAAGAGAAAATGCATGACTTAACATACAAGAGTTATCCATGGATAATCTCTCCTTTTTGAGAAACCACATTCTCAGTCATCTTAAATCTATTTTTTTTTCTGGGAGATTGTTGAAAATGTTCAGAGCTTTCCTGTAATAGCTTCTGCAGATAGAAAATGTGGTTAATCAATTGAAATTCTTCAAACATTGTAATAAGAATTCTTAATATGGTAGAGTTTCTTTTATATGGCGAACATTCTACATAACCAGCTCCTGAGACCTAATAGCAAAATTGGACAAAACTTGTGAGAAGCTATTCTGGATGTTCCTTTGTGCTGAAAATTCAGATCCTTTATGTATTTGGTACATAAGATCCCATGATCAGAATATTGCTTGACAACACAAAATGCTCCTTGATTCCTGTCTAACTGGTTGTGGTTCCTGGAAAGTTTTAAAGACCACTGGGATTTAAACTAAAAATCTTTGACAGATTGACACTTTCAATTAGACAGGTCTAGGTTTAACTCCCCTGCACATTGTGATTCTGTTGTCAAACGTTGGTTCATGACTGTGTGTCAATATGACTCAGATAGGGATTTGAAACAATTTATAAATATTTAGAAGCATCCTTTAGTTTCTTTTGAGATACATATCTCTTCAGATTCAGATGTTTCTTTTTAGATGCTTCTAAAAGATTTTTCTTGTTTTTCTGTGATGCAGAGGATCACATGCCACATTCAGGTATTTGCTCTGTCTAGATGGTTAGCAGTTACCATGCCAATTGAGTATTATGAATTTGCAAGGGCTTTGCAATGGAGTATACCCTATCTCAGTGTCCCATGGGAAACTAGAAATGCTCAGAAAGTTATGATAAATTCAAGCCCCCCTTCCATGACTCATCCAGGAATACCAAAGAATCATAAACTAGGAACTTCTGAGAGTATGATATTAGGCAATGGAAAATTGGAAACGGCTGTTTCCATATTTGGTTTGCCACTCACTCCAATGGAGTACAGATCATTTTTTGAGGTCAGAAAAAGCATTTTACCTTTCCTTCAACTGATTTCATCCATCATTGGCATCAGATAATGACATATTGACATAATGAAGCTTGTACTCGCAGAGCCAAAATATTATACCTGAAGCCGAGCATATCTTGGATTCACAGAGTTCAAATGAGTAAGTGATATGATGCTTCGATAGAAATGGGGAATATAAATGGCAATTCAGGGACAGCCTGGAACTTCCCTCAGAGTTTAAATTTTAAATATATTCTGTCAAAGGGAAATGATGGTTTGGTGGAAGAGAATACTGATTTAGAGCTGATGAAATAGTAAACTGGCCAAACCTAATTGGTGCATTGGTCCTCTGACTGCATTGCTGATTTTTAGTAGTTACCACTATGGTAATTCACTAATTTTTTGATTTGTAACAACATCAAGGAACTTAATTAAATCAATTAGTACAGCCAAGAGAACAATCTCAAAATTAAACTTAAGCTTATCCTCGGTATCTCCCCCATTACACAGGTTTTGACCTAATGTTACACTCGCTTTTAGCCCTGAATGGCTGGTCCTCAATACCAGTCTCCCTTAGTTTTCCATAACAATGACTTATTGTCACTCTCAGGGACCTTTTGGTAATGACTGAAGTGGCTGAATTAAATGACTTATTTCTTTGCCTTGTAGTGGATAAAATAGTCGTATAGTAAGTAACACATATAGCCTATAGGGGAATAATAATCAACCCAATATCCCATTCAGCCATTAATGATCTCACAATCTACTTAATGACTTATTCACTAAAGACAAGACAATAAGTCATTCAGTTCAACCGCCTGAATCATTATCAAATGGTACCTAAGCATATCAAATATTGAGGTCTGCCAGGATTTCTCTGTAGAGGCATAGAACATCATACAACCATCACCATCACCATTGCTATCCTATAAATTTTGTCCTGGCTATTTCAGATCAGCCACTTGAATCCTTTATCCTGCATAAGTCCATTCTACCAAGAATCATACCTTCCATACTACATATGCCTTCAAATATATTATGACAATTTTAATTGACATTCTTTAAATGTTTCAACCTTCTATTTTCTGCTTTTTTTCTTCTGACAAAATAATTAATCCATAGTACTATAGAACAACAAATCTGTTGAATCTTAACCAAATCAAAGTTGGCAGATATCGACTAGAAGCTGGGAAGAGTTTCTTGGTCTCATTGACATACTGGTGAAACCAGGAAATTGTGTGAAATTAAAGGAATAACTGGGGTGATTGGGGAACAAAATTCGGCCAGAGGAGAATTTATCTGTAGTTTAAATGCAGTTTAATGTGTTTGAGTTTGAGATCAAATTAGGGTTTTTGGTTATGAAATTTTAATGGGTAACAACTTAACAAGACCTTGCTCCAACTATATGGGGTTGGCTACATATCCCCGTTTTTCTATTCCATCTCTTATCTATCCTGTAGCAAATTATTAGTCTTTAGATGTTTTCTCATTACATCAACCCATGTCTTTTTTGGCATTCCTTTAGCTTTTTTGTAGTACTAAGTTCGCACCAGATTACTCCTTGTGCAATAAATGCATTTCTTTGTATATGCCCAAAGCATTTAAATCTACCTTTCCATATTTTATTACCTATTGAGGCTGTACTCTGCTTGATAATGACATTGCTACCCTTATAGCCATTTTATAGATCTTTTCAACCTGATTGGTATTTTCTGATAATGCAATACTTCAAGTGCATCTCTCTACTTCATTAACTCCACTCTAGTTCCATCACTTTTCCTTTGAGATTTCCATGAGAAGTAGATAGAAATTAGGGAAACTATGTTTAGAGGTTGAATTGAATTGAATGAAAAAACTTGTTCAGTGGAACTAGAAAAAGAAAGTGGTTGGATGGGATTGAGTTTTTCTAGGATTTCAGTGAATTTTCTGAGAGCATCAACTATGCAAGAATTTCTGGGTGGGTGCTAATTAGGATGAGGAATAGATGCAGGCTTTAAACTTAATGTGGAGTGAGAATCATCTCAAATTTCAGGACTTTAAAGTTGTCAATCAGCTGCAAACATCAACATGACTTGAAATGAAAGATCAATTGCAAGAAGCATAGCAAGGAAAGAGACCTAGTAGGAAAGGGTTTTCTAGGAATCATTCGTAGATGTAGGATGAATTGTACCACCAGGCATTATATCACCAATAAATATCAAATTTTTATTCATGTCCTGTAAACTAAAGCATAACAAATATTTGTCCTCTTCCTTGTGCAGCCAACTCATAATATTAAGCAGGATTACCATTACATTGTGTTAACTACTACTAACATGCAAAACAAACTACCAACTGAAAAATCGGTTTCAGTAACATAAAAATTAGTAGGATTTAAGAAACATACTCCCACTGAAGGATTCCACATGAACGTAATTAAAAGGCAAATATATACATGCAACCGATGTATAGACTTTTGCACATTCTTGCTTCTGTCTGTATTATATGTACCATATTCTACATCACCTACTATCACATAAGTTAAGTTGAAATGAATCACGGTTTTAGTTCATGAACTAGTAAGAATAGCTTTTTGTTTATTTTTTTACAAGTAAACTGGCTTTTTGTGCTGCAGGTGGCAGGAATTCAGCAGAAACATGTTCTGGTTAGGTATGATATGTGGGAGTTTGATTCTGGTTCATGCTTTGGTTCTGTTCATTGTAAGATTCAGGAGAAAATTTTCAGAAAAGCATAGCTGTTATGGAGCACTTACCATTCCAAGATTTGAGATATTCCTGATAATTCTTTCATTGCCTTGTATCTGCCAAGCTTCTGTTCCTCTAATTAAAGGTAACATGAATTAAATCTTCAAATAGTCCTTGTTCCTTTACCTGTCTTATAACCTTCCATATTTTATCCATTCTGTTAAATAAAACATCTGGCTCTTAAACATGATGAGGACCTTAATTGTGCTCTTTTAATACTAGAGAAAAGGAAAATCATTTTTCCTGAAGACCAGAAATGTAGTTTCTGTTTTGGGGCCCTTGCATAGCAGAAAATCAGACTAGCCTGTTGGATGGGTCCCCTCTCCCATTTAAGAGACTGCAGACATAAAAAAGCAGTTTGATAGGATCAGTTGCTTTATGCATCATTTGGGGTCTTGCAAATATTGTGATGGAACCCTTTTCTATACTCTGAATAGTAACAGAAAAAACAAAGTAATTAAGGAGCCTTTGGACTGTTTTATTGGTTCTCAGTTCTGTAGACCAAGTGCTAACCTTTGTTATATGCATCCAATTTGTTGTGGTCACATGAAGTCCAGAAGATCAAGCTTAGTTATTGCAATCAGTTAAAGTGATGAGTGACATTAATCAAAATATTTCTTTTTGGTCTCTTGAGAACAAATGTTTGTTTAACAAGCAAGAGTGACATAATACATTATTGCCTAGAAAATGACCATATTAATAAGTAAATATGATACATTTATAATAAGGTTTGAAACATTTCTTTGCAACTGTGTTCTTGTATGATTATCATTTTGCTCAATTTTAACTGCACATATGTGTACTATATGTCATATAATGTGATAAGTTGTTACTGCAAGCATTATATTTACTCCTATTATGAATATGCTGATTTTGATATCTTTTCCAATTCAAGGAGGAGTTACTTCGGGGGTTATAGTTGGTGTTCTGCTTCTGGGTGTTGTGTCTTTTCTGCTACTATCTCTACTCTTATTTCTTTCAGTGGGAATTACTATGGGTAAGCTACTTCAATATAAGGAGGTTCATCAAGAAGGCCAGAAATTCCATTGGTATCAAGGTATTGTGAGAGTGACCTTGGGTCCTGGTAAAAGAGGTCAATGGTCATGGAAGAACCAGACAAATTCTGTTTATTTAACAATGTTTGGTCCCTTGTTTGAGGATCTAAGAGGCCCTCCAAAATACATGCTTTCACAGATTTCTGGGGGAAACCCCAGAAAGCAGGCAGACAGCATCATTGCCTCTGATGATGAGACAGAAGATGCAGAGGCACCTTTCATCCAGAAGCTCTTTGGCATTCTAAGGATTTACTACACATTACTTGAATCTGTAAGACGGGTCACTCTTGGAATTGTTGCTGGTGCTTACTCTATCAATGTGTCGTCTAAGACTCCAGCATTGATACTATTATGCATCACCTCTTTTCAGCTCTTTTTCCTTGTTCTGAAAAAACCTTTTATAAAGAAAAGGGTTCAGCTAGTAGAGATTCTTGCAGTTGCCAGTGAAGTTGGTATCTTCTCTATTTGTCTTGTTCTCTTAGAGAAGGAATTTTCATACAGGGATGAGAGTAGAGTTGGAATTTTCATGCTTTTGCTATTCCTGGTTGGATTTATTGCACAGTTGATGAATGAATGGTATGCATTGTATAGACAGACACTGCAACTGGACCCTGCCATGAACTCTTTCATATCAGGCCTGAAAACAGCTTCTGTTGGATTGCTGTTGATTTTGATCCCATCAAATCAGATAAAGAACCTCGACAATGGGTTCCCATTGAACCAATCTGGGGATGGAGAGATGGGCGATACTGTCTCATCTGCTGACCGGCATAGGAGTTCTGGTAGCAGGAGCTCAGGTACCACAGATAGACCATGGCTGAAACAACTAAGAGAACTGGCAAAAGCAAGCTTTAGTAGGGAAGACAGTGGAGCTCCAAAAGATCCTTCAAGCAGTAAGAGTGGGTTTTGGGCTGGAAATAGGAGTGGGAGCTCATCAGTAACTTCATCAGCAGATTTCAAGTCGAGACCAAGAGGATTATATAGAGATTTAGAAGCCATTTTTTCGTCCAAGTGAATTTTAAACAGTTACATGGAACAGTAGAGGACCCAAGTGTATGAAGAGGTATTTGTACAGGCTTTCATCAGATGAACCATAACTGATATGCTTCTATTAAGTCAAGATGGTTTTTGGGTTCGATGGTTGATGGGAGAGTATAGTTCTTAGCTTTTGTTTATATTCAAACTTTTTTCTTTTTTTTTTTCTCTTTTGTATGCATATGAAATTCTTAGAAATAAAAGATGGCTAAATGAAGCTGTTATGTAGATCTGTGACTTTATAAGTTGTAGAGGATTGGAGGTCCAATGTACCTAAAACCAACCATTTGATGTAAAGCTTTAAGGTTATTGACATTTTAGCACCTCCCTGCTCAAAATGGAGACCCAAAATTTAAAAGAAAAGGAAAACATGGAACTGGAAAAATGGAGGACACTTTTTTTAATGGAAACTAAGAACTTGCATGAGAGGATCAACTGAACTAGACAGTCAAACGAGCGGATTTGCAAAAGTGGCATTGACGAGCATAAGCCAATGACCCCCTTCGATGTCCGAAGAGAATGATTTCTCTTCACTTCTGTTTGGAGTTTCAGTCTTTGGAGATTGGAATTTGGATGCTCATCGAGTATACACAGTCATTCATCTTAGTCTGCCCAGAATCTGATGAGTTTTAACTCTTTTAATTTCTTTTCCCTACATGTAAGATGACATATAACAATAATTACTACAGCTCAGATTGGAAGGAGTACAGATGCAATATGTAGAGTGCAAAATCTTGTATTTTGTATGTATTTGTATTATACATATTTGTATTTGTACTCTTTTCCCCCCGATTTTGAAATAAATCCCCGTCCCCGACCTCAATCCCCATGGGGATTTGAATCACAGAAATTTTAAAGCTAATAGTATTTTTGAAAAATAAATTTATTTAAAATAAATAAAAATTTATATATACATATATAATCGGGGTGGGGACCTCATTCCCCATCCCCGACCCCATCGGGTCAGGGAAGTTGGGTACCCGCTGGGGATGGAGAAAATTGCCATCTCTAGTGCAATGGCCCCATTTTGGTTCCATTCTGCTCATGTTGAGCTAAGGGCATCAATGGACCAGTTTTGCATTAGACCCGTTCAAATCAAAATCAATGTGGATGAATTAGACGGACCAATAAGATACATTGGATTGGACTAGTCCAGACTTAATGGTCCCAAGTATTTATTGGATTGGATTGAACCCAGGTCATTCATATATTGGATTGGGTTGAATTGAACCATTATCCAATTCATTGATAGAAGATAAGAATACAGATGTCAATGGACCAGGTTTGGATTGGAACCATTCTAAATTAAAACCAATTTGAACAAATTGGATGGTCCAGACATTGAATTGGACTGGTCCAAAATGCTCCAAAGTATTTATCAATTGAGTTCAGACCTGCTCCTCACAGGGCACTTTTCACACCGACCTCACAACACGTCCTAATCGCACATTAGGAACATTTCCTGTACTTATATTTATTATTCATGGAGAAATGTTCCTAATAAACGGTGGGATGTAGCTGTGAATTTAGTGTGAAGAACACTGTGAGGAGCAAATCCCAATTCTCATCAGATTGGACTGAACCTGGTCCATCACTAATGGACGATCCTGCGTCAAGCTATATCACTTTGTATCATGATTTTATGGCCATACATACGGAGTTATGGACCAATACACAAAACCTACGTAATAGACCTTCAAAAAAACAAAAAAAAACTACGTAATTCAAAATTTGAATTTTAAACTCTAATCCAGCCACATAATTTAAATTTTAAATTCTCCTTAATTATCTTACTTAAAAGACTACTAATACTATTTAACCCTTTATCCATATTTAAATCATAGTAATGCTTACTAATTAAAGCTATTAACTACTATTTTTCTTATATTTGAAATTTTATAAAAAAAAAGTATATGTTAATGCTTTTGGCAAGGATTGAACTTCTCGGATGATGGGTAAGAATCCTTATTACATTAAAACGTAAGATGAGTTTTAAGTTTTGAATCTTTTGAGCCATCTTTTATGAATACTTTCTTATTAGTATCATATCAAAGAGAAAAAATTACAAAAAAAAAAGAGAAGGCAAGTGAATTAGTTGATCTTTAAAATTAGTAATTTTAAGTATTATTTTTTCAGAACACATTTTTCCTTGAGTGTATCTCGGTGATTCACAATTCATATAAATGACTAGGAATTTTAATAATTGAAAATTTAGTTTGTTAATGTATTTATAGAATTTATATGAGTATTTCTAATAACATGTATCCTAATTTTATTTTACCCTGTTCAAGCATATTCAAAACATGATCTCATGTTTATCTTCTTCTTTGATAATCTTTATTAGGGCTATAAATCAGATTGTCTGATTTGAAGAACTTCAACCACATCGGGATAGGGTTTGGGCACATTGAAATATAGGCAAATTTCTTAAACTACCCTTATGGTTTAGTTAATTGACTAACTCTACCCTTACTGTTTAACTATTGTCTTGCACCACCCTACTATTTTTAACAATTGCCTAAAACCTCCATAACCGTTAATGTTCCATCATAAATCGTTCACACGTGATGTCACATGACTGTTATATTTTTCAAAAAACCTTAATTTATCCTTTTGTACTCTACTTTCTCTTCACCACAAAAGATAGTTTGTTGGGGAAGAAAGGAATTTTACTCCCCAAGAAGCTCTAATGGCAGCAAAGAATTTTACTCCCTAACACCCATGTAGGCTGGTTTTGCACTAGTCCACCTAGTCCCGGCCAAACACTGTAATACCAACATCACCACCTATGCTGCACAATTGCAATTGGAGTCATGGTGTAAGCTCTGATATCATTTGATATGTACTTTAGGAGAATTCACCCCAAAAAGCTAGTTGTTAAAGGGAGGGAACCCAAACACATATATATCACACAACAATATCCCATACTACTAATATATCTCACATTAGCATCCCATACTATCAGTGTGGGACAAAGGGATCGTAGCACCCTCCTGATCTATTTTCTCAAGCCAACTCCAAACTTTATTCTTTAAATCTTTTGCTCTCTACTTCGTTTAATATAAAATTGCAAGTGTTTTTGGAGTCTGAAACAATTTGAACAAATTTAGCTCTTCAGAATTCCGACTTCTGATACACGAGTGAGATTCGATTGAACTAGGGTGCCAACTCAGGTGAGAGAGGCGGCAAAAAGGACCTAGATAGAAATGGAGGCGGAGGTGGAGACGGAAAATAGAGGTGGAGACATAAATGGAGCAGCATCTACCACTGTTTTCAAAACCGGATTGGATCGGACAGTTGGATTGGAAAAATTAGGAACCGGTCACCTGACAGGTTTCATTTTCCTCCAAAACCGTTGATTTTAGTTAGTAAACCACTGAACCGGCCGGTTAACCGTTTGAACGGTTTTAACCATTTTCTAATTTTTTTATTTTTTTTATCTTTTTGTCAGAATGGGCCAGCCATTCGGGTCGAATGATCAGACCATTCGAACCAATAACCAGACCCTTAACCGGTTCGTTTTTAAAAGCCATGGCATCTACTTCCCATCTTTTTAGATGGTGTAATACAATAGTTAAACAATATATTAGCTAGTCAATTAGTTAAACTATATGAATAATTTAATAAATTTGTCCTTGAAAAAATTTAACAAGTTCGCAACCCAACCTGACCCAACTTACACCCTTACTCTCTCTCTCTCTCAAATACATGGATAACCGGTTATGTCATTTATTGTCCCCCAAGCTCCATAATTTTCAAGAATGAAAATTGTTATTATTTCACACCAGAAACTATATAAATTACTCCATAGCTAAGCGAGAGGCAACGGGACCATTCAATTCTCTCCGCTTGTGCATTAAAACAACAATAATGTTATTACGTTACAGTACAACAGAATTTCCGGACCAGGCCTACGTTGAACCGTTATTCTGAAAATAGGACCAACGATGCCTACATTTTGGGAGGGCCCACCGATTCATTTATGCGTTGGTTCAACCATTATTATTTTTGAAAATTAGACAATTAATTGTATTGGACTGATGTTACTAGAATAATTGAACTGCTTTCCAAATTTAGAATAAATTCAATCCAGGGATCACTATTGATACCTGCCCCAATAAAAATTAAAATTAACAAAAATCATAACAACAAAATCACCCATTGTTTCTGTAGTCACCCCTTGATTGTTTCTGTAAAATATGAACCGCACCGCACCCATAATCTATCTTTGTATCTATATATCTATCTTTCATTCCGTCCACATGGTTCTTGTGTTATCAGCCTATCAACATCTATGCCCTTCATCATCAATAAAAATAAGAAAAGAAATTCCATTCATCCATTCTTCTACTCTTAAGCATTTATGTGTTCTCACTTTTCACATCCTCGTGTATTCATTATTCAAGATGTGAATTTTTAGGAATTTATGATAATATTATTGAATAATTGAATTTGATACTGACCCGAATTATATGATCACATTAGGATTTCTGAGGGGGATTGAAATAAAATTACCCTTTTTTTTTATAAAATTCAAACAATACTATCAAGGATTGAGAGATGCATCTGACTTTACCTCTGATGTCAATGATCTTATGATTTGATTTTTAAGGGTGGGCCATTACGAGACCGGATCTGTTCTTCACACAGAGTGCCTCACAATGATTTTACAGACACATTCCACCATTCATAGGAAACATTTTCTGTACTTTTATGTTATTATCTATAAGAGATGTTCCCAATGCATGATGGAATGTGTCTGTGAGGCACCCTGTATGAGAGCAGATCCCAACTCAACTATTACTTGGTGCAATGGTAAAATCTTGGGTTAATAAGCCTAAGGCCATAGGTTCAAGTCTGAGAGTATATGGGCCACTTGGTGTGAATAAAGTTAGGTCTATATCCAGTCTGCCCCTCTCAAGACCCCATGCAGCTATGGTTTAATGAAGGCTTGATAAAAAAGAAGTCCACATAAAATGACTTATGAGATGATCCCAATTCCCAAATGGGTCAATGGTGTTGTTGGATGATTTAATTTCAGCACATGCCCATTCATATTTGTACTGAAATTTTAATTAATTATAATAGGATAACAAGGACCGAACACTAGGCCATTTAATTAAACATGCTTTGTTGCCATCCTAAGGAACCAACCATTCAGCCTAAAATCTTAAGCTGTTAGGTGATGAAGTCCTTAAATAAGTTTTTATTCTCTAATAATTTGATCTTGTTTTAAAACCCATTACTGAAATTTTATCAAAAAAAAAAAAAAGAAAACATGTTGCTTTCCTCTCTTTATGAACTTGTCTTGGAATAGATTTCTCAAAGGGGATAATATTAATGATAGTTTCTATTTCGTTTTTCTCTTAGCATGGAAACAAAAGAACCCAAATATTCTTGTCTAATTCCAATGTCGGTTCTGTATTTTGAGTTCCAATTATAATAGGGTTGACAATGGTTTAACCTACTCTCACCCTCC
This sequence comes from Nelumbo nucifera, assembly GCF_000365185.1. The sequence goes on from NW_010729081.1 coordinate 8,730,894, forward strand.
GACCTGATTAAGACCTCAACAGCTTACGGAAAAAAAATATGAACTGATTATATAATATATACCCTTAATATTTTATATGTTTTTCATGGTTTAACTATAACACCTTCATTAGAGTTTAAGTTTGTCATTTTGAAAAGAGATAGGGAATTTTGCAATCTATTGCCAAATTAACTGGTACTAGTAAACATGTACATACATTTGCATGTGATAGTATCTTCAAGACAAAACTATTTATAATTCATGGATAGTTTTTGAATAGTTATAAGTGGACAGTTTTTGAACAATTATAAGTGGGCAGATTCTTAATTATTATAAGTGGGCAGTTTTTGGAATGAGAGTAAAGGACATGTATGCCCTTTTTATGCCCATTGTATATTACTTAGATAAGGGGTAAAAAAGTCTAATAAAAAATCCAGAAAATGGGGTTATTCACTCTTTTATTAATAGTATAGATATAGCAAAATTCAGTTATATTTGGATTAGTAAATTTGAGGTTTGATATGAATTTAATTTCTTGCCAAGGTCTAAATTTAGGGCTGGTCTTGGGATGGCCCTTAACCCAATTAAATCCATCAAGTTTGCATCCTTATTTCCTTAAAAGAGTATTGAAAGGGAGTTTTATGGCTTGTTCTATTTTGTGGTTGAAAAAGGTATGGCTCATCTCAAAATAACACACAACACTATACACATAGGTTTCATTGATAGAGGGTATGTTTAAGTCTTTTACCCAAAAAAAGAAAAAAAATTGACAAAAGAGATTAAACAAAACGAATAGGAAACTCAAACTGAGGGCACGCTTGGCAAACCCTAAATGAAAGGATGCCATTAACAAGCGATTGGCAAGAAATTGTTTTGCAAATAGACATTCTTCAGTCAAGAGGCAAGAAATTGTTTTATTTCTTTTCAATCAGGGTGGGAGTTTTGCAAAGAGAGCTTCTGTTTGGTGTTCACTTCTACAGTCTAGGGCGGGACTCATTGTTCTATTTTTCAATCTTTGGTCCAAGGGTAAGACTCACGAATTAGGATCTATTCCTCACAGAATGCACCTCACACCGACTTTACAGATACATTATTCCACCGTGTATTGAGAATATCTCCCATGAATAATAATACATAAATATGGAAAATGTTCCCGGTGCGAGGAGACGATCCGGACTCGGACTCATGACTCATTTGCAAAGAGTATTTTCCCCTTCAGTCTAAGAAAAAAGAAGGTACAAGGTTGTCTATAATTCATTGCTCTAACATACCACATTCTAGAATAGGCTCTGATCCTCTTATTATGAATCAGCCCAGTAATTATTTAAATCCAATAAAATTTTTACTTGAAAAAATTATGATGAATTTTTCAAGCCATTTCAGTTGTCAAAATCCATGGTATTGAATTAATGCAAATTCTTACATTAGTACTAACAAATCGATATGATGCTCCAAATGAATAAAAAAGCTCCATATATATTAACTTATATCTGAGCTGTATACTGTATTCATTTGGACGGTAAAAACAAGTTTTCTTTAGCTGCTTTGATACGGGTGCCCGCTTCGCTTGGGAGTCAACGAGGTCTCACCCGCCAAATACAATCTGTCATAGTGCTTTCAGTCCATTTCCAAATTCCAATCCAGTGCCAATTGCTGCAGCCCTCTCGCCTCTTTCTCTTTTTCTCTCGTTTTTTCTATTGAGAGCTCATCAAATATTGAAAATCCAAGTATTTGCAGCGGATAGACAGTTGCCTGTGTTATCGTGAAGAATAGAGATGGGGGAAACAGAAAGGGAGCCCGGATCTCCTTTCACTTGTATTTTTTATTTTTGAGTTAAAAAAAAAATCAAATAATGAAATAATGGGGAGTTGCCAGTTGGGTTAAATAAGAATGACTCAGCAGTTCCTTCCCGAACAGAATAAACGAAGTCAAACCAAATAGCCACTACATTTGACCCACTAAGTGTCGATGGCAAGGAATATGCAACGTCCACGTCTGTCTCCGGCTCAGTTGCCAACCGACTTTACCGTGATTTTCCTACTCCCCGAAGTCAAAGCCATCTGAAGATCATTGATTCTTGCCCTCGAGCAAGTGAACACGAATCTGTCCATTCTATTTCCATCATTGATTGATGATGGAGTTATGAACGTATCCCCACTCTCCCGCCATACCATTGATCAATTTGCAGAACATAATATGTTGAGGATTCGATGGATTATAGATGTAAACGAAACCTTCCGCAGTCGATACCCCGATTGACGACGGAAACGAATAATCCTCATTCGTCAGCCTCTCGGCCATCTACCCCGGCATGTTCCCCATTGCCTTACAGTCGGAGGTCTCACAGTTGACTTCCCAAAGCCCGATGCCTTGGATGCTGTCGGTAACTTCTCCCATCATCAGCCCAACCAGAATCAAGCGCCCATCCGAAGACCCAGTGATTAAGGAACAAAGCACAGATGGTCCTGGGCGGTGTAAATTGAAGGGACCTCCCCACGTCTTCTTCTCCGGGTCGAAAGTGCAAATGACGCCAGAGAGTTTCTCCAAGACGAAGAGTTGGCCCTTGGACACGGCGATCGAGAGGCAGGTGGTGGGGGCAGAGCCCACGAGGATGGCAGGCATGGATCGGCACATCTCCCACTTGCGTGAATCGAGGTTGTACATCTCCACGGCGGGCGGGTCATCTTCAAACGCGGAGGTGCCACCGGCGACGACGACGTGGGAGCCAATAATAGCAACGAGGGGATCCACTCGCCACACAAGAGGAGTCTCAGGATTGTGCCACGTGACGTTGAGGGCATCAAGTGAGAAGGCGAATATGGAGGAAGAGAGAATGTAAAGGAGATTTGGGTGGGGTTGGGATGATGAGCGGAGGAGGTAGAAGGTTTGGGGTGGAGGCAGCGTTTTGATTAATCCCAAATCCATCCAAACATGGGAATTGGGATCATAGGCATGGGCGGTTATTGAAGATAGGTTGCGACAACTTTGGAGATAGAGGATGAGCCATGGGTTGGCACGCGGGGAAGAATTGGAAAAAGAGGTGACTACATCTACGGCGTGTCGCCAAGCCTTGGATACGCGAGAGGCAGGCAGGAGGACAGGAGGTGGATGAGAGAAACACGCGACAGGATAGACTCCAATACATCTCCATAAAGAGGAGGAGCTTCATCAGCTTCTGCTGCCAATTCTTCTGCTTTTTTTATATCCACCAGCAGGAATCCTCTCCATCAATCCTGTCCTCAAAGCATCTCTCTCTATACACATGCTATATAATTTATTTCAATAATTATAGATATATAATAATAAAAAGCTCTTTGTTTATTCAATCAAATGTATGAGGTCACATGAATGAATTTAAAAAACACAGAAGTAGGTGATAATTAAAAAAAAAAAAAACCACAAAGGTGGAAGAATTCTTTCTAGTAATAATTACAATGTAAAACAAGGGAGGAACCGAGGAAGAAGTTGGTGTATACTTTGAAATATCTTCCGGAAAAACCCAGGGTCTGATAGACAACAACTAAATTTTAAATTTTCATGATTCATGCCAACTAGACAAATAAATTTTCTGTTTGGGCTCAAAAGTCATAACCAATTCTAAAAATTAATTATTTAAATCTTGAACTCAAAGCCCACTGGTCTTTAAAATAATGATTATAACCAGAATATTAACCAAACGTAGCATTTACGATTAATGACTGCCCACTTATTTTTTGAAGGATTTTTCTTCCTTCAACTTATTACCCACTGGACCTCTCACATCATGAGTTGGTGCTGCGCTTAAGAATGGGGAATCGTTGACAATTGGTGAAATATTTATTATAATAGAAAAGTAATGTTTAAGTCAATAAACAATTTCAAAATATAAGGTTGAAATATAGGATGCACCATCTTTAAATACATTTTATAATGTATTCAAAAGACAATATTATTTTTAAAATAAAATAAGCATAAAGTTTTCCTTGATCTTGTTTTTACGGGACTGCTAAAACGGGGGTAGCCCATCTCCCAAAGTCCCAAACCTATAATCCTCCCCCCCACCCCCAATCATGGTGCATGTTATTTATAAATAAAATAAATAACATATATATTTATGTAATATATATGTTATTTATTTTATTTATAAATAGTTGAAAAAATATTTGTATTTCTATATTTAAATTGTTGTATTTTCTTTTTCTTTTAATAATTTTATTAATATTTTTAGAAAAAATAAATCAAATTGGATCAAATTTGGATATCCGACATCTTGATCAGATTTGAATTCGAATAAGTATTTATGAGATCTAATTGGATCTTCGTTTCGAGTTGGATCTACAGTGTATCAGATGGTATTCAAATATACCTTATTCAAATCTAGCCTAAATCGTTTGCATTCCTATATGTAACCCTTCCTGATGAGGGTTTCGATCTCGTTCTTGAGCTCATGACACTCTTTTGGGTCATGGTCAATGTGGCTTCGAGTAGCATTCAATGGAGTGTAATCGTTATATGAAGGTGGGCTCAACTTGTCTTTCTTGCCGTTAGAGCAGTCGGGCTTTGGCTCATTTCTATCTTTTTTCTTCTTGTCAGCTTGTTCATTTGTTAGCGGGCGCTTGCTAGCCTTGTTGTCTTTAGTGTTGATGTACTTCTCTACCCTTGTTAAGAATTCGACCATTTTCCAAGGTGGCTTCTTAGCAAGGGAGAAGTTGCAAGGAGACGATAGGAGGTTGTTTGTGGCGATTACAACGGCTACTGCTTGATCAAGGTCCTTGGCCTCTAGTGCTTTGGAGTTGAAGCATTGAATATAACTCTGAAGTGACTCTTTGGGTTTTTGTTTCATGACCACGAGTGCAACCGAAGTCTTTTGTCACTGTTGACTATTCATAAAGTGCGATAGGAAGACTTGAGAACCATCTCCTAGTGGCACCCTTAAACATGGTCTAGATTGCTCTACACATCAGGGCGTTGAAGAACCCATGGAGAAGCGTGATGACATAGAAGCTCTCCAAATGATCTTCCGAGCCTATGGTTCCGTCATAAGTCTCCAAAGTTAGGAGCCTTAAAATTTTGGGTCATAACACGTGGTCAAGCACTACCCTGCCATAAATGCATAGTGGAGGGTTCAGCCAAGGTTGTAACACCCACAATAAATGCTCCCTAAGGTCTTGTGAGATGACGAAAATGCCCTCTGAGAGTGCCACGCATCATCTATTGATGCCGGAGTCAATGTTACCCGTACCAACTACAAATTCAAATGGATCTTATTAATGTGATTCAACTTCAAGCCCAATTCATTTGAATTGGATTCACATACCCAATTAAGTATGAATAAATTCAATTGGACTTGAAAATTTAATCCATTGTTGAACAAGTTGAATAGGAACAAGGTTGTTGAGACTTAGTTAGACCTTGTTCATTTTTTGGGAAGCCATTTATCTAAGTAAATGCACTTATCTAAGCAAATGTTTTCTAAGATACACTTATCCAAGTAAGTACACTTATTATTGTTCTTTTGTTTCGTAGATGAAGTTGTACAACGATCATTTTATCCATAAAGGTGTCATTATTGAAGGGATAATATTGTTCCATCATATGTTAGCAATTTTTCCCATGGGTGGGAAAGTTATTTACCCAAGTGGGCAAATGATTATACTTGCCCAAGTAATTGTTGCGCTCGGAAAGCATTTAGCCATCTAATACAAAAAATGAATGTAGATAAATTGATTAATTCTCATGCTAACCAACTTACTTGCCCCTTTTTACCGAAAAAATGAACAAAGGCCCTAGAGTTAAAAATGGGTTGTCCCTTGGCAAGTTTTTATTGGCTACTAACAACCTTTAGGGTTGCCCCAACTCGATGTGGCCCACACAACAGTCTTGAAAATATATGTCTAGGCCTTGGCCTTGGTTGAGCACTTGGTTTAGCCTATATAAATTAATAAATTATTTGGAAAATGGCTGCCCTAACTCAAAATTTTCTTGGATGGGCTTGGCTAGGGTTGTAACTCAAACAAGTTGAGTTAGGTTGAGGTCAACCCATGCCCAACCCTAAAGGTGCAAACCACATACTCTAACCTTGTCGAACCTAAGGTCAAGCCCAAATTTATCAATTGATTCTAACCCAAGTTTAACCCAACAGAATGCAACTTGCTAGTTGGTAAGGTTTCCTGCTGGTCGTAGCGGAGATTTGGGATCAAGTCCTACCTGTACCTAGGTTAGGGGATGGGCTATCCCCCATTGTGTAGCCCTTCAAAAGATATCAAAAAGAATCTTGATTACCCAAAATAAATATCAAGTCCTACCTTTACCTTATGCTTTTTTTGTTTGAGAAAATGGTATAAAATTCATTTTATTATAGTTTTCATGCCAGCTTTAATGGCTACTAAAATGCTTATATTTGTGTATTTAATTCATCTCTAATTGTAAGGATTGAAAATATAACTCCAATTATTACTTTTCACCTCATTTAATCCCATTTTATTAATTCTTATACTTAAGGTATTAAATCTCATTTTCTCTTATTAAATCTTATATTTTTAAATTATTTTTTAATAATAAATACAACTAATTAGATCTATGTTGATATTTTTAACAATATAAACCTATATGTTTTAAAACTGGCTCAAAAATAAAATTATTTTTATCCAAGTGGTGGCTAAGCAATTCAACCATCTGAATCAAATTGATCAACCTACAAAGCCATAGTTAGGTAATATTTTTTTTAAAAATAGAAATAAACATAAAAAAATAAAAAACATAGAAAAATTAGAAACATTTATGATTCTTAATTAATCAAACTAAAAATGAAATGCATAATTTACAACTAGCCAAAAGTAAAATATAAAAATTAAAAATAAATAGTTCAACTTTGGGTTAAATGTGTTAATCTTTAATGCCATAATATAAAAATACAAAAATAAAAAAAAAATACATAAATTTTGCAAAAAAAAAAACATTCAGGCACATGTATAATATCATATATTTATGGACAAATTTCTTAAACTAGCCCTAAGGTTTAGAAAATGAACTAACTATACTCCTAATGTTTCTATTTTTTCTTAAAGTACTACTATTTTTGACAATTGACTAAATCTTCCTTGCTATTAGTGTTTGACTGAAGGATTAAAAATACTATTTTGTCTATTATTCTTCTTTAAATTTTCACAAAGAAACTTTTGACAACTTATTGAAAGTGAGAATTTTAAATAAAATTCGTCTAAAGATGTTGGAAACGATAAACCAATTCTCGTCGCTTAATTCTAGTATATCAAACAAATAATTAGAAAATCATAAAATCACAATGTGAAAGAAAGCATGACATTTAAGTCACTAAAAGAGGAGAGTTGTTGCTGATACGCAATAAAATGCTGTCATCCGAAAACCACACCTCAAAATGCTGACTAAAATCCGAAAATCCGCTAAAATGGACCCAATCGCCGATGACCGCAAGATCCGAGTAGACGATGGATTGTTCTGCGACAACTGCAGGTTCTCGGTTGAGACCAAGGACACGGGGCTCTGGAAGCAGATCCCAGAGAGGTGAGTCAATTTCATGAAAGAATATGTGATGGGCGATCATTACGCGTCGGATTTAGTCATGGTCATCTAGGATTCGTTATCATTCGCGGGGAGAGTTAAGGTCTCGGGGGAGGGGAAGGGCATACGTATTCGACATCAATTAAACTTTGCTCTCGAACTTGCCGTATTACAAACTTCGTGGTTTTAGCCTTTTAGGTAAGTGTGGAACGATAGTTCTTTTGTCGTTCATCGTTTGTTGAGTAGATTGTATTTGCACTTCTTCCAAACTGAACCTTAGAGTTTTTTAAACTGAATTTAGTTTCATTTATGAATGTCTTCTTTGGACGATCTTTCCAAAGCTATAATTATTCAATTGCAGGCGGAAATGGGCACTGGTGAAGTATACGCAAGGTCTTTCCGGTTCATATGAGTTCACTCCCTCTTTCACACATTCTGGTCGAAAGACTCGTAACCCCTACACGGCCTTCGACATCATGGCCCGAAGGGTCCAATTCCAACTGCAAACTCCTAATGAGGCCATATTCTCCTTCCTTGACTCTTTCCCGAATTATTTCACTTGTTTTTTAGGTAAAATTATTTTTTTTCTCCAATTTAATGCTGGAACCAATACAACTGACCCTACGTGGATGCGAAAGTTGTTGCCAATGGGGATACGATAACAGTTTATGTGGATACCACAATCCCCAGGGAATCGTCTATTGATCTAATCATAATTTGTCAATGCTTGTCAATGGTGATGAAGGAGAAGACTAAGAGAAGATCACCGCTGAGGATTCGTTATTCCCGTCGGAAGATGATGAACGGTGGCAAAAAATGGAAGAAAAGAAAGATGGAAAGGAAAGGGAGAAAATAGGAGAGAGAGAGAGAGAGGAAGGTTAGTCATTGCCACTAGTTTGAGTAGAGATGGCGGTGTTCTTCTCCGGAAAGGGTATTTTGGGTATAATTTAAAATTAAATTAAATACACGTGAAGTCATGTGTAAACGGTATGTGACGGAGACTTAATGGGAAGGGAGATGTGCGACAATTGTCATAAACAAAAGGGGCATTTTAAGACTACAAAAAACAGTATGGATATAGTTAGTTAATTTCCTAAATCTTAAGGGTAGTTAAAAAAAATTTCCTATATTTATCATATTAAATAAAAAAGTAAGTTTGATATATTAGAATTAGTTTTACACACAAAAATATAAAAAAAATTGAACACATTTATAATTCTATATTTACACTACTATTAAAAATATGGATAAGATTGTGGAACTTTCTTTTGACTAAAATACTCATTTTTAAATTTAGTCCATATTTAATTGTAAGGATTAAATTGTAAATTGAACTACTACTTTTCACCTCATTAAATTCCCTATATTTAAATCTTACAATTTTTTGATAAATGAACAAAAGAAAAAAGATACACTAAAAATAGAAAACACTACAAAAAGATTAGTCTAGCAAATAGGTAAGCTTGCCAATGATACTTGAAACTTTACAACTTTATCCATTTTATCACATGTTTGGTTGATGTGTTTATGTAATCAGATTTGGATTTTACAATATGTATTCGATTAATAATAAAAAGCAAAAAATAAAAAATAAAAAATACATAAAATTTGTAGAAAATTTTGAATATATTATTATTACCATTATCATCATTTAGAATTGCTATATGTAAATTACGTATATGATTACTAATAAAAAAACATGATACCAAGCATCGACCTACTTCTCCACCCGTTGTTATATTTGGTTCGATGGAAAATAAGGGAGAAATTAAGAGTACTTTTTCTCAATTATCTATTTCTCTCTTTATCTTTTCATTAACCCAAATGCAACCTTACCGATTACCGATTAGAGAGATCATACATGCTTAGCAGTCATTGGGCAATGCTGATGACGACACCTTGATCACCTTATGCATATCTGCATGCAGCTTATAGTCCAGCATGTTGGACGGATTATAGAGTCCAAAAATAAAACAAAACAAAAAAGAAGAAATTGTCTAAAACCCACTATCACTTTTTATAAATTTTCTTGAACTCACCATAACTTTTCAAACGTCCAAAACTCACCATGTGAGTGAGATAACTGTAACTGTAACTTAGAGACATTACTAATTTACTATTGTATCCTTTATTATGTTCGACCCATTTTACTATTTAACTTAAATATTCGATCCATCACGCATAAGTGTGAATATTAAAATATCAGGACCGACGTATTTGCATCCTTCTTGTATGAGAGAAACCCGATCTGAGGTCAGTGAGGTTGAAGATCTTCGACGGAAGACGACCAGAGAATGAGTTGTACTGCAAGAAGAGGGTGTGAAGATGGGAGAATCATTCTTGTGTCAAGAATGGAATAAGACACCCGTTCTTGTACAAGTGAAATTTAGACACCCGTACAAGAACCGAAGAAGGAGGACGCGAAGACGGGCGGATCGTTCTTGTGTTAAGAACGGAATTAGACACTCGTTCTTGTATAAGTGAAATTTAGACACCCGAACAACTACTCTTGGCATCGTTCTTGTGTCAGGAACGAAATCTACAATGTACAAGATAGTGAAATTAAAACGACTAATAGTAAATAATGAGGGAATATGGGTAATACTTCTTCCCAGTTCCCAGTACCATTTCTACCCATGGTCCTTTCTCAAACTCAAATTTTTACATAATCAAACAGGCGTTGGGTTTTCGTCGCTGAAGATCTAAGGAGGGTATACGTATTTGGGATGGTGGGTGTAGTAGTAGTAAAATTCGTTATTCTTTACTTCCACTTTCGTCTCCTCTCCAGTCCCTTGTTTCGCTTCTTCACCTTCTTCTTTCTTCTCCTTCTCCCCTTCTCCCGTTCCTCCGCCTCCTCCCTCCTTTTCTCTTTCTCTCCACCACCCTCTTTCCTTCTTTCTCTTCCTTGCTCTCCTTCTCCGGTTTTTGCTTCACGATCACTGCGTGTTTCCCTGTTCTCTTGTACACGTACTCCACCAGCTTTTGGGGATTGAATACGCCTTTCACCGTCACTTGTGAGCTCTTCAGATCTGGTTCCGCATCTTGCACTCCTGAAATTTAGACACCCTTACTTGTAACAAATGACGAAAATCCCATCTTCAGATCTGTCTTCTCTTGTACATGTACCCTTTATTATGTTCGATCGATCACGCATGGCCGTTGTCCGGTCAAAAGGAGTCTTGCTTCAAGAGAGAGAGAGAGGGAGAGAGCAGCAGCAGCTGAGAGCAGTGGAGAGGAGCATATCAGAGGTGGTGACCGCTAAGTGAACGGCTCTGAGCAGTGTCTTTCTCTGTTTCATGGGTTCCCGCTTCCCTATAAATCTTTGAAATAGGATTGGGCGTTTAAGGGCATTTTCGTCAAAAAAAATTAATAAGCTGATTCATCATTCAAGGGCAGTTTGATCATGAAAGTTGACGTGGGCGATTTAGGTCAATGAATAAATTTTAAACGTTTTGAAAAGTTATGATAAATTGAAGAGAATTCAAGTGATGGTTGATTTTAAACAATTTTTCAAACAAAAAAAAAGTCTCTTCCCATTCCGTCTTCGTAGTATGAAAAAAAGCTGCTTTTTCTTGGCTGGCTGCACGCGTTGACGTACCAAAATCACGTGCAAGGGGCTGAATCGGTTGACCGGGCGATTCGCGTTTTCACTTTTAAATCTGATATTGACATGGAAAAGTGCTAACCTCTGGATACCATAGTACCGTCCAACATCATTTACTGCGACTTGTAAAATTATTCCAATCAGATGATTCAGATGGGCGTACCATGCCGTGTCCGGTCCGCGATGGTAAATGATAACGAACTTAACCCACTTCGTAGTACAGATTCGACGTGGTTCTATATGCACCCCAAAACTTTCGATGTAAGGAGAAACACAATATTAACCCCAACCCCTCTCTCTCTCTCTCACTGTATATATATTCCGATTTTCGTGGTGAAATGAACTGCATTCTATGCAACCAAAGGAAAACCTGTTGCCAAAACAACAGGGAGTGAGAGTTTGGGAGAACTAATAGACTTTTTCCTCTGTTTCGAGAAGAAGAAGAAGAAGAAAAAAGATGGCACTTTCCAAGGCGAAGGAGATCGTTTCAAAGCATCCGGTCGTCGTCTTCAGGTATGATTAATATGTTAACATAACATAACGCTTATTTAACGTTAGGGCATATTCTCTCTCTCTCTCTCTCTCTCTCTCGATCTCTTATTTTATGTTGTTTATGTTACTCTTTTTTCCATTGTAAGATCGCTTTTGTTGCACTTTCTTTTCTTTTTCTCTCTTTCTCTTGTTCTTATTCTTATTCTTCTTCTCTATCGATCTGTCATTAGTCCCTACAATCCATCAAAATAAATCTCCTTTTTTTCTGAAAATTTGCGAATATTTTTGGTGCAGCAAATCGTATTGTCCCTTCTGCGATAGGGTGAAGAATCTTTTGTCACAGTTGGGGGCGAATTATAATGCCATCGAATTGGACGTCGAAAGTGAGTCTTCCGCTCTCCTCCTCCTCCTCTAAATTTCTTTGTCAATTCAACCGGGTTTTTGTTATTTGACGTAATTATGTTCTAAATTACCGATCACCAACAAACAATAAAACTAACTGAGATTCATCCTTCGACTTTTAGTGCTGAAGCTTTTGATATTTTCAGCTTAGCAATTGGTCGAGTACATTAGTCGCGAATTTAAGTTCGTACACATACTCGCGTCACGGATCAGTTTGTAAGGTCCTTTTTAGGTGGATAAGCATAAGTTTATTCTTCCATGGTTTAGATGGTCTAATTAGAATTCTGAGTTTACCCTCCACCAGGGATTATTGCATTACTCATTAAATTTATAATTTTGCTTCACGAGGCTAGTCAACCAGGGGCAGCCCGTCCCTGTACTATGTTATTAGTTGGAACTTTACGAGAATTATTATTATACGTATTATTTATGACTTTATATCATATTTAGAATTATTTGATTCTTCATCGCATCCATGTGTTTCTAAGGTATATCCCTATACGTTCTCTTAAAATTGTCTTTTTAGGACAAAATGCAATTTCATTCAATAAATCAGAAAACAGTACATTCATCTCCTCCCTAATTATGATACAAATACATTCAGGAGAATCATTTAACCAAGTCTTACAACAATTCTCAGAAACTGCCAACTTGGCCAAACAATCATCAGCTTGGTGAGGAATGAACTGAACCTTGATATTTGCCTCTTGAATTAGCTCCTTGCAGTCTGCAATAATTGATGAAATTCTCCATGGAACATGCACAGCTGAGCCTTCCAACATATTGATAATGGATAACACATCACCTCCTAAGATGAATTCCTCAAATTCAGTATTTTATCCAGCATCAAACCTGCCTTGAAAAGCCAGCGCCTCTGTTTCCTGAACAGAACAAGGCCCAAAATCACAAGCTTTACTCGCAATATGCCACCCTCTATCATCCCGCACCATCATCCCACACCTGAGCCTGAAGAAGCACCATCTACATTGATTTTCAGAACACCCACAGGCAGGCTCTTCCATGAAAATTCCAGCATCTTCAATCTTTTCGGGGAGTATGACATAAACTGCAGCAAATTTCTTTCTATTATCTCTTAGATGTCCATGGGTTTGGTAGAATAGTCAACGTTATAATTGTCTTTTTGACACTCTTTGTGATGTCAACCTTGATTATCTAACAAAGTTATGAAGAGAATCAATTATTATACTAGTAAATATCTAGTGTACTATTTTGTTAAAAAAACAAAACTATTAAGTTGAGTCAATAATTACTGCCAATAGGATGAGGAAAATTGTTCTTCAAAAACCAAGTTGCAACTAACTGCTTCTGCAATCTGCAGTGTTTTTTTCCCTCTATAAGGTAATTTGATAAGGTTATACCATGTCCTGCTTGGAAACACATACCCTGACCACACTTATTGTCCATTTTTTTGGTTCTTTGTAACACTGAAGGTGATGGAAATGAAATACAATCAGCACTGGCAGAGTGGACGGGGCAGAAGACCGTCCCCAATGTGTTTATTGCGGGAAATCACATTGGTGGATGCGACAGTATGTATTTAATCCCTCATGAACGTTTCTTGTTCCAGTAACAGCTCAAGTAGCATTTTTTACTGACTACACTGTTTTGTTGATTTTTACTGCAGAGACCACAGAGATGCATAGGGGAGGGAAGCTGGTGCCGTTGCTAACTCAAGCTGGTGCAGTTGCAGTCGCTTCTTCTTAAGTTCTCACAAATTGCATAGATAATATGCGTAGAAACCACTATATTGCATTGCGGTTATTTACTGGTTTTCTTTTATTGTGGTTTCTGTGCTATAATAATTGTTCACGATGCTACCATATGAAGACATGTTTTAGCTAGTTAAGTTTCTATCTTCGTTTTTTTTTCTAGAGAAAAAAAAAAGAAAAGCCCATATACGCAGTGTGGTTAATTTCTTATAGTCATGAAGGGATTAAATACTGCATCAAATGGTGAAAATGCATTGTCGTAGTAGCCTGTAGTCTAATTCCACCCACCCTCCAATTTTTTCTTGCTCTTCTTCCCCTCCAGGGATGGCAATTGCTTTTCATCTATCTTTGGAAGTAAATATGGTGAGTGCTAGCTGAGAAGACTGCTGAACAAAGAACTTTTGTTTTCTTTTTTGATCCCCCTCCCTATATCAGACGATTACTTTCTCCTTGTTTTTTAATGGTTCCCTTTATTTTGCCAAAGAAAAAAGAACTATTGTATCTACATATGATCCAATATCATATATAATGTATTACACAAGTTACTAAGACTGCATTTGGCATTCATTATTTTAAGAAATTTTTCTTTTTTTGCTGTTAAAATGCCCCTATAAACACAGAGTTTTTAACTGCAAAAGGAGATAAATCCTTAAAAGAAGGAATTGCAAATGGAGCCTAAGTCTACCTAGTTATTGTGCCAAGCTAAATCAATCCATAGCCTATTGTGTATGTGTGGGAGGGTTGTGCAAACATGTTGAGTGCAAAACCTTTTATTTTATATGTATTTGTACTCCTTCCAAACTGAGCCTTAGAAATTACCAGCCTGTACATTGGGGTAGTGAAACTTAGCCCCCCACCCCCCCAAACTTTCATTTGCAATGAAACCGCCTAAACTTTCAGATTCTAACACTTTGACCCCTTTTCGATGATTGGATTGATGGAAGAAGTTAATTTATTAAAATGCGAATTTGAGATTCATGTGTGGAAGTATGACATTTCAAAATGATGAAATGAGAAGGAGAAAGCGTTCTTTTTTTTACCCATTTTGGGTGAGAGAGAAGAAAAAAGAAACATCGAGTAAAGGTTTTATTCAAGAAAGGGCAAACTGACACAAATTAAGGATTTATGGATGTTTAAAAGGCACATGTCATTCACATGAGAATCTTTTGTAGAAATTACTAGAGAGGGGGTAAAGTGTTGGAACCCGAAAGTTTAGGGGGTTGGGTGTTCACTACCTCCAAAATATAGCATGGTGATCTGTCATTTGCCTTTTTTTTTTTCTCTTGTGATAGGGAAAATAAAGCTTTTTGGACAAAATCATGTGGGCTAGGCAATACAATGTGAAATCGAAATGGATCATGACATCATGTCACCCATAGCCATATAAGAAAGAGAGAGAGAGAGAGAGGAGGATGAGGAATTGACTAATTGAGGAGAAAGAGGAGGGAATCAGAGAATAGCTAAATAGGAATCTTCCTCTGGTGCAGGTTCATTACCTACACCAGGAAAGCCAGAAGAAAGAAAAAGAGAGAGAAGGTTTGTGAAGGCAGAAAAATTGGGTTTTCCTGTACGCGATCTATAGTTTAGTTTCTACTATTATTATTATGACGTAG
Organism: Nelumbo nucifera; assembly: GCF_000365185.1. The sequence continues at coordinate 8,746,232 of NW_010729081.1, forward strand.
AAGAGGTAAAGGAACGTCCAGAAAGAATAGCGGGTAGGGAGGTTAAGATATGGGACGTTGTTGAGCCCCCAACCAACACCAACAGTTGGAAGCATTAGGATAGGATTTAGGCGTCGCCTCTGTTATCTGTTGGTATCATACGCATACCCCATTTTCTCAAGTCAATTTTCTAGGACGAACATCCACCACAATAAGAAATCGGGACGCATTGACCAAGCGACAGTGTGTAGAATTCTGGTTTGGTCCAAAAATAAGAAGGTAAACTACAAATGCTTGGAACTTTCGAAGCAAATCTGTAAAGGGAGAGGGAGAGAGAGAGGGAGAGGGACATCATTAACAATAATTAACGCTTATAAGTTGGTTGTCTCATTAGTCTCTCTCATTCTGGGCCCGCCGAAGCTGCTCTCTTTAGGAAGGCCTTAATGGCGTCAGATTTGTCAATATAACATCAATGCCTAATTGCTTATGCCGCCTCGTTATTTGCACTTTCAAGCGACGCGCGCGCGCTCTCTCTCTCTCTCTGAGTCGTAGGGGGTTGTTTGGTAATTGGAATAATGGTGGCGTGTGCGTTGCGTTTTGGATTGATCACCATAATTCGCAAAACACAATTCACCGCTGTAGTCAATAGTCATGGATGATTACGGTATTTGACGTTAATTAATGCGTTTACATATTGTATGCGAAATTGGTCAACTCTACTTTTTTCTCTTTACATATTTTCTTAAAAGTTGTCTTAAATTTTCTAACAATTATCTAAAATCTCTTTTGTCGTTATTTTTTCGTTACTCATTTACATGTGACATTAAGATAGTGATAATTATTTTAAAATTCTTAAATATCCTTATTATTCATTGCTAATGTTGGAAGTTGCAGCCATGACAGTGATTTTGATATCGTTGCAGGCGACAGGTGACGACAGCTATACAACTTCTGAACGGCAAAAATTTGGTGGGAAGTTGAGCCTCCCAAGATAGCTGATTCCATTAAAAACTTTTGTGTTATCTCCCCTCTCTTAGTGGATCTCAAAAGAAATGTCAAAAAATTAAGGTTTTATGAGTTCTACGGGGATTGACCAAAGCAAAGACATTGCGTTCGATCGTAAGTCTCTTGATCTCTTAATGTTTGAATTTCGGGTTTTGACTGGGGTAATTGGATTTCTCAGAATCCAAATCATCTAAAGAAGTTGAAAAAAATCTAAGCTCTGGATTTCTGTTATTTATTGAGCTTAAACGAATGAAATCTTGCGCATCACCGGCTAAGATCCACAAGGTGAGTTCAAAATTTGAACAAATCTTAAGGTACCAACCCCTGGCTATTGAAGATCTGACAGTAATTCAGTTTGGAATTCTTAAGAGAGATGCCCCAAAACCTGCCTTACTGCCGTCAATTTTGAAACCTGGCCTCCTGATGGTGATCTGTTTCAAAAACGCAAATTGCAGAGATAAGAGGAAAAAAAAAGATAATATAGAGAAAGCATTAAAATCGAGTCGTGGAGTGCGAAAATATTGAGTCTCTCGAATGTAGAGAGGGCAAAAAGCCAACGAAGGGTGTTATGTATTCAGGTTGCGAGATAACGTAGAGAGAGTTTGGATTTCATAGTTTAAACTATATAGGATTTTCAATCATGAACGAGACTCCCTCTTACTCACACACTCTCAGTCGTTCGTTAGGACTACAATTAAATAAAAATTAGATTTCATAGAACTATCTAATTTACCCCAGAACAACTCAGAAATTCTAATTTGCAGTTCAGATTTCACTTTCAGCAATCGGCAATTTGGAGGAAGAGGAAGACAAGCTTATTTGGGCTTTCACCAAGGACGGAAACTACTCTGTTAAATCGAGCTACCAAGTAGCATGCAAAGTTAGTGGATTAAAGTTAATTGTGATGCAAGCTTTGACCCACAATCCCAAATTGCTGGTATTGCATGTGTCTTGAGGGATCATTCAGGTAAAGCTATTGGAGCTCAAAGGGACCGAGTACGCTGTCAATCGATTTGGGATGTCGAAGGAAGAGCTATTAGGATGGGTTGTTTAGAAGCACTAAAGGAAGGTTTGGATAAAATTCTCATTGAATCAGACTCGTTGGAAGCTGTAAGGGCTATTAAAAATAGCAATCGATCTGAGTTTTCTCCTCTAAAGACCATCTGGTCAGACATCAGTAGCCTAAGTAGGCGTTTTACCCACTGTGAAGTCCTCCACTGTAAAAGAGAGGCGAATCGGGTAGCTCATTACCTAGCTTGTGCAGCACAAAAAGCAGACCTTTTTGTATTGAGATCCAGCCACTTTTCCTATTGGTTTGATCCGTTTGAATACCTCCATTTTGAGGATTTGTACCCACCTGATCTCTTAATAAAATTTCGACCCCCTCTGCTTCGACCAAAAAAAGTTCAGATTTTAGAGAACTATCGTGCGATTAAACGTATAAAAAGAAAAACAAACCTTAGATTCTGATTTCCAGTGTACCATAGCCGAACAGGCAAGAACAACTGAAAGAATTCTTTCGAAGAACTAAATCATTCAAAACAGAGAGCCTGTATTTGTTCAAATTTTGAACTCACCTTGTGTATGGGATGCGTGAGTTTTTATCCGTTCGAACTCGATAAATGGCTAGACAATTTCTAAGTTCCTTTCTCTGGTTAGGGTCAAATTCGAGAATCTCTCAAATTCTCGGATAAATGAATCTATACAGTCAGTTGGGTTATTCTCAGATAAATGAATCAGTCTACACAGTCAGTTGGATTTTATTTTAAAAATTTGATGAATAATGAAGAGCAAATTTGACATTTCATTTTTCTAGAAAACTTAAATATATTTTAAGATAATATATAAACAATAAAGATAAAGTTAGTCAATTTCACAAACAATAAGGATAATTTAAGAGATTTACCTGAATTTATAACATCAACATTTCATCATACATGAATAAAACTATATCCGTTTCTGTAAAAGTAAAAGCAACGCAACAGAACACTTTCTTGTGTTTCTTTGTATCACAATCACAGATGATTTGGGTGAAGGATGACTACGGGAAACACAGGCTTTCAAGGTGTTTGGTTCCGTGAGTTTCAATAAATGCTGTTACATAGGTGCCATTTCAATAGTTTCCCTATTTTACTCTTTGATATTGAAAATTGTAGAATTTTGATTTTTGTGCATAATTACTATTTAAATAAATTATTTTTTAAAACTTTCACAAATGATGACATTTTTCAGTTATATTTAAAATATTATTGAATGCTAAAAAATAAACGAAATCAAACACATACTTTATATTTTTTTTGATAAAGGGACGGTATGTTCGATAATCCATTGAAAAGCGTAAAACGGTGATCTGCATGGGTATCAAAGTCAAACACGTTTCCGACGGTGAAAGGAAAACGGGTTGGGGATACCCGGTATCGTAAAGTATATGATTCATTAAACGCAACGGTGAAAGGAAAAAACACCAAAATGCGAAACAGGAAACACCCTGACCTGAGCGTGACAAACATTTGTCTTCTTGAATGAAACGAAGATTCCAATATGTGAGTTTGGGTAGACCAAGAAAGGAAAGGACAGTGGACACGCAGCTTCTTCTCCTTTTCTTCTTCTTCTCCTCCTGTTTTTCCGCGTGAGCTTTAAGCGGCAGAAAGCCCAGAACCAGGCATTCTTGGGATTAGCCTCCTACCCACTGCTTATTTAACAACCTTGCTCGGCGACTCGGCGTTCCGATTTCCGACGCCTCTCTCTCTCTCTCTGCTTCCATATACGAGAGTAAGACCGAAAAAGAGATGGGAGGGATTTTTAGTTCGAGCAGAAGGAGAGGAGACGAAGGCGAAGACAAAGGCGAAGACGAGTTCGAGACGGCGCTATCAAAGGCAAAGAAACTCGTTTCATCCACTCCCGTCGTCATCTTCAGGTTCCATTCTTTCCTCCTTCCTTTTTTTTCCTTCTCTTCTTTCTTTCTTTTTTTTTTAACTTCACGGTGATGTCCAACATTTTTTTTTTCTTTGTGATTACCGCGTAGGTATCCGTGCCTGCTCGGACCGGTCATAGATTTTAACTTCTCTAATTCTTTTCTGTCGATTGGAGGGTTTTGCTTTTATTAGAACAAAATCCGTTGGAATTGTCTATGCCGAGTTTGTTTATTGGTACCTTCGAACTTCGATGTTACAGTCAGGATCAGGAACCCCTTCTGGTGGATTAGTTTAAATTCCTGCTTATTGTTTGATCTCTATTTCTCTTACACTTTTTCTTTGGAGTTCTTTTCTTAGTTTCTCTTACACTTCTTCTCTCCTACCCAAGTAACAAACTTGGCTATTCTCTTATACAATTAGCATTATTCCGCAAAATCTGTTATTGAACTACCCCCACAAGCAACTTACCTTCTCATTTTCTCTTTCTGGTATCGTTCCCTAATACGATATCATTTACTTGGCTATTCCAAATCCAAATTCAAAAGGCGTTTAGAAATCTGGACAACTCCGTATTTCATTTGACTCATTAACCATGGATATTAATGTAATGCTATGTGCGTTCATTTGGTTTGAGGAAGGGGAGAAGGAATATGTGTAACAAAATAAAATCCAATCAACTGGGGCATTCCAATCTAATCAAGTGAGTAACAAGACGGAAATGATTTCCAATGGTTGGCTTTTGCTTGGCATGGGCAGCCCTGATATTGTGGTCAACCTAGCTTGTTAACAATAAATCGAGGAAGAACCAAGGAGGAAAATATACACAAATATGTCTATACTAATATATAATTAGCAGGGAGACGGTGATGTGCTCTCCTTATGACTTTTTCATTTGTTTAAAATCCTCTCTCCTCCCACGTTTTCTCTTCCATTCCAAAACCATTTTCCTTAAAATCCTCTCTCCAACTTTCTCTCAGCCAGAAACCCGTCCTTTAAATCGGTCTTTTGTGTTTTTGAGTTTTTGTTAGTCATGCCTATGCACTTGTATAATTGCACGGGCTCTCCTGCTAGTATTGTATTATGGGAAAAGACAAAGAGGTTACCTCCATATTCATGGTAAAGCCCTTCCTTCTTGAGATTCTGTTTTGCTTCACCACAGAAGCTGATACACTAGTTTAATTGTTGGCTGCTTAGATCCCCTTCTCTTCCCAAGGGAGGGGATAATAGTTGGAGGTTCACCACTCTTCCCTAATTTGTCTTGAAACTTCACTGATCAAGGAGTAAATGGTGGAAGCTCACTACTGTATTCAGAGGAAGCTCACCTCTCAAAGAAAGTGAGAACTAGAATGCTAAAATAAGTTGATGCAATAGCTACATTTGAGAAGTTCTTTGGAGTTAACAATGAATAGGCATGGATAAATTCTTATTTTTATGACATTTCTTCAAGTTTAGGTGGACGTTGCCTGAGATCAATCTTCTAATGTTAAATTGACTATTCTACTGACAAAAGGTTTTAATGTCTTAGTGCATAATCAGGTTTTGCTTGAGGTGTGTCATATGGGATATGATATCCCCATCTCCTTCATGTATCAGTTTAACATATCATGTACTTTGTTTTGTCCATGCATACTGCATAAATATTCCTTCTGCACTAGAGTCTTGGATTCCATATTAGTACGGAAGGGGAAAGGATCTCCATTTCTTCTTGGCTTTTTCTTCATTTCTAAGATGTCTTTCTTTTAAGTGAATCCCTAGTTTCCTGGAGAACTTTCCAAGTTGTTGATCCAAATTTCTATTGTTTGTTTGCAGTAAGACCTACTGTGTTTATTGCCAGAGGGTTAAGAAGTTGCTTTCACAGCTAGGAGCAAGTCACAAGGTCATAGAATTGGATGTGGAAAGTGAGTGTATTTCTTTAATTATTGATGAGTGTCTCGTTTTCATCGCTATTGTGTTTTCATTTTTCTACACTATGTCCTAGAACATCCCCTTGGATCATGTTGGACACCTTAAACCATAAGTTATGAGATCCAGCATGGGCATGACAGCATTAAAATAATGATGAAAAGCTAAGGGGGTGTCCTCCAACATGAGTATTTGCTTTTCTTGTTTAAAAATATGCCACATAAGCAAATTATCAAAAAAAATATGCCACATAAGCAGGAAAAAAAACAAAACACTTTTCTCCAATATTTATTTTCTCAAAACAAAGTGAAAGCATTTTTCAGTTTAATTCAGAACATTAACCTTGTTTGATGCTTTCAGAAAAAGAAAATCATGTTTTCACTTCCATGAGGCTGATATGGGTTACCATACAACCAATAACATGTTTTCTGTATTTTTGTTTTAAGAATCATTTTATTTTTTCAAATCAGATGTGGGACCTTTGTTTTTGGTATTGACAACTAAAAAAATCACATTGAGAAACAGACCCTAAATATGCAAGTATATACAGATTTTTCATGCACATCTTATGTTTTAAAAAAGCCTGAAAGTATAATTTCCACAGCCACATGCACATACATGAACATATCCAGTATATACTGAAAAAAGAAAGAAAAATAATTGCCTTGAGAGCCTGCAGGTTATTAACATTACTTTGGGAGACAGTTTTTAATACCAATCTACATATGACCTTAAGTTGCTTTGTTGGAAGTTGGAACTGCCAACTGCTTGAGTATGCTACTTGAAGGAAATTCTTGCAGAATACACCCGTGAACCTGTGATATTCTTCCCTTTTTCCTTTCTTCTTTTTAATGATATAATTCCACAGTATTGGTGATCAGGAGGGGCTTAAATATATCACACGGACTAAATGCATCAAAGAGCACAAGAGAGTGTAGCAAATGACTTCGAAATTGTGTTGGCACAACTTTTGAGACACTCTTAATTAATATCAAGACAAAATTCTGATTTTCTTGGAACTGTCAACCATACAAGAACGCTCTAACAATTGCTGATGCCCCACTGTAGCAAGAAACTTCTAAGTATTTGGGTCACCTTTGCTTGATCCACACGGATAGTGGGGGGCTAATCTATACATCTTTCCCAATTCGAAAGGAGACAAACATTTTTAAGTTTTAGCCCTTCTCTTCATATATAGGGGACATTTCAGGCTTGGAGGCACAGGACCCATGCATGGGTCTGGGTCCCATAAATTGCCAGTTGTCCCATGTTTGAAGAATTTAGATCCACCTTTGAATGGTAATAAACTAATTACAACTATTATGCCAAGATTAGCCCAGTCAAATGAATTTTAGTCAGACCATCCAACATCAAGAGCCTAATTTTCTGTTTAGTTGTTCTCCTAGGCAGGATCCATCTGATGATGGGTCCCGATTCTCAAAACATGGGGCAGCTGACAAGCCATGGGGTCCCAGAACCATAGAGGCCCTGTACTCTAAGTTGCAAGATTTAGCCTTAGACAAAAAGATATGTTTGGACTGGTGTGTGCTTCTAGATGTTAAGGTAAACAGTTTTTGTTTGTACTTATTTTACCTATTATGATGTGAAGGAGATGGAGGTGAAATTCAGTCAGCGCTGGCAGAGTGGGCTGGACAGAGGACTGTCCCCAATGTGTTCATCGGTGGAAATCACATCGGCGGCTGTGACAGTAGGGCAATCCACTCATCCAACCATGTCGTTTATCATTCAGTTCACAAATTTATTTGTTTGTTGTTTGCACCCGTTAATTGAATTCTTGGATTTCTGGTGATTACAGTGGTCATGGCAAAGCACAAGGAAGGGAAGCTCTTATCTTTGCTTACGGATGCTGGTGCGATCGGTAATAAGTCCTCTCATATGTAAATGAATTAAAGCGAGGAGTTACTGTAGTACTACATTTGGTTCCGCATTCGTGTACAACTTTTCTTCTGATACAATTATAACAAACCTACTTAGAGTTTGTGAAATTGTCTTTCCATTATTTGGCAGGGAGTGATTTGGGCAGATACTTTGGACTTATTTGTCATAACTTTCTTTGTCTTAATTTGGCGGGTTTTTACATTTTTATAAAATAGATTGGATGTGCCAAATCAGTGCAAACCATTCTCTTTTAGCCACGCAAGGTTTGCCCTGATGCCGAATGTTACAATTAGGGGTGTCAATTGGACTGGATTTGGTCCAATCCGATCCAGTCCAATGTGAGTCCATTATAAATGGACCAGGTAATCCAATCCAATGAATGTTTTGGACCAATTTGGACCAGTCCAATTCAATATCTGGACCGTCCAATCTGTTCAAATTCATTTTGATTTAGATTGGTTTCAACTCAAACTCAGTCTATTGACACATATATTCTTATCTTTTATCAATGGACCAGACATTGGCTTAATCCAATCCAGTCCAATATAAATTTGTTAGGCGGACCAGGTCCAATCCAAAACCGGTCCATTGACACTCTTAATTACAATAAGAGAATTACAAAGGCAAATACATGGGGAGATATTTCGCTGGATTGGCTCTGGTTGAGGTTGGGCTCTATTGAAGCCCAACACGATGTCTCAAAACCTCAACCCTGGCCTGAGCCTAATCTAATAATGTTCACAACGATTCTTAGTCCTGACCTGTTTAATACACAAAGTTGGGGGTATTCAGATATATAGATCAACATGAATATGACAATCATTTTTTAAACAGGAACATGACCTGTTTAATACACATGTAACATGATATGATCCATGATTAGCCTATTTAAAATATACATTAAATAAATTTTAATAATAAAATAAACATTCAATCATTCATTACATAAATTAATCCATAAAATTATTCAATGTCATTCTTACCTAGTATAGTAATACTTCACCCAAATATAACTTGAAATGTTGGGTCATTAACAGATCATTAATGGGTTAATCCTAAATTGACATGTTTATTAATCCTATGAAATGTCAATATGATTTTGACACAAGCATAATTAAGATAAACCAAAAACTATTGATTTCATGTGGTACTTGATCATATTTGTATCGTGTCAAATATTAATTCTACGTCGAGATCGATTTGATCAGGTTGGATTGTAATTGGAACTGACCAAATTTATAAATGCATACATGAATACACTATCATACTTATGCTGACACACATATCACGCATGAGAGTAATACAAGGCCTAAGACCTCAGGTTGTGATGAGGTTGAGATTTTTCAATCCTAACCCTAACCCTAACCCAAATTTCAACCCTTCCCCCCGGTCTGGTTGGATTGATTTGGGTTCGGTTTAGCCCAACCAAAGTTGTGGCTGAAATATGGGCAAGTTCTCTTTAAGCAGAGGTGGGCCTCATAAGACCTTTGGTCTGTAATCTGCTAAACCAGTAAGAGAACTTTGCGTACCCCTCAAAAAGATGGCACGGTTTCATGTTTTTCTTATTCTCCATTAATCCAAATTTCTACGACCAATGTTTAAGATATTGGAATGTATTGATGAAACATACTAAAGAAAAATGCGATATGTTAGGTAGGGGGAATTGTAGTGTAGAGTTCCTGGAAATCTGCATTTGCTATTTTGCTGGTTAACCCCAATAGGAATGCAACTTCGAGTATGCAAATACAGACCTTCATTAGTCATTGTATTCACAAAGCAATATGCACTTACATGCTCAAAGATGCATTTCTATTGGGGTCTTGATTGAATGGAATTAATTTGTAATTTGTAATATGTAATTTGTAATTTGCAATATGTAATTTGTAATATCAAAAATAAATAAATAAATAAATAAATAACAAGACAAGTCACAAAAATGAAACAAACTTTAAGGAAACTTGATTGAATGGAATTAATTAGAAACCAACTTTGGGGAGTGCTACGAGGATAAAGGAAACACCATGGAAAGCAGGGTTAAGTAAACAAAAATGGGGAGGCAGGATAGTTTTCTTTTCGTTTATATTTTGTACAAATGTTGGGGTTGAGCTCTTTTATACCAGTGCCATGCATGGTTTTTAAAACCGACCCGGTGATCGAACCGGTCAGGGGTCCGGTTATCGGGTCAAACAGTTCAACCGTTAAATCGAACGCTCAGCCTGTTTAGACAAAAAAAAATAAAAAAATGGTCAAAATCATTCAAACGATTCGAACGATTAACCCCCAATACAACGGTTAACTGACTAAAATCAATGATTTTGGAAGGAAATTCAATTTTTAGAAAAAACAAAACCAATCACGTGACCAGTTCCCTGTTTTTCTGATCCTACCATCCGGTCCGCTCTGGTTTTAAAAACCATGATGCCATGGCACATTAATGTTAAAGGGCATTCTTAGCCACAGAGGACAACCTGACGCACAAATTGATAACTACACCACCTTACAAGTACAGGTGTACGTACGTACACATACAAAGGCGATGGCATATGTGTATGTACGTACACATACAAGTACAGGTGGCCTATTACCTAAGCACCTAACAAATTAATCTTCATAATATTTCCCAGCTTTTCCTTAGCAGATCCCCGTACATCTCTTAAAAATTTCTTTTCTAATATGATAATCGATATTTTGAATCTTGTTTGTATCGCCAAAGAAAATCAAATCCATGGGCAGGGACCCTTCTTTGGCACTCAAATGGAAGATAAAATTGTTGGGTTAGGCAAAATTAGAGATGATCCTGAGCAACAGATTGTCAGGGTCTTAGACTGAATATCATTAGATTTAGAGGAAAAAATCAACTCAGATGGACCACAAAAAACCTGCTTGGATCCCTGAAGAAATAAGCCTGGAGGGGATATGATAGGATAGATGGAACCTTAATTAAATGCCAAATGGAAGGACCTATGGTATGATACCTGGCATGCATTTATTTACTGGTGAACTTATTATTGTCATACATTTAATAACACATCAACAATCAGCCCCTTGATACCTCACCATCAACAAGCCTGTCACAGTACAAATTAATTAACTCTCAAGGTTATTTCTTCATCTTCTTCTTCTTCCTCTTTTGCTTTCTGCAGTTACCATGAACCAAAGAGCAGAACCAGAAACAAGTAAGAGAACAAGGTGAAGAAGGAAGAGGAGAAATTAGAAACCAGAAAACCTTTCCAATAGACTTCTCACTTACATTGGAGATATTAATCCAGAACTCAAGTGTTTTGAGTGCTTCTCCTGAACGTTGCGTTTCACTGGCCAGGGCTACTCCTTCAGCTAGGCTCCTTACTTTCCCACTGACCAAGAGAGCTGCAGCTGCGTTTAGGACCTGTTTTCATGTTCAACCAATGATTCTGTTACCTAGAGGTACACATCTTTTTTTTTCTTGGATATAATTTCTAGAGGTAAATATAAAAATTTAACTAGCCAGTTGATCCATTTTTGTAATAGGGTTTTGGTTGGGATGCCCTTCCTTCTTCTTCCCTTTCAGGAGGTGTTGAGGAATAGTAAAGTACTTCCACCAGATTCACCTTATAGCTCAAAGAACTCTCAAATAGACAAAAAACTTACAAGGGCATCTGCAATAGATCCTTTTTCCCCAGATAGCACACGCCTTAGTATCTCTGCATTGTACTCTGGACCACCACCTCTCAAACTCTCTACAGTACAACGTCGAATACCAAATTCCACTGCACATTATGTGTTCTGGATTAGTCATTATCTTATAATCAACAAAAAGCATAGGGGAAAGTACATATTGAAATACAGAATAAAATTATCCTGCAAATTTTATTCTTGTCTCTATTCAAGAGTTATAGTTGGAAACCACTCGGGATGAAATTATTTGACTTTTATCTTTTGCTTAACTTTTTTTTAACAAGTTTTTGCTTAGCATTTGAATACATAAATTCAACACCTAAAATGGGTTCCTTATTGAAATGGTAATACAAGTAGAATGAGTCTATGCGTGAAATTGAAAAATGACAGCGTTGTTACTTCAGTAACCTACATGCAATGAATCTCCCTATATGATTTTGTTATGCATTTAGGCATTAATAAATTAAGAATCTTAAAATTAAACAATTCATTCAAAATTGTCCCCCAAGACCTAATTACTCTTTTCTTAAAAATGGTTGAATTAAAGTGAGAAAGACAACAAGATTGTTACATGGATCAAAGGAAAACTTCTCAATCTTTTCAGGAGTAACATCAAGGACTAATCCAGGCCCTGTAAAAAATACACCACCAGAAATTACTGCAAGTTAAAAGAAAAAAATAAGTAGAAGAAAAAAAAATAGAAAAGAAAATAGTTATCCACAACTGCAATGAAAGACGATCAACAAAGTAATAGAAATATCAATCACCAAGCTTGGGAGTGCATGAAACCAGTGTAATTTGTCTATCATACCAAGGGGACTCATTTCATCTAGACCCTCCGAGTGAACAACTAATGCTCTTCTCATTCCAAATCTTTGCAGTGCTTTGGCCATTTTGATCACCTGTCCAAGAACGAAGAAGTCGTGCACATAAACATGACATTGATTTGAAAAAGGACAATCAGTGAAAAACAAAAATTCAAGTAATAATGCAACAAATTAAAAGAATGGCCAGAAATTATGAAATTATCTAAATATTCTTTTATAAATGGTGTGAAATTTGTATTACCATATTAATAAACACGTGAAAGCATATACAAGGCTGCTATACAGCTGTTTCAAAAAAGAAATATTTTCAGCTCTATACATAAATCCACAAAAAAAGCTTGGTAATTAGTAAATGATATTTCTCCACTGATTCATGAAAGTGTGAATGGGGACATCATAAAAAATCCTTTGGGACCCCCACCCACTGAAGAAGCGACCACTCTATTTTTCTGATCACCACTTGACAGGAGAGGACTTCTCTTCAAAAATCCTGCTGTTACTCTCCTTCCAGATAGCCCAGCAAAATACAAGGGGGAGTGGCATCCTGAGAATTTTTCCTTTAGCCGAGAAACTGGGCTGCTTCCAAGAGGCCAACAGAGATGGTAGGTACATCAGGGGGTGTTACCCATGATCTCCCAAACAGGGTCAAAACGTGAAGCCAGATCCGTTTAGAGAAAGCACAATGAATGAGTAGATGAGACACTGATTCCTGAAAATTGCCACACAAACAACAAGAGTTCTCAAGCTGCATGCCCCTGACCACTAGGTTATTGACTGTTAGGATTCTATCCAAGGCTGCTGACCGAAGAAAGAAAATAACCTTGGTGGGGACCTGTACCTGGCAAATCCAAGCCCATGGAACAGGCTAAGATAGTTGGCCTGTGAGAGCTTTGTAGCCAGATAGTTGGCCTGTGAGAGCTTTGTAGCCAGACTTGCATGAGAAACATCCTGAGCTGTCCCAAATCCACACATTGCTATCATCAGCTTCTGGATGAATATCAAAATTATGGAGTCTTTCTAGCAGAGAACCAAGAGCCTTGAGCTCCCAGTCCTTCATGTTGTGTCTGAAAGTGGGGCTTCATACTATAGCCAAATGCTCTAATTATTTGTTTTATGAATAATAAAGCATTTAATTACATTTTTTTTAAGATGGATTTACAACTGATACAGCATTTAGTTTTCCCAAGAGGAGCGAGATGCTGCCCCAAGAAAACAAGATAAATTACATATTTACAGTGTAGCACAGAATAATTAACCCCTTGCTTAGCTAGTAGGTTTACGAGCCCATTTGCTGATCTTCTCTCCCACTGAACTCTGACTGTTAAATTAGAAGTTAGCCATTTGAATCTTCTCATCGCCCCCCTGAAAGGCCAAGCCGCTGTCTCCAGTTCATTCAGCCACCCAATTACCACTTTAGAGTCTCCTATGACGAGATTTCTGAGGTTCATCTCTTTAGCGATTTGAGCTCCCTGTAGAACAGCTTGGACCTCTGCACTAACCGCATCCCCCACTCCAATGCTCTAATTATAACACAACACTAATCCCTTTTCTTCAGGCAAGATAAAAAATGATAGCCAATGTGCATAAATCCATTTGATGGTAGGATGTAAAATCAAGTGTATTATGATGGAACGTAGATGCTTGAGTCAGGTCATACATGTTAGTGTATTTCTTTGTCTATTCTAGTTTGTATATATTACCTTTATATACAAGATATTCAAGAATATTTCCCCAAGTCCTTAAAACCTGTGACAATATTTTCCAATCACCAGATTGAAGCAACCATCATGACAGTACAATTTGGGTGGGGCCATGTTGAAGGTTCAAAGGAAACTGTTATTAGAGGATAAAGGGGTTTCTATTCTTCAAATCTGAAAAATCTCTTCATGCTTCCGAAAATTCTGATTTTAATGCATCATTCACTATGGTCACTAAATTTGACTTGGTATCAGCAATCCAACCTCGCCTTGTAAAGACCACTATAGTGGCTACTACATCTTCAATATCAAGCAGTGGTCCGTTCCGAGGTCCTTGTGTTTGGAGCAAACGAAGAAGGAATGGGGTTCCTTGTTCACATCACTTGTGGTGGCATCCCAAGTATCCTGGTTTTATCCTATGCCAAATGCCTTATTAGATTTATGTCGACCAGAAACATGAACAAGAGCAGAGTTTCTGAATGAAAAGAAGGTAACCTTACAAACATAGCGACTTCTAAATCATATTTTGACAAGTTATTGGAGAAACCCGGTAACACTACAATCCATCGTGGGTCAACTTACTAGATCTTCATTGTAAACACCAACAACTGCAAAAGGCACCCGTGCCGGATTCAGCATAGGACCCAAGATATTGAACACGGTCTTCACTTCAAGATTTTTCCTCACAGGGGCAACGATTTTCATTGCTGGATGGTACTTTGGAGACATCATGAAACCAATGCCTGCTTCCCTTATACATCTTCTTACTCCCTAATTCCAAGGAAACAAGAGGGTATAAAAGGAATAATCACCATGAAAGCGTAGAAGATTCAGCAGAAACCTGCAGCAAGTACATGATTCACCAATTGGTAACCTAAATTTAACGCACCAACCTGAGGGCCTAGATCAATGGCAACTCCCAATGCTTGTAACACATCGGCGCTTCCACATGCAGAAGAACTGGAGCGGTTTCCTTGCTGGAAGGCAGCAAACAAAATCGTTATTCTTCTTACTTTTCCCTGTTCTCTCAGTGTGCTTTTCTTTTAAAGAAACTGTGGATCGGGGAGGGGATGGTGATATATCACCTTTGCAACTTTTGCACCGGAAGCAGCGGCAAGGATAGAAGCGCCCGTCGAGATGTTAACAGTGTTTGCCCCATCGCCACCGGTTCCGACAATGTCAACTGCATCCCCAACCTCTTCGACTTTCCTACAGTATTTGATAATAGCCCTTGCCAATCCTACAATCTGGGCATCAGAGCGCCCATTAACTTCTGTAAGAGAAAAGCAAATATGTGTCCTAATTATGGAATTTCTAAAGCACAACCAAGATGTAAGGTTAGCTTCTAACAAATATAAGGACAATTAGCGTGTGTTTACTTCTTCGAATGTCTCCCCTTTGGCTCTTAAAAGAACAAGAAGAGCGCTGACGAGCACTTCATTAGCATCTTTCAATAGGAAATCGAGAGAGGCTTCTGCCTGCTCTTCTGATAAATCCACCCCATTTATTAGAGATTCAATCAACTGCATAACCACAGGGAAAAAAGAAAAAACTGAAAACGGGTTCTTGAATAAGAAAAAAGAAATAAGATCCAAACTTTGGAAAATCAAGAATTGGCAGACCTCCTTGGATGAGAGTATTGCCGAAGTTGAAAGTTGGTGAGCAGTTCCCGAAGTTGTGAAGTTGGCTTGCTTCATGTGAGAAACCGAGGCACCGTAGAAGCATTTTCGGAATTCAAAACGGACACCGGGAGGCCTGCAGATGGTTGAAGAGCGATAGATAGCAAAACGAGCCCCTCCAACTCCAAGCCCAAGTGATGTGGCCATTGTTTCGGGCTAGGCGCTAAGCTTCCGCCTTCCACTTTTATTTTCGGGGTTCTCCGGTTCGCAGCAACGAGTCATGGCCTGGGGTCGCGAGGGAGTCTGAAATAATTTTCAGGGTTCTATCTCTATTACTAATTTAATCACGATTTAGGCTGTGTTGGTGTTATTGAAAATGAAGGGAGGGCGGGCGGGAGAGATGTCTGAAACTTGTCTTCTGAATTCTGATGACAAACGCTAAGCCAAGTGTCAAACTGCCAATCGAGCGCTGCGTTCTCTCTCTCTCTCTAAGACCAATGCCAGAGTTTACTTGCAATATGAATTTTCTCTCGCGAAAATTATGATGCCGGAAATAAGGTTTTATCTGTTATTGTGGTAGATAAAGGAAGAAATTAACGTGATCCGATGTTTTTTTATGGGAAAATTTCAGTTTAGTACCCTGAAATTTGGGGTAATGTCAAGTTTTAGTATTCTAACTTTCAAACGTGTTAATGGAGTATTGTACTTTCAAAGAGTGTCAAATTGATCTTTACTGCTAAACACCATCAATTATCTATTGAAAATATTAAAACTACCCTTTAAAATAATAATATTGTTTATTATCTTTTAGTTAAGATTAAATCAATTATCTTCAAAGAAAAAGAGAAAATAATGATAGAGGAAAATAATAACTGAAAGCAAAAAAATAACGAATTCAAATCTAAAGATAAAAAATAATGACTTCATTAATTTAAAATCTCAAACATCTCAACCATTCAATCTCAAGGTAAAACATAATAAACAATGCCTTATTTTGAACGATAGTTTTGATAAATTGACACTACCTATAAATGTTTTGGGCCCACCATGAGTTGGCCTGCTAATTACCTTGCTCCACATATTTTTGGTTTGTTAAATGTCTCTTTTAACGCCTACCAACTTCCCTCCTGTTATCCCTCCTCCTCTTCCCCATCTCTTTTCGTCTTTTTTAGAACCTTTTTGGGGCAGCTCCCTCTCAAATCAAAATAACAATAGATAATTAGATAACGTTAGTGATGGGATGCCTCTTAATTGGGAAAATTTTAATTTAATACCTTGAATTTTAATTTAATATCCAAACTTTAAAATGTGTTACTGCAATATTCAATTTTTCAAAAACTGTCAATTTGGTTTCAAACAAACAAATGCAATGACACACCCCTAGTAAATCCATAGAACAGAGAAAATGATTTTTTTAAATGTCAAAATTACCCCTTTTAAACCCTTGTTGATTCAGACCAAGGACCTCTGTTAACAACAAACACCGAAGGTCCTGTTTGAAATTGCAGCGTTCGCCATCGATGAGTTCATCTTGGAAATCATAACCAGAGAGAAATCCCAGTGTGTTCAGTCGTTGTCGGAGAGAAACATCTCTAGAGAAGCATCAGTTCTTGGTTAGATTTGCTGCTGAATAGGATATGCCAATCGGAGAACAAATAGAAGTCTTAAAACTCTATCACGCAATTGACAGTTAGAACATGGTGGTGAAGTTCATGACTAAATCCAGATAAGATTTAACGATATGAGTTCCCAAATGAATGCTTGAAAACCTAAGTCCTGCAGCACAAGAGTAGACAGAGAGATTAGAGAAGGAAAAAAAAACAAGAGAGAAGAAGAAGAAGAATCTCTCAAATTTTCACAACCATATGTGTTCTCTGAACGGAGCCAAAAGCCAACGAAATCCACAAATCTACCCACCAAACAGAAAACTAATCCAAATTGTTCAGAGTTGCAGTTGAACAAGTGAAACAAGAAAAAACAGAACAAGGACCTTGTAGGAAAAAAAGGAACTTTTTATAAAGCATTGAGCATATAGCCTGGGAAGTGAAAATGCAGAGTTGAAGATGAAGATCCATAGATGAATAAATAATAAGTGAAAAAGCATAGTGGAAAGAATTAAAGAAACGAGAGGAAGTGCAGGCGGTAAATTAACAGTAACAGTAAGCTTTACCTGGGAAATGGTGGCTTTGTTACTGACTAATTAATTACATATGGAGAACACTTCCACCTCCCTTATCTCACTCATGGTTTTCAAAACTGGACCGGACAGGACGGTTGGACCATAAAAACAGTGAACCGGTTAGATGATCGGTTCCGGTTTTTCCCAAAACTGGATTTTTCATAAAAACCGTTGATTTTGATCAACAAATCACTGACCCAAGTGGTTAATCGTTTGAATCGTTCGAACGATTTTGACCAGTTTTTAATTCTTTTTGTCAGAATGGGCCGGCCATTCAGGTCGAATGGTCGGTAACCGAACCCCTGACCGGTTCGGTCTCCGGATCGGTTTTAAAATCCATGATCTCACTCACTCCACTCCATCCAACATTAGGGTCACTCTCCACGAGAGCAGCTTTGTCTCGGTTGGTAAGATCTCAATCTCTCTCTCTGGTTTTCCCGCAGGCACACCAGGGTCTGAAATAAGGCAGCAATTGGCGACATTTAACGGGTTCCCGCAAGCGCACCAGGGTCGGAAACAAGCGGCGATTGGCGTCATTTATCGAATTCCCACAGGTGCACTAGGGGGTCTGAAACAAGCGGCGATTGGCATCATTTCTTGGGATAAAATTGATCAGCACCACCATGCCATGATACGTAGCGGAGGGGAGGTGATACTCTCCACTGGGGCCATTGGAAGTCCGCAGATTCTACTACGGCAACGACGGCGGAACCCAGTCTTCACTGTTTAGCTTCAACCAACCGTATATTTTTGGGAAATATTAAATTGGTTTGAAAAGGGTATAATGCTCCTCAATTATGCTTAAAGGGTATTTCGGACATATGATTGACAAAGCTAACGGAGTACCAACGATAGGAACCGACTTGACAGTTTTCAAAAGTTTGGGTACTCCGGTGACTTTTCGGGTACTAATTTGACACTAGGGGTGTAAATGAATGAATGGGATCAAGCAATATCTGAATTCAAATCCAATTAGAAAATCTGATATTCGAATTTTATTTGCTATCCAACAGATATTGAAAATTAATATTCAAATTTGAATCTGATTAAATATTTGAATATTTGATTAATTAATTACTTTAAATAATTAATAAATATTTTATTGATATAAATTATATAAATTACTTATATAACTTAATTATTATATATATATAATATATATAATAATTTATATATTATATATAAGAATTAAATAATCGGTCAAATTTGGATATTTAGCGAATCGAATCAGGTCATATCCGAATTCGACCGATTATATTAAATTTGAAATCGGATTTTTGAATACTGTTGACACCCCTACTTGACACTATCCCAAAGTTCATGGTACAAGTGAAATTTTCCCTAAGGCTACGTTTTGAATCAATGTAAATCAAGAACCGATGTAAAAGTTTACGCCAATTCGATGTTGTCAGCACTTGGAATGAGTGTATCATGATTGACGTAAAACTCCACTCCGGTTTAGTTTTACGTGTGTTTAGATGGAGTGGAATTCACGTTGTGAATCGGTGTAAAACCTCATTAAACATAAAATTTTACATCGACTATCGATATAAATACTACATCGATAAAATCAATGTAAAATTTTAGACCGATCACATTATATTTCAAAAGTGCGAAAGTCACTAAATCACGATTCAGTGTAAAACGTCATCAATATAATTTTACACCGATTCCAAACGCAGCATAGGCAAAAAAGATCATCCCTCTCGTCTTCCTTTTTACGGCATCAATCAAAATCCTCCTTTTTTTTAGAGTGTGATACAAGCTCTTCCCAGTTCCCACCGATCAATCCAAAACTCACGGATAAAATTCATAAACCTCCCCTGGGGTTTAACTTTAACAAAAACCACCCTTTGGAAAAATTTACACTTTCCTCCTTCGGTCAACGAAAACGTTGACTAATAAATTGGTTTATTTAAAATACCCACTTTAACCTTTTTATATATTAATTTTATATGAATTTTTACTAAAATAACTCGGAAAGCAATTTTAACTTGAATCACCTATTCAACAACATAATATTCGACTTTAGCCAATCACTCGACCAATGTATCCTTTTTCTTTACAAATTACAAGAAATTAAAGAAAATAATTTAATCTTAATGGTAACCCCCCAACAGGCATGCATCCATCAAACAAAAAACAAAAATCAAAACTCTGTTTCTACAATTCATCGGTTTTATATCAAATAAGTTAATCTCGATTCAACCTCTGAGAATATTTTCACCTGACTCGTTAGTTAGTCCTCATCATAAAAGGGAAAAGGAAAGAAATAACAAAAAAAAAATTAAAATTAACTGGAAAAAAGATGCATTGGGCACAACATCAATTAGGCTAGCATTGTCACCTTTATGTTCGTCCAATATCTCTAGAGCTGATCCGAACTGGAACCAATGGCCTCTATATCGGTTCAACTAACTCCGAACCATAATCAAGAATCTCGCCTGCTGCTTCCTATCGTTGTACTAAACTAATCATCTAGTATCCATTTAATTGGAGAATTGAAGTCAATGCAGTGGCCATTTTTAACATACTGTCATTCACCTCATACAACTTCTTAGCCCACCCTTTCAGCTCGATGGCTGAAAACCGTAGTCCATGAGTTGGGTTGGCTGGCATCTTGTGTCCAATCTACGACGTAAGCCAAGACTCTAACGAAACTTGGCTTTTAATTCCGACCACGCTTGGTAATTGCAATTAATGATTCATCACCACCCTTTAATTTGTTCCTTTGTCAATGTCTTCACCCTGTTCCCTTCAAATCCATTTTATCCATCCATTCTATTCATGGGTCAATATAGGTCGAGCAATCCATTAGGATCAGTGAAAAAGGGTTAGGGTGGATTAGGTCAAAGTATCCATTAGAGTTAGGATAGATTGGGTTGAGGGGATCAAGGGTTGGATTGATAATTTCACCAAAATATGTGTTTCAGGAGACTTAAACTAAAGTCTACTTAGCAGGTTAACATCTCCTTCCATTTCAAGCCACCAAGCCAAATGTGATTTTATGATTAAAAGTGATATATAAATGATATTATTAACTTTTGTGTTCATATGCAATTTAAATAAAAAACAAATATTTATATTTAACAACTCTAACTAAAAATTAGAAAATAAATTAAAAATATTATTTTATAAACTAATAGAATAAATAATTTATTAAATCTATATTTATATAAAAAGATGATTTTTAATATCAAAAAATTTATACATATAAAATATTTATTTTAATGCTTTAATTGGAATTAAAGGCACAAATATTTCTAAATTCTAACCATGCACTTTAATACTTTTATCATAATTTCTCCAACTGAACCTGCTGACTCCAACGCATTACAGATCTCTGACGATGATAGTCTTGTCTTGGTAGGAGAGACCTTAGCATATGGTTTAATTGGTTCAATAATGTAGATGGCGACATCTCAAAGCCAAGCTTCGAATGGTAAATGGCCCATTCTTTAGGTTCAATTTGTAAGTATGTAGAGCGCAAAAAGCGCACAATAGTGACTTCTCCTCTCCTCTATGGCTCTATGTGTTTTCGGGGGTTGACTGATGAGTGACCCAATATTAAAAAAAACAAAAAAAGAAAGATTGATGAGGGATGATACACCATCGATGCATGGTACCGCCTTCTTCTCTTCTGTCACCTTCACTTTCTCTTTTACTCTAGGAAACAGGCCACAAAGCAACACAACCGGATAACCAGAACACTGAAAATAGCTTGTAATTAGGGGCGGAGTCAGGAATTTTTTATGAGGGGGCTAAAATTTATACATAGGCCATAAGGAGGCCAATCATTGGGTGAAAAGTGAGGGGAGGGAACAAATTTACATATAAAAATATATTGAGTGTGCGAATTTCTAGACCATAGGGGGGGAATGGATGGTTCGAGCATGGTTTTCGAATCGTCGTTGACCCAGACAGTTAAACCATTTGGCCCGAGAATCGTTCAGGCAACTGGTTCCATTTTACCTCAAATCTGATTTCCGACTAAAAATCATTGAATCAGTCAACAATCCGTCGATCTGTTCAACGGTTTTTGGTCATTTTTTAATGACCCATTGACTCAAGCGATCGAACCATCGATCCGTTCAACGGTTTTTTGTCTTTTTTAATTTCAATTATTATTTTTATTTTTTTGTTAGAACGGGCCGTCTGTTCGGACTGGACAGTCGAACTATCGACCTAAAAACCGATGGCCAAAACAGTTGCGGTTCTGGGTCATTTTTAAAACATCGTTCAAGTTAAAATTTCTTTTCGGTTATTTAGTACCATGTAAAAATAATATACAAAAGGGCAAAATGAGTATTTTAAATAAACTAATTCATTAGTCGAACGTTTTGCGTCTAGGACAATGACGGATGGGAGGTAAGTGTAGGTTTTCCCAAAAATGCAAGGGAGGCTTTTGTTAAAATTAAACCTCAGGTGGAGGATTTTCTGATTATCGAAAACCTCAAGGGAGGTTTTTATACTTTATCCTAAGGTTCTAAATGTTGATACACCCGATATGCCGGTAGGGGCGTATCAGGCAGCATCGATACTTTTTTTACTTTTTTTTTTCAAATCTGGTTTAGGGGGGTCGGTTTAAGATTCCTCCACCCCTTGAACCGGTCAAAACACCCTCTATAGGGGCATATCGGGGTGCTCCCAATTCAATACATATCGACCGATATGGGCCAATATGTGTCGATTTTTTAAACCTTACTTTATCCTTTAATTTATTGGGTTTTGGTTAATTGACTTAAGCATACCTAGAACTTTCCTGAGTTGATTCATTAATATCCACAATTGTCAAACTGATGAGTAGACTTGCAAGTTGACCAGTTATCCAACCAAAAATCTCTACTAAATGAAGTGTTTGCACATCAATATATAGACTCTGAATCAATTTTCTAGGGAAAATTCCCGATCAGTACCCTGTACTTTGGCTCAAGTGGCAATTTGGTCCCCACACTTAAAATGCAACAATCCAGTACCTGAACTTTCAAAATGTGACAATCCAGTACTTGCCGCTAACTAAGTACTACATGGCATTCTTAGGGCATTTTTGACTTTTCATATGTCACTTAACGGTTGATTAACAGAATGGTTAGCAACAAATACTGGATTGTCACATTTTGAAAACCAGACAAAGAGGTGAAGAGTTTTCCTTGTGTCATCTCCCAAATTTCAGAAGAAGGGCTCTGAAGAACGTGAGGTCATCAACGCTTGGGAGTTGATGAAAGATCTCGAAGAGAAAATACCCATTTCAATATAAGTGAAGAAAAGCCTCAAACCACAAGCCTTTCTACGAAAAGTAGCATGGATATATATCAAGATTCCTTCTAAGTTCTTCAGTGAGATAAGCTCTCCAAAAAAGCAATAGAAATTCGCAGGGAAGGAGAACAAGCACCGATGGAGCGGATCCAATGGTGACGAAGCATTCACTAAGCTATTTTTTGGTGATAAGTCACCCCAGATCACCAAACTGTATTGTGATTTGATTAAAATCTTGTTTTTTCGATGATTTCTTCAGCATTTCTAACGACAAAATCATCGCCGCTGTTTTTCGTTCAAAGGAAGTAGGGGATAAATGACAGAGAATGACTGCGCCCTCTACTGTTTTGCCCGAAGACTGCTCGGCGAGGCGACAAGCCCTTCGTTCTCTCTCCCTCTCGGCATAGCCGTCGCAGGTGACGACAGCCACCGACGAAGGGCTCCCTCCCTCTCTTTCTCTCTTTCTCTCTTCATCCTTTCGTTCTCCCTCTCCCCATTCACCCCTGTTCCTGTTTCATCACCGTCGCTGCAACAAATGCAATGGCGGACCCCTCCATGCATTCGGATACAGACGAAGAGTGAAGACGCGGCTGCACACAGCGGCGGACCAGCAACACCCTTTTCTCGCTCCGGCAGCATCAATGAGCCATCTTCGAACGAAAACAGAGGGGCAGAGGGGAGAGAAACGAGAGGTTGAGAATAGAGAGAGACAGAGGCGGAGGGGGAGGTCTTAGAAGAGAGAGTCGGGGCTCAGGGATAGAGGGTAATATTGGATTTAAAAGAAAATTGTATAGGTCACGTGGGGTTACATGTGCATAGATTGTGACGAAACATTAACAATGCTAACATAGGGGTAGAATTAGTCAATTGTGAGAAATAATAAGGATAATGTTAGTCAAATTTCACATAATAACGATATACTTAGTCAATTAGCTAAACCATAAGAGAGAGTTTAAAAAATTTACCCTTAATTTTATAATTCTAAAATAAATCAATTTTTAATTATGGTTTGTGAATGCTCCTTTAAATAAGGAGAGTTTTCCTGACTTTGATTGCTGTCCTCATTGAGGCATTTTTTCGAACAGTGGGGTGGTTGGCGGGTAAATAGTGTAAGGCCTAGCAATGGTGCCATCATTTCGTTGCAACCCATTCGAAACACATATAGAGGTAATCAGCTTTCTTGGTTATGGTTGCTGGCCTTAGTGAGGTATTTTTTTGGAACAGTGGGGTGGACTGGTGGGTAAGCAGGGCAAGGGGTGGCCTAACATGTGGATTGGGGTGTGTGGGTTGGTCTTTGGGCCAAGCTCTGCAACCTAGCATATGGGGCAGTTGGTGTGTGGGTTGGAGAGGATTTTTATGGACTTCGTCCATTGATACAACCGAACCGTCTTGCTTGGTGAGATTAGCTGGAGGCATGCCCCGATAGCTCACAATCATCTTCTCCTCCGGGCGATTGGCACCACCAACAGTGGAACTGGTTGGCATGCCCTTCTCTTCTTCTTTGTTGTTCAAAGCCGAGGTACTCCTGTTATGTACACCCAGACCGGGAAACATGATCCAAGTTCGCCCCGACACAGCAGACCGGCTGACTTGAATGAAACAGGAAGTCTCAGTGGTGATTCCATAAAAGGTTCTGTGATCACCAGTGGTTGGAGGACTGACTCAGATACCCAACTGACACTTTCTTACAGGTATCTTCTACAGATTCGAGCACAGATGTCCCTGAGGCGGTTGCCGCCGTGCTGGGAATGGTCGGAGGGATGCTCTTGCACTGCAAGTCCCTTAGGCGATTCGAGCATAGTGGGGGTTGTATTGAAGCTCTGTTGGAAGAAGCAGAGAACGAGCAAATCGAACAGGGGCGACGGCGGCTGTGGCAGCAACCCGAGTGGTATTAGCGAACCGAATAGAGGCGACGGCGGCGGCAACCTCCTCTCAACTCTCTCTCTCTCTCTCTCTCTCCATTTCGCAGAATTCACTGCCCTGTAACGCCACCCAGCGGCTTTCCCCCTCCTCTCTCTTTTCGTGTTCTATATGCAGAGTATTTCGAGGTTTTGAAGTTGGGGATGTCATTGAAGTCGAAAGTCTTCAGGTATGGGAGATCACCGACGGCCTTCAGGTATGGGAAATCACCAACATTTGCAGGTCAGACCGGTTCGACTCTCGAAGTTGAAACGTCTATAAAGATAGAGAAAGCTTTGCTAGATTTGGCGGATATCGAAGGAAGAAAATTAGGTTTTCTTAGGAGGACGAAAACACAGTGAAGAAAATTAGTTTTGTCCATTTCCTAGAGTAGAAGCGCCTTGGTTTTCGATCTATACAGTTCTGGTATAGACTAGATCCGATGGTCTGATGGGCAGGTTGTAGCAGTGAAGAAGCTCTATGTACAGCATGCCACGGCCATGGTGGTCGGCCAAGCCGCTCAACGAA